>OX465295.1:371496026-372096026 GCA_949987735.1 Leucophora obtusa
ATAAAGGTTATAGGTATAAATCAGAGCTTTGAAGAATTAATTCCTTTTTGAATGAATTCACTACCAATCGAATTCAATTTTCTCTACAATTGAATGAATTCCTTTTCTTAAGTAATTCACTGAATTCGTTCAACTGAATGCGTTCATCAAACAACAAATTCAAAGAATTAATTCAATTGCAATAGTTCTTTTTATTAAATCAAATGAATTAATTCACCGGTGAACGCGTTCAATTTTATAAATCGAACGGAAAAAAGTGAATTAATTCCTTACTGAATTAATTCACTACTGAATTCGTTCAATTTCATTTTCGTTCAGTGAATTAAAAAAAATAAAATTACGTTCAGTGAATTAAAAAAAAAAAATAATAAGTTCACTGAATTGAAAAAAATAAAATAAGTTCACTGAATTGAAAAAAAAATAAAATAAGTTCACTGAATTCAAAGCCTGTTTTCTGCCGTTCAGTAGAAGAAAACAATAATGTACAAATAAAATTTTTAAATAAGCAATTTTACAGCGTGTGCTAGTAAAAATTAACAAATTAGAAACCGGATGCTGTTTACCAACCTACATGATTCAAAAATAAAGCCTTTTACTATTAAAAATAAAAACTTTACAGATATAGATAAATTTAGAAAAAAAATATAACTATATAACTAGTTTGAAAAATTAATAGTTATATTTTTTTCCAAATTTATTTATATCTGTAAAGTTTTTATTTTTAATAGTAAAAGGATTTATTTTTGAATCATGTAGGTTGATAAACAGCATCCGGTTTCTATTTTGTTTATTTTTACTAGCACACGCTGTAAAATTGCTTATTTAAAAAATTTATTTGTAGATTATTGTTTTCTTCTACTGAACGGCAGAAAACAGGCTTTGAATTCAGTGAACTTATTTTTTTTTTTCAATTCAGTGAACTTATTTTATTTTTTTTCAATTCAGTGAACTTATTATTTTTTTTTTTTAATTCACTGAACGTAATTTTATTTTTTTTTAATTCACTGAACGTAATTTTATTTTTTTTAATTCACTGAACGAAAATGAAATTGAACGAATTCAGTAGTGAATTAATTCAATAAGGAATTAATTCACCAGTGAATTAATTCATTTGATTTAATAAAAAGAACTATTGCAATTGAATTAATTCGTAACAAAATAAATCGAACGAAAGCAAATATGAATTAATTCCATTCAATATATATTGCTTAGTGAATTAATTCATCGAATTTTTAATTCAGAATTGAAAAATTGAATTAAGGAATTAATTCTTCAAAGCTCTGGTATAAATTATAACTTAAATTAAAGCTGAGAGCCAGTTCGCCGTGAGTCGCCGAAGAAGAAGGTTATCTCGTGACCTGTATTAAATTTTAATAAGGAATATCGGTTAATTGTTTTTGTTTTGCGATACTCTAAAGCGTGTCTCAGCATGCCGTTAGACTGTTGAGTCTAACCATATGCAAACCTTTTCTGGCGTATTGGAGCTTCATCACGATTAACCTCCATTGTGAAGGCAATGGTTGTATATGTGTTGCTGTGGTTCCTGTGCGTCTGATTTGTAAATCACGTGGACGGAACTTTCTCGAAAGTTCGCCACATTGTTTTTTTTATCGCGTATTATAACGCATTGTGGAATACCCTGGCAATATCCGTTTTTATAACGGGGCCATATAACTGTACAGTTAACTGTACTTAAAGTTCGAAAAAAAAAAGCTGAGAGCCTTAACTACAATTAAATAATAGTTATTTTGTATTTTATATTTTGTATGGATAAAAACAGGCTTTTACGATTTGACGATTAATGGGTTAATGGATTCGGGAGTCTTATATCTCAAATTAAAGGTATTTCAATAGCCTTTTTAACGATACATATTTTGTGTTTTTCCGATAATAAATGGCGAAGACACAAAAAATGGCATAAGGAGGAAGACCGCAGCTATTGAAGATCTGTTTGTATACAATTTGTTGCCCGGAAGGATAATGCAGCTACATTTAACTCAACTGTCAATGAAATATATAATTAATTTAATTTAAAAGCACAATTTGATTTGGTTTTGTTGATTTTTATTAAACATTAAAATTTATTTTTTCTATTTGTGTTGCTTTTATTTCTTATGTTATAGTTAGAAAAGTATTAAGTATTTGGGTACTGAGTATTCAGTACCGTGTTCTTTTGTACGAGTACCAAATGCCCAAACGAAACTCCTTAGTACATTCAAAGTTGTATTTTTCCAAATATATGCATAATTTTGACATTAAAATACATCTACATATATGTAAATACAACTCGTTTAGAAAAGAAATATGAAGAACGGAGTATAGAGTAGTATCGAGTACTCAGCTAAACAAGTATTGAGTACTCAATTTAGTAGTTATGACGATGTAGTCTGTGCTTTTTTGCAATGTGTGCAAAATACCATAGTGAATACGCTCATTAATGTGCAAGAATTTGATCATATATTAAGGGTACTCACGATGGGTATTGCAAACGATGCAAACGTTGCAAATGATTGCAAAAAACAACGATTGCATCAAAAATGTATGTATTTGCAATTTGCTTTATTTTTCATTTGCCACCAGTAAAACAAAAAATTACACATCTGTAGGTCAAAAATTATCCAAAACCGTATGAAATTACACAAAAAATTGTATTTTTTTATATTATTTCAAAATAAACTCTCCTGAGCATAGTGGGGAAGAATAAAAGTATTTTGGACTCATATGAAATTTCACACTGTAAATTTCGACTCCAAAGTTTTGCCATTTTTCTATTTATAAACTGATTTTTAAAGACAGCATTTTTGTCACCTGTAAAGTGTAAAAATTATTTGCATTTTATAACTAAAATTTTGCGTTTTTGCAATACCCTGGTCCGGGTTTTTGTCTTCTACAAAAGCAAATCCAGGCCAATTTTTCTGGAAAATATTATTACAAATTATTCTATTAACTAAAGGGAATTTCAATGCAATAACTTTTTTAAGTTTTAAAATGGCGTGCTTTTAAATTTGAATATTAAAAAAATGGTAGTATTTATGTTTTTCAGAAAGGCTACTTCATTCAGATGCGTTGATATAACCTACTTGATAATTATTCTCTCCCATACCCCTCAAATTTCAACCATTTTCATTTAAATTTAACCAATTTTTCTCTGAGTTCAAAGCTGAGTTTTAATAAGAAAAAGCTGGAGTAGATTGTCCAAGGCGTTCCTAATGTGATGACATAAGTTCTGTTTAATGCTAGTTTTAAATGTCGGCAAGACAGCAAAAATTGTAAAAATTCCATGTTTGTGAAATTTTGCTTATTTTCTTTAATTTTTAAATTACTGATCGCAAGGCATGACATTTCTTTGCAGTATGTACATCAACAAATTTTCTTTTGGAAAATAAAAATATAACTTTTTCACAAAAAGTTCCCGATATTCTTTTTTTAATATCTTACTATTCTGTTGAAATCTGGAATATGTTGGATTTACAGAACTCTAAAATATTTTGATTCTGCTCCAACTTGTTGCGTTAATAAAAAATTTGTCTCGTCAAAGCCCAGTATCATGTTAACTACAGCAAAAAAAAATATCAGAGATTAGAAAGTAACAATCATAACAAACTCAAATTTTCCCACTCTTTCACTGCATTTTTAAATGGTCTTGCAAACCAAGAGAATTTTTAAACGAAGCTTGACAATTATTTTCGCAAAAAATAAACAAAAGACGGTGTTTTAAACAAAACGAAAAAAGAATAAATAGCACCATTATTTATTTCTTCTAAATTGGGTTTAGTGTTGAAAAAAATTACAAAAGTAATTCACCAAAAATTGGAGATTTGTGGTAAATGTTTCACAAACAAACTCGTTTCGTCAACTATCGACTAATTTTTATTAACTTTTAAAAATTTACGGAAATTTCTATTAAAAGAGAAATTACACAAAAACTACACAAAAATTTCATTATTCAAAAATTATCCAACGAATGTGTACACAGTCCCGTTTTTGAATAATTATTCAAAAAGTGGCAACACTGTTTTGACGTAACAAAATCACTGTTGCCAATTTAGCTATTTTCTCGTCAAATCTAGCGATATTTTACCATTTTCAGCTATTTTCTAGTGATTTTTTAGTTTGATTTAGCGATATTTTTAGGAAAAAAGTTAGCAGCAGTGAACAAAATAGCTCATAAAGCAAATATGCAATTGATCTTAAAAAAGACGCTCACGATATGTTACAATTTGCATAGCAAATTAGCAAATTGCAAACATGCACATGTACCATCGTGAAAACCCTTATTGTTTTAAATATAAAAAGTGCAATAAGCACTTAAATGGCAACACTGAAAATTAGTCATATGCATTTTGCTCTATTTTGAAGACTGATTCTCTCATAGAAATTTAATTTAACGGAACAGTATACCTTTGCCGTAATTTGGCTTGAAAGGAATGCTTCCCTAAAGTTTATCGAATTCTATAATGGGCACAGACAGTATTTTTAAACATTCCATTACATCTTTACAAAAGAAATATATATTCATGCAGAAAAACAAGACCCAACTGCTTAAAGTGATGGCATTTGTCTCATCACAAAAATATATAAAAATAAAAACAAAATGACGACTTACCGTTTAATACAAATTTTTAGTTTTAACTCCAGTGGTTAAGCACTAAAATAGAAGTCTATGTAAAAATTATGGAATTATTACAACGCCCACCTCCACCTACAATATTGCTTATTTTTTTAATTTTTTTGTAAGTTTTATAACTTTTTTGATTTATTTTTATTTGAATTAAATTTAAAACTTATATTTTGCTGTAATTTAAAAAAATATATAAATTTTTGTAGCAGACGCGTGACAAAACTTCGATTTTTCACACAAAAAAATTACACAAATGGAGAAACAAGGCAAAAGACGATGCAGAAAACAAAAACAACACCAATTTAACAATTTTTTAAACATGAACAATAAGAATATAGTCGCCTTTTTTCACAAACAAATATCAACAAAACATTTCAGACTATTTCAACTTTTAGTATTAAAACTTATTTTGCAAAAAATCTTTTCTAAATTATAACTGGACTATACGTCAATACTCGCAGCTTGCGTTTGCAGCGATACGTGCAGTGATGCAAAGTCAAACAGCCGTCGCCGCCGAAGTGACAGTCAAGTTACGGTTTATATTTGTTAGCTTGTAGTGGCAGGCTGCCACTGGCAGCTAACCTAGTGTCTATAAATGCAAAGAAATGTGAAAATAATAATAATTTTCCAATTATCAGTTTTAATTTTATTTTAAAGCTTATTTTTGCTTCTAAAAAAATGTTAACTTATTTTGATTTCTTAACATGAACGACTATTTTGCGTCGACTTGTATGTCTGGTCGTTCCACAAAGAATATATTTTGGCAGCAGGGATGCCAACTTAGTGCTTTTCGCGCTAAATCTGGTGGTTTTTGATATGCCAAAACGCGAAAAATATTAATGAAACGCGTTACTGAAAAAAGCGCTAAATTGGTGCTTTTCCGAAATTTATATAGCGCGTTTTGCTCTTTTTACACATTTTTTGTGTTTTATTGTTGTTATGGCAATATTAGGAAAGCTATTAATATTTGTTGTTATTTCAATAACGATAAATTAAAATATCAAGGAAAAGTTGTAAATGTCTTGCTATTTGAGCTAAATGTAGTTTTGTTTCATGTGTCAAAATGAATTTGTTGTTTGATGAACGCGTTCAGTTGAACGAATTCAGTGAAGTATTTAAGAAAAGGAATTCATTCAATTCCAGAGAAAATTGAATTCGATTGGTAGTGAGTTCATTCAAAAAGGAATTAATTCTTCAAAGCTCTGAATCGTTCTTAGTTCTGACTATAAAACTGGCGCTTTTTTAAAAAATCTAATAATTTTTCTTGAATAATCACGAAACATGGAAAAAATTACAAAATTTTGCGAAAGTTATTCGTTTTTATTTTTGTTTTACCCCCTGCCGATGTATTTATTGATGTAGGTCGTACGCTTATATTATAATTTTATTTGTTTTTAATTAGAATACGTATGCGAGGCACGACAAATTTTTTAGAAGGTCGTAAAAAATGTTTAGTGCTTTTTTACCCGTTTTTAAGTAGAAATTTGTATATTTTCTTTTTTGTATATTTTTTACGCTTTTTGCTATGAAAAAGTTGGCATCTATATGTGGCAGCTATTTTTCACTTAGCATCTTGACGAGAGATCGATTTGTTCAACCAACGAACAATTTCTTGTTCTCCCATGAATTTGTCTCGTGTGGACCACCCTTGTTCATGTTTTGTTCTTGTACAGACAACGTTGTTAGCACAATTGTTCTTACAACTATGTGCAACATCAACCACGCTGCAAGATCTAATTTTTAATTAGTGGCATTACTAAAAACTAAAGAAAAGAAAATGAATAAAATGTTAAGAAAAAGTAAATAATTTGTATTATTATTGAATTTAATGCAATTTACTTTTTGTTATTGGAAAAAAATTAGTGAAAAACACATTGAAAACTGAAAATAAATAGTTTTGTTTGTGACCTACTCCAACAAAAAATTAAAATTGTCTGACATTACGTATTCTCCACCAAAAACAAATGGACACATTTTTTCCCTGCCGACGATTAGTTTTTGGGCAAACAAATCAATGGTAGCATTCGGCAGAGAAACCTTAAACTGATACCGGTGACTTGTAGCGATTTGTGATTACTTACTCTGCTGAACGATGTTTTCTTTGTTTTTTTTTAAATACACTTTTTCTATAGTTTCCTTTTATTTTTTTTTAATTTTTGTTTTCGAATTATGTTTGTATGTTTTTATTTGTCATTCTTAAGCTGCCTACACACTAGGGAACATACTTAAAAAAAGAGAGCATTTTTTGTGAATGTGTAAGTGCGTTTGTGTGTGTGTGCGTGTTGAGAGCGTGCATTTCGTGTTTACAAAATTTTTTGATATTTTTTGTTCCCTCAACCATGTTCCCTAGTGTGTAGGCAGCTTTACAAAACAATTTTTATTGTAAATGAACAACAACAAATGTATAATTTATTGATCAAAAGTAGCTAACATTTTTTACGCTACCCAAATATGACAGCGCTACTTGAGTGCTCAGACTGAGCGGTAAGTGATCAGGTCGTTCAGCAGATAGTTGTACAACTGTTGTAGAACTGTTGACTAATAAATTGTATCTGCCGAACGCACCCAATGTCTCGTCAAGAGAGTTTTGTACAAAATCAGGTGGTTTTTGCCGAGTCTAAATTCAGTATTATACCTTATTCATACACGCAGAAAAAAAAGGTGTAACATTTACAAAAATTAGAGTAAAAGTTTACAAAGTTCCGTGGTAGATATACAACTACATAAAATTAACGACAAATTTGTCAAGACGCTTAGGTAAATTTTCAAAGAGATATATATGTAATTAAATCGAAGCCTTTGTTAATATAAGAACACGCGAAGGAAAAAAAACTTTTTTCTTTTAGTAAAAAAAACATGGTTTATTTTTTAAATAAATGAAAGAAAAATTGCAAATTCTGTATTTTTATTTTGGTTTAATTTTAATTAATTAAATTTTATTTATATTTTAATACTTTTCTTTGTCCTCAATGCCTCTGCTGCCGAACTGTAATTGTGTTTTGTGTTTACCAACCCTTCATTGCTCTATTCGTCATTTCCGTTCAATAACTGTAGGTATAATAGCTGCGTTTGTGCGGCATTCCTATCAATGATATCTCGAACAATTTTGACAGTAGAATGCCGGAATACGTTGAAAAACTGTCAAAATCGTTCTTGATAACACTGATAGAGAGTCACACAAACACAGCTAATAATGATGTATATACAGTGTTGGAAAATATAATAGAAACGAGAGCTTTTTTCCAATTTTTTAAGTTTATTAGTCAAGTCTTAGTTTTGTTAATAAAATTTATATGCAGTTTTGTTTTTAAGACATACAACATAAAAAAAATTAATAATTACCCTCTTCATTTATATTATAATACATTATATTACTAAACAATGTAAAAAGTCATGAGTTTTACTGGAAAAAATAATAGAAACGCGTTAAAGGATTAAATTTTTGGAGGTACAACTTTTTGATTTTTGTTAACAAATTATTTTATTTTCATATTTTGTTGATCCACCTTTGTTTTTCACAACTTCATTGCATCTGCTGTTCATGGAATCTACCAATTTTTTACAAATATCCTTGTCAATGGAAAACCACTCTTCCTGGATTTTTTCCCACAGTTCGTCCTTATTTTTTGGACTGAAGCCCCCTATTTTCCTCTTGAGCTCTCCCCAAAGGTGTTCTATTGGGTTAAGGTCCGGTGACTGCGAATGCCATTCCAAAAGAGGTACCTTGTTAACTGCAAACCAGTCCTTTGCCAATTTTGAGGAGTGCTTCGGATCATTGTCCTGCTGAAACTCCCATCTCAAAGGCATCTCTTCCTCAGAAAATGGAAGCATTATGCTTTGCAATATATTTACGTAGTCCGGGGCACACATCTTGTTCTTAATCCAATAATATTGCACCAACACCAGAGGAGGAGAAACACCCCCATATCATGATGGATCCACCGCCGTGTTTCACAGTCTTCTTTGTGTATTTTGGATCATATGCCGTATTGTCTGGGCGCCGTACAAAATGTTTCCCATCAGATCCAAACAAATTGATTTTTGTTTCATCTGACCACAGCACGTTTGCCCAGTTTTCCCGTAATAAATGCTTATGACCAAAGTCTAGTCTTTTATTGATACTTTTTTTTGCTCAGTAAAGGTACTTTTCTTGCACTGCGTGCTTTTAATCCTTGCTTCAAAAGTCTATTTCGCACTGTTCTGCTACTCACTGGTGCTTCCATCTCATTTTTTAGGTTCGTCGATGAGAAAAACGGTTTTTTTTTGCGAGTCGTATAAGACTTTTGTCCCACCTATCGCTTGTTGCACGCTTTCTGCCTCTGGTTTCCTTTTTTGGAACAAAGTTCAAAGCAGAGAAAACTTTTTTTTTAGATCACTCCATTATTTCAGCAATTTTGGACATGGTCTTTCCTTCTGCCCTCAAATTTTCAATCGTTGTCCTCTCTGCAACAGTACAATGTACACCACGACCCATTCTGTTCAAAATCACACAAAAATATTATGTAAATGCACATACTGCGATAATTTCTTATTGAATTTAGTTTATTTGTTAAAACTTACCTGAATTAACTATTAAAATTATATTAAATATAAAAGTTTCTAACAATATGTATTGCGTTTATATTTTTTTTCCAACCACAATACCGTCTTTATGTGATCAAGGATCGATAAAAGTGATATTTTTGGATAAACAAGTGCAAATGTTATACAAAAACAAAGTCCCGTTATCATTCTTTGCATTTCGTTTACACTTACCCATATTGTAGTACATAAACGTTTACCGTTACTCTTAAGAAACATTTTGCTATGTCGTTTCTATTATTTTTTCCAACACTGTATATAAACTATTTGTCTAAAAAATAAATGCGAATTATAAGACACATTTATCAAAAAAAAAATTGAGTAAATAAAAGATTACTATGTCTGTAAAAGTGTTGAGTACCGAGTACTCATTTCCGACTTTTTTTTAGGGTACCCAATGCTGAAAAGTAATTACTCAATACTTTTAGGCTTGTATTTTTTCAACAAGTAAGGAATTTGGACATGAAAATTACAATAAAAATATATTATTTTTGTTTTTGTTTGCATTAATATTTTTTATATATGTTTGCATTAATAATATTAAAAGATAAAAACTTGAGAAAATCCAGCATCATTATTCTTTTATATTAGAGATGTACATCCACCATATTGATTTCCATATGTCAAAGGAAACTCTAAGCGCTTTTAGACATTTACCTGTCTTATTAGAAAAATATACTTATTGCTTATTTTATTTTCAAAATTTAATCAATGCAAATTTTACATAGTACATTTTTAAATAAATTTCACCAATGTAAATTTAACAAAGCACGTACTTAGCCAACTTAACAAAAAAAGCATTCGTAATTTAGCAAAAATGCATATCAATTAATTACCAGGAATTTGGGGCTTGTATTTTTGTATTAGTTCATTACTATGCAAATTTTACATAGCAGGCTTTTTAAAAGATACACCTGTTTTTTTTCTGCGTGTACTGAGCTCGAAAACTCGAGAATTAAGTTTTCGTTCCAAAACACTATCTAAACCACGTATTTTCATACACACACCCAAATAAGAAAATTTATATAAACAATTATTTGTTCATAAAATGAAAAATATTAAAATGTGTAAGCATCTATAGCCAATAGTGTGTCGTGGCAAAAAATTGTGTTTTATTTCCACCATTTTTCAAGAGCAAATTGCATTATATTTTTAATACTCGTATTTATTTTTTTTTTCTCGGGTATAGTGATGAAAATACCATACTATTGTATTTTCGACGAAAACCCAATCCAAAACTTTTCAGTTTCATATAAATATATATTTAATTCTTTAATTCCCAGTGGAACATAGGGCCGCAGGTTTCAGTAATCATTTTAACTTCGGGAAGAATAAGTGATTGGCCTATAGCTCTCCTAGGTTGGTGCTGGGGCTGCCAGCTAAGCCACCAGCCTGGCTTGGTAAAAGTCAGTAGCAAATTTAGCAAAAATGCCTACTTCCCGAGACGTCACTTTATTTGCCTTAAGTGACCATTCGGACATGCTAAAGCCGTCGCTCAGCTTCAGTTTCATAGTACTACTTTTTTTTACAACCCTGATATAAATTTGGGAGAATGAAAAACGTCAAAAATGGAAATATAATTATTTTAAATTTTTCAAAGAATTCAAAACTAAAAAAAAAGTTAAAATATCTTAAAATTATAATAAATTTTATTTTAAATTATATAGATACAGAAGAAGTGAGGAGTTTCGTTATTCTTCTGATGACACATTTTTTGAAAACTTGATAAACATCAAGTTTAGCAGTATGAATGGGTAAGTTTTCAAAGTAGTTTTCACTAATGAAAACTAGTAAAATTCGTCAGTGAGAAAGTACTATTTAAATGCGTAATTACCACAGGGTATACCAGTGACGACAGACACTAGCGATGCGGGCGGACTTTTTTGGAACTACAAAAATGTGCAGCTCTGCAACTTACAAGCATAGCTACCGTACTGTGAACACAGTATTAACAAAAAGTTCCATATTCTTGTTTCCGACTGGCATGGCTAATTTTATAACACCTTCCATAGCAAAAGTAAAGTTGGACAATGCCAAAAATTAATTACCTTTCAGTCAGCTGAAAAAAACAACTTTTTGGAAAATTTCGTCAAATTTTTTGTTTCAATTATATGTTGAACATATATGTTTATTTTTTACATTAAAGCCCGGTATTTTGATCGTACTTTTCCGAAAAAAGCTGTCAAAATCCATATAGAAAATATTGTTGCGAAATTGTGGTGAAAAATTTCATAACTATTTCGCAAGAGTTGGTGTTCTGTTCGTTCGGTGAAAAATTCGACTTAAGTTGCAGAAAACATACGAATAAAATACCAGCAACATTTTTCGCCACTATTTTAATGGCACAGACCATTAGAAAATTTGATGTTTGGAAATAATATAACAAAGTGACATTTGAAAGAAAAAATAAAACGCAACACATATATAAATTTTATAAAATTGAAAATAATAACGCAAAATAAGGAAATTAGTTCATAAAAAAAACGTAAATATTATTATTTATTTATTTATTAGTATTTTCAATACTTTAAAAATTCGGAAAGTTTACATTATTTAAAAAAAATTATAAATTGTTCTCTATAATATATTAGTTTTCACAAAATTTACACATTCTCTTTTAAATATATATTCATTTCTTTCATTTTTAATATTATTTGATAGTGAATTATATAATTTCAATCCAAATATAATGAATATAATTTTCATATGTTATCGTATAACCACTTTGATTATTAAATAGAGTTAATAATGTGTGTTGTCTGCGTTCTTTTTTCAATGATTTTATAGGCGCTTGTCAAAACATATGATTGTCAAAATTCCGCAAATTTTTAATGCATGTTGCTAAATATATTTTCGCTGTTGTGAACAAAATATTGCACCGAAAAAATTCCTCAGTTGCTCAGTTAAAGATATCCTCAGTTAATTTAAAATAAATCAAAATTAACTGAGTAACTAATATTTGGTTCACAATAACTTTTTTTAAGTCAACCTGTAAATTTTAAATGACTCAATTGTTAATAAATTTACAACAATATTTAGAAACAAAAGTTTCACAAAAGGGAAACAATGAAAAATTTTTGGATTTTTGGTAAGTTCTTGTTTTTTATGCAAATTAAAATTAACCTTAATGTTTTAATTATTTTTTTAATTATTTACAGGAAATTTTTGGGTAAAATAAGATGTAAAACTTTATTCCTGTGACAAGTTTTTAAAATCTAGGTGTATGCTGACAATGGAAGAAGAAAAAGTATGGAACATATTCATTAAGGGTATGAAAATTGTGATTTAATTTTGATTATTTAAATAACTAGTGTAATTATTACAAAAAATTTCATTTGGTTTATTGTTATTTTAATTTGTTGAATCAGTTATTAGCTACTAATTTCAAATTTTGTTTCATTTCAACTGAAGGCTCAGTTAAATTAAATTTTCAAAATCAAATTGGTTACCTTCAACTTAATCAATCAATCAACTGAACCCAGTGTAGAAACGGTAATGACATATCATTATTTTTTGGACTACCAGTAATGACACCCACTTACCTTATTCATTATTTTAAAACATATAATAATGAGTTACTGATAATGATTTATTTTTATTATTATTTCAAATAGAAAATAATTTTCTAGATTTTTTCGAAAATTTTTTGAAATCTATTTTTAGACTCAATATTTCTTAAACACTGGTAAGGATATATGTAACCACATATTTTTTGATTTTTTGTATGTTGGCGAGTAAGCTTACTTGTGTGCAGCAGGTCAATTATGTTTTTATATATTAAATATTACATGTCGATATAGCTCAGATGGTAGAGCTATTGACTGGCAATCTGTAGACCCAGGTTCGATTCCCGCACCAGCAAATTTTATTTAAAAAAAATACAAAAAAATTGTTTTTTTTATATAATTTATTTTTTTGAAAATCTATTTCTAGACTCATTATTTTTGTCAGTACTGGTAAGAACATAGGTAACGATATATTTTTTGATTTTTCGTATGCTGGTGTGTAACCATAACTCATTATTTTTCGCGACATCGCCATATAAAGGTAATAAGAAATGTAATAACAAAAGTAACTAGTTACCATTACCAAGTATGTAGTTACATAACCACATATCTGGTAATGATTTTCTACACTGGGAAGCTCAGTAAGGGGTATTTCACCTGAAACTCAGTTGAAAATTTAGTAGCTGAGGAATTTTTTCGGTGTGGCCTTAACGTGTTAAAGTATCGTACTGTGAACAGCTTTTTAGTATTTAAAATCATTCACTGCGAAGTAAGATCTTTATATTGCAATGTCGCGATTTTAATTTTTTTTTTTAAAGAGGAATAAAAAGTGCTAGATTAGCTCGATTATCGTGTTTAATTTTTAAATACGTTGTTAAACATGATAAGTTTCATATCAATTGGTGTTGAATAACAAGTTTGAAGCAGAAGAAGACAACAAGAAAAATAAAAAAATTAAAATTGAATAAAATAAACTGAATTTAAATAAAAACCAGTCAAAATGTTTTTTTTCTTATTAAAATCATAGATGAACAAAACAACTAATTAAATTTTGCTTCCGGTGAACGAAAAAACCAAAAAACAGCCATGAAGTTGTCCCTTAACAAAAAATTGAAAAATCTTGTTTCCGACTGGGGCGGATAATTTTATTTCACTTTTTATAGCAATTATAACGTTGGATAATGCCAAAAATTATTAATTATTGCCTCCGGCCGAAGAAAAAATAACTTTTTGGGAAATTTTGTTAAATTTTTGTTTTTTTTACAATTGTTAAAGAACAGCTAATCGAGATGTTTAACTTAAACATTTCATTTTTATGTGTAAACTGATAACTTTTACGGAAACGTGTAAACAATCGTACTGTGAACGTAGTATTATACGGCGTTCACAAATACGTGTTTAATTCGATTTGACGTGTTTAAGCGTTAAACATGTTTAAGTGCGATGTTTTTCAGTACATTTTTTCTACCCTTAAACACGCTAAATTATCGTGTTTAATTTTTAAACACGTTGTTACCCAGTGTCTTGACATGCAATAAAATGATAGCAAGCAATTGTCAAAATGCTCTCATCTCAAGTGAAGACACTCAATTTCAATTTTAGCTGCGTTTGTGCGGCATTCCTATCAATGATATCTCGAACAATTTTGACAGTAGAAAGCCGGAATACGTTGAAAAACTGTCAATATCGTTCTTGATAACACTGATAGAGAGTCACACAAACATAGCCTTTATTGCAATATCATGATATCGCTGACATGCCATCGGCTCTTGCAATGATGCCAGAGATCAAATGTCACTTTAAGTTTTCATTTTAATTTTGTAATAGAAAAATAACAAAAAATTTGGTGAAAAAGAAAGGAAAAGTGTTTAGTTTTTTTACTATTTGTCGGTAAACATTAATGTTTCATAAAATTTGGTATTTTTCGAAGAAAAATCTATGATATTTCTTATTCATGAAATGGTCAAGTGTTCTCCACCACTTTGCAATTGATATCATTTTGACGTTTTGCTGAAATGGTTTTGGCATTTCATATCATATAATTTATTGCATTTCAAGACACCGGGTTAAATACGATAAAATTGATATCAATTGAAGCAGAAAGACACAACAAAAAAAATAAAAAAATTAAAATTGAATAAAATAAACTAAATTTAAATAAAAACCAGTTAAAATGTGTTTTTTTCTTATTAAAGTCATAGATAAACAAAACAATTAATTAAACTTTGCTTCCGGTGAACGAAAAATCCAAAAAAAGCCATGAAGTTGTCCCTTAACTAAAAATTGAAAAATCTTGTTTCCGACTGGGGCGGATAATGTTATTTCACTTTTTATAGCAATTATAATGTTGGATAATGCCGAAAACTATTAATTATTGCCTCCGGCCGAAGAAAAAATAACTTTTTGGGAAATTTTGTCTAATTTTTGTATTTTTTTTAAATTGTTAAGGAACAGCTGTTCGAGATGTTTAACTTAAACACTTATGGTCTAATTCATAAACTTTTACAACAGTCTTATTGCGAGATTTTAAGCTAATTTGTGAAAAACAGTATTCATATTTGCTTAATAATGAAGAAAATAATAAAGGTTTATAGTTGGTACTCACTAACTTTAAACCTTTTATAAAGTTTGGAGAGAGGAAGCCACCATTTAATTGTTAATTATTTCATTTTCAGGCACAGTTTTCAGGCATGAAATGATTTTTTAAAGCCATCCCATCCCTAGAATGTGTGGATTCCAACAACATGCATCCATCAAACTATAAAAAACTACAACAATTGCGCAGCCATTGACCATTTTCGAAAAAATTTCCACAAAAATGTAAAAATTAAATTAAAAAGAAAAACAAAACAATAGTGATGTACAGACTGTCAAAACATTATTCGAAATTCGATTACTTTTGTATGCTTTGAATAATATGTTTTAAAAAATTACTTTTTTACACACATTTCCATTGATTTGCTTTATAAATAAAAAAAATATTTTTAATGGCTTTTAAATTTATCTTAACACATCATTAGTTCTCTAATTTAAGGAAATACATTTTCACTTCCGATTACCGACTCAATCGTTTACTAAATTTGTAAATCACTTACGACTTATTTGGGAGAAGAGAGAAAATAAACAATAGTGTTGCCAGTATCAAATCGAAAAATTAATTTATAGTTAAAATGCGATTATGAATCAAGATTTCTAATAACTCTTTATTAAGCGAAATATCTACTTTAACTATAGCAAGCTTCAAATACCAAATAAATTTTTTTTATGAATTAGCACATTAATTTTTAAGTGTGATATGTTTAACTTTTACATAAACGTGTTTAACAATAGTACTGTGAACGTAGTATTAAACACGTTGTTAAACACGATAAGTTTGCTATCAATTGGTGTTCAATGACAAGTTTCAAGCAGAAGAAGACACAACAAGAAAATTGAAAAGGCAAAACTGCAGGTTACGGGGTTTGTCAAAAAAATATAAAAAAATATGACCCCCTCTGGAATTAAAAAAGAAAAAAACCGAAACTAATTTTGGGAGGGGCTCAGCGCCGGAAGGCCCGTGGGGGCAAAAAACGGGGGGACATAGTAACATGTAAGTGTGCGTACTCAAATTAAAGGAAATTGTCTCACGATTTCAAAAATGTTATTTTTTTTATATCTATAAAACCTAGCCCTAACTAGAGCCATTTATCGACCAATAGGGGGGATCGAAAAAAGTAAAATATTTAATATGAACGAAAATGGTACTCAAATGAAAGGAAATTTTCTCACGATTTCAAAAATGAGTTTTTTTTACTAATCCGTTGGACGTGAATCGAATTAGAGCATTTTGTTAAATTTTAGAAAGTCTAAAATCACATTATTTTAGTTTTGTCAAAACCATGTAAATGTCCATTTTCTGTTATTTATTTTGAAAATTTGGAACACAAAAAGCAAAGTTGGAAGTGGAAATGACAAAAGGAGTCAACTTTTTATTGATGAGAAATGCAATTTCAGAACAGATATAGTTGAATTGCGGCGCAGGCAAAATTCTTTTTTTAATGTTAGGTGTACCCAAACTTTTTAGATGATATAAAAATGAAACTTTTTGATGGAAAATGCAATTTCAGAAGTGATATACTGTTATTGCGCCGCATGCAAACTAAATGGAACTAAAATGGCGCCAATTAGGGCTGCGTTTTATGGATTAAAATAAAAATAACGTTTTTGAGATCTTGAGACAATTTCCTTTAATTTGAGTACATACATTTACATGTTACTATGTCCCCCAGTTTTTTGCCCCCACGGGCCTCCCGGGGGCGAGCCCCTCCCAAAATTAATTTCGGTTTTTTTCTTTTTTAATTCCAGAGGGGGTCATATTTGTTTTATATTTTTTTGACGAAACCCCATAAACTGCAGTTTATGGGGTTTCGTCCTTGCTTAGCTTCAGTTGATTGATTTAATTGAAATCATCCAATTTAAACTCGAAAAATTTAATTTAACCGAGGCCTCAGTTAAAATGAAAAATAATTTGAAATTAGTAGCTAATAACCAATTCAACGGTTTAAACTTGCATATATATATTTGGATACGGTTCACAATAAAACAGAATTATTTTTTGTTCATTAATTTATTTAAAACAAAACTTAAAATACAATAAGTGTATCATCATCTCTTTCATTACCGTTATTTTCTTTTAACACATATTTTTCCCTTTTGAAATTACACAATTTACTATTAACACATGATTGGTAACGAAAACGATGCGGTTATCTGTAAGGGTAACGCTATTTTAGATTATTTCGGTAACGGTATTTTAAGGGTAACGCTATTTCAATTATTTCGGTATCGGTATTTTAAGGACAACGGTTTTTTAGTTATTTCGGTAACGGTATTTCAAGGATAATGGTTTTTTGATTATTTCGGTAACGGTATTTTACGAAAAATACTCAATATGTACGAAAAATACTCAATAACCACGTGCAATTACACTCACATAAGTTTGTCGGTAGCATCTACTGAAAATGACAGTTGAAACAAAGATATATGCAGTTAAAAAGGCGACAAAGGTATTTACCTTTACAATAACCAAAACTTTCCTTATTTTTAACTCTTGAAAAATAACTAACAAATGCATTAAAAATAACGACAAATGTCGTAAAATTAACTGATAAATTTTTACTACAAAAATTTCAAAACAACTGACAAAATCGGTAAAAACTACTGTTTTCTACAGTCAATTCTTTTTGTTTATAAAATTATATTTTAATAAAAAAAATTTGTTTGCTTTCCATTAAGGCACATCTACACGAGAGATAAAATTTCTAGAGATAGAGCAAAAAACACCTCTAAATAGCTTAAATCATTCACAATAGAGCTAATTAGAGGTGTTTTTTGCTCTATCTCTAGAAATTTTATCTCTCGTGTAGATATGCCTTTACAAAAATATGTGTTATTACTTAAGTCTATTTAAAATTCGAAGTAAAAATTCCAAAAGCTGCAATTAATGCTTCATCTAATTACGTTCCTGTGCTTTATTGTGTGGGCGCGTTTTTCATACACACTGTGTTAATTTATCAGAAGATCATATAAAATTATTAATAAATAATCCTAGTTTTCTTTGGCGATGTGATTCGTGCATTATTATTTCAAATGATTCAATAAATAAATTTGAGACAATCTCTATGCAAATGAGAGCCATGCAAGAAAAAATGTCTATAATTGAGCGTAAACTTTTTGATATTAGCAACACAAATTCATCAAGTGTTAAAGCTTCCAAAATTCAAAACAATAACAAAAAAGTGAAATCAACTGTTAAAAATCCCCCTCTTACTGCTCCATCTATAGTCAGCGCAGTTGAAGAGAGTGACCAATTTGAAGATGCTCTTAACGAAAACAACAACAATGATGGTGATATAAACGATTGGGTTACTGTAAGAGAAAATAAAAATAAGAAAAACAAAAAAACAACAGAATAAGAAAAGAATTGTACACTCAAAAAAATAAGTTAGTAGCAAAATTAGTAAAACGTCTTGTATATCAAGTGTACTAGTTTTCAGCAATTTTTTTCTGAAATTCCGTTTTCAGCAAAAATTTTAGTTATATTTTTTTAGCACTAAACTAATTTTGAACTAATGTTTTACTAATTTATTTTGCTACAAAAATTGTGCTGATAACCGCATGCGTGGACGACAACCAGATAGACAAGATGTAGATGTCGCAGCTTGTCTGGAAACGGAAATGACAAAAAACGAAAAACAACTCTACACATAATCTATATTTAAATTTTCAGCAAATAAATTAACTAAAGTAAAATTTCGCTACAAGTTTTTTGAGTTTTTTTCAGTCTACTAATATTCAGCAAAAAGTTTAGTGATTTTAGCAAGGATTTTTTTCATTTGCCAAAGTGTTGCCAAAACTTTTGCTGAAGATTACTATTTTTTTGGTAAAAATCAGCTCGCTGACATCTACATTTGTTTATCTGGTTGTCGTCCACGCTATAATTGCGGTTATCAGCACAATTTTTGTAGCAAAATAAATTAGTAAAACATTAGTTCAAAATTAGTTTAGTGCTAAAAAAATATAACTAAAACTTTTGCTGAAAACGGAATTTCAGCAAAAAAAAATTGCTGAAAACTAGTAAACTTGATATACAAGACGTTTTACTAATTTTTCTACTAACTTATTTTTTTGAGTGTAGTAATAATTATAAAATAAATAAATTAATTAATTAATTAATCAAATTGTTTTAATAAGGGAGAGGGAAAGAGCTAAATAATTTAACGTAGATTAATAAATAAAATATGGCTTGAGTTTAATAAATTAGTGCTAACAATTCCAAAAACAGAATAAGAAATAATTACCAAGTTTTTTTTGTATAGTTATTGTTAGTTTTTGTTTTATTATTTTATACCAAGCATATTATATAAGTTATACACAAAACTTGGGTAGAGCTATAATACATACTAAAACTAGGTAACTTATAGCCTTATTTTATGTAATTTCCCCCTTTTTATTTTTTGCGTGTACAGTATGAGACCCACCGTAAATGGTTCGACAAGCTAACAAGCCGTTTACTTCGACGGTGGTATGACTTCCAACGCTTCAACGTCGCTTCAAAGTACATGTGGGATCACTGATGTTGTTTTTTTAATGTGCCAGATTGCCGTGATGTTGCTCAATACCAGTGTTGCCATATAGCCAGTTTTAATTGTGTTTTACAGTTTTTTGGGATGCTTAACAGTTTTCCAGTTTTTTCATGTAAAACAGTTTTTTTTTTAATTCAAGGATTTTTTTACAGTTTTTTCATATTAAATCGGCACATTTGATTCATTTACAATTTTTTTTTTATTTTTTAACTAAAATTTAAGAATTAAAATATAAAAGTGCTTATGCATAAGAACTTGAAAACTTTATAACACGTTTATAAATATGAATTTTATATAAAATATTTGTTTTATAAGCCATTTATAAACTTAGAAAGTGATTATGCATATGACCCAAAAATTACAATAAAAGTTTCATATTGTAAAAAATTAGGTACAAATGGAAACATAAATTAATTTTAAAATGCGAATATAATACTACAAAATATGCCTACTGGATAAATGAACAGTTTTATAAAAAATTTCAGCAAAAATTAGCACTAAAATAAAATTGGCTAAATCATATCTGACTCATCATAGATCCGACGGACATTTTTTAGCAGAATGAAGGATAATTTAGAAATTTATATTTTTTTGAAAAAATTTTTAAAACAATGGCTGCGTTCGGCAGATACACTTTAATTGTCAACAGTTCTACAACAGTTGTACAACTGTCTGCTGAACGATCTGATCACTAACCGCTCAGTCTGAGCGCTCAGGTAGCGCTGTCATATTTTGGTAGCGTAAAAAAAGTTTGCTACTTTTGATCAATTAGTGATACATTTGTTGTTGTTGATTTTAAAAATATTTTTTTTTGTAAGCATGACAAATAAAAACATACAAATATAATTCAAAAACAAAAATTTAAATAAAATAAAGGAAAATATAAAAAAATTATATTTAAAAACAAAAAAAACATCGTTCGGCAGAGTTACTAATCACAAAGCGCTACAGGTCACCGGTATCAGTTTAAGGTTTCTCTGCTGAATGCTACCAATGTCTCATCAAAAATGGCCGAAATTTATTTTTAATTTTTCACCTTTACTATAAAAAAGAAAAAGTCGATTTTAAATCACAAAAGTCGACTATTATTTTAAATTTCTTACCATACAAAATTTTTAAAATGTACTTTAAAATTCTGTTTTAAATTTGAAGCTTTCATTTGTTTTTATTTAATATTTGTTTATTGTTTTCAAATTTTGTTTACATTTATTTACAAATTTCCTTTTTATTTTTCAATATTTTGTTTTGATTTTCAATAAAAATAAACAAAATTTTTGAATGTATATGTTTGGCATTATTTTAAAAGTTCTATTTTAAATATTTTGTAAGGTACGATAAAAACAAAACATTTGCTTTAAAATAAAGTGGACTTTAACAAAAATATACCTTTGAAAAATATTGATAGTAAGGCTCTTTGTTTTTAATAAATACTTGCCAATTCTGGATAACAATTTACTATTATTTTTTCAATTATGATCAAGGAAAATTCCAAAAAAAGTAATTTTTTCAAACAAACAATTCCCGACATAACACAATACTCAATCAAATTAAAGGTAGTTTTATGTGGAATGCAAATCCATAAAAAATATTTTGAGTTACAACATTGACCAGTAAAGTATTCTATCCTAAGCCAGGATTTAATAAAAATGGTTCACATCTCGGAAGGGTGATTCGATGAACTTTTTTTAACTTCAGATTCGGGCCTAGGAGACCAAAATTCTTAAAAAAATGTTTTATTAGGAGGCTGTACAAAAAGTCGAGTAATATAAATGCCAAAGGCAATTAAATTATTCAAATCTCGATATTTTGAAAATTGATCACAGAATTTCTTCTGATTTTTAAATTTTTTTCGAAAAACAGTTTTTCTATAAAGAAACAGTTTTTTTTACAGTTTTTCTAAAAAAAATGTGGTAACACTGCTCAATACGCTAACCTACGCAGAAAAAAAACAGGTGGAACTTTATCTAAGTGCTATGTAATTATACAACTACATAAGTTCGAAGTAAGTTTTACAATTTTCTAGCAAAATATATGTAATTTTTCGGATATTTTCTCCTACACATGAATATATTTTACAAAGATTGTATATATTTTACAAAAAAATTTGCATATTTTACTAGAACTCAGAGCTTTGAAGAATTAATTCCTTTTTGAATGAATTCACTACCAATCGAATTCTATTTTCTCTAGAATTGAAGGAATTCCTTTTCTTAAGTAATTCACTGAGTTCGTTCAACTGAACGCGTTCATCAAACAACAAATTCAAAGAATTAATTCAATTGCAATAGTTCTTTTTATTAAATCAAATGAATTAATTCACCGGTGAACGCGTTCAATTTTATAAATCGAACGGAAAAAAGTGAATTAATTCCTTACTGAATTAATTCACTACTGAATTCGTTCAATTTCATTTTCGTTCAGTGAATTAAAAAAAAATAAAATTACGTTCAGTGAATTAAAAAAAATAAAATTACGTTCAGTGAATTAAAAAAAATAATAATAAGTTCACTGAATTGAAAAAAAATAAAATAAGTTCACTGAATTGAAAAAAAAAAATAAAACAAGTTCACTGAATTCAAAGCCTGTTTTCTGCCGTTCAGTAGAAGAAAACAATAATGTACAAATAAAATTTTTAAATAAGCAATTTTACAGCGTGTGCTAGTAAAAATAAACAAATTAGAAACCGGATACTGTTTATCAACCTACATGATTCAAAAATAAAGCCTTTTACTATTAAAAATAAAAACTTTACAAATATGGATAAATTTGGAAAAAAAAAATATAACTATATAACTAGTTTGAAAAATTAATTGTTATATTTTTTTCCAAATTTATCTATGTATATCTGTAAAGTTTTTATTTTTAATAGTAAAAGGCTTTATTTTTGAATCATGTAGGTTGATAAACAGCATCCGGTTTCTAATTTGTTTAGAAATTAGAATTAATTCATTTGATTTAATAAAAAGAACTATTGCAATTGAATTAATTCGTAACAAAATAAATCGAACGAAAGCAAATATGAATTAATTCCATTCAATATATGGTGCTTAGTGAATTAATTCATGGAATTTTTAATTCAGAATTGAAAAATTGAATTAAGGAATTAATTCTTCAAAGCTCTGCTAGAACTCTGTAAAACTAACTTGAATATTATGTAGTTGTATAATTACATAGCTCTTAGGCAATATTCCCCCTGTTTTTTTTTGTGTAGTGTCTTGACATGCAATATAACGATAGCAAGCAATTGTCAAAATGATTTCATCTCAAGTGAAGGCACTTAATTTCATTTTTATTGCAATATCATGATATTACTGACATGCAAGCGGCTCTTGCAATGATGCCAGAGAACAAATGTCACTTTAAGTTTTCATTTTAATTTAGCAATAAAAAATACATAAATTTTTGTAAATAAGAACGGGGAAAAGTTTAATTATATATTATTTCTAGAAACAAATTAATATTTGATAAAAATTAGCGTTTTTCGAAGAAAAATCTAAAAATATTTTTTAGCCATGAAATGGTTAAGTGTTCTCCACTACTTTGTAATTGATATCATTTTGACGTTTCACTGAAATCGTTTTGACATTACATATCATATAATTTATTGCATTTGAAGACACCGGATAAAAGTGGGTTCCTTACGCGGTGTCTTCAAATGCAATAAATTATATGATATGAAATGTCAAAGCCATAGCAAGGAAACGTCAGAATGAAATCAATTACAAAGTGGTGGAGAACACTTGACCATTTCATGGCTAAGAAATGTCATGGATTTTTCTTCGAAAAACACAAAATCTAATCAAGCATTAATCTTTATCTACAAATAAGAAATAATTAAACTCATTCCCATCCTTTTTCACCATTTTGTTAAGTACGTTTGGGATTTTAGCATATTTAATTCCTTTAATGCAATTTTGCTGTTATTTTTTTTCAATATTAAAATTAAAACAAAATGTGACATTTCATGCCAAGCATCATTGCAAGAGCAGCTTGCATGTCAGCGATATCATGATATTGCAATAAAATGAAAATTGAGTGTCTTCACTTGAGATGAAATTATTTTACAATTGCTTCCTATCATTTTATTGCATGTCAAGACACTAGGTTAACTGGTAACTTAAACGGCGAATACATTAAGGAACATTGGTCATGTTTACCAGAGAAACCCGCTGCCGCTACAATTGATATGTAGCGCTTTATGATTACCTTAATCTGGTGAACGATGCTACTTTTGTTTTTGTTTTAAAATGAAAATATATGTAGATGTTCCATTGATTTTTTCGAAATTTTTTATTCTTTTATAATTATATTTGTATATGTTTATTATTCTTTAAAAAAATATACAAAAAAACAAACGACAGCTGATGTATCATTAACAAGGTAGCGCTACCACAACATGTTGACTTAGCGGTAGCTAATCAAATCGTTCACAAGCTTGTTGAGTAGCGGATTAGCAACAGTGGAGCGTAAACACGAACATTAACATACACAAATGCATATTCGAAAAAAATGGTAATTTTTTCACGAATGTTCCTTAATGTATTCGCCACTTTAGTGGAGCAACATCTAAAAATCGATTGCACGCATCTGGCAACTATAAGTACTAAAAGTTATATACAAGGCAACGCAAATTCTTCGGCGGCATTAAAGAAAAAAAGAAACAGCGGCGGCTGATGAAATTCGGGTTGAAGGATTTTCTGGCGTTCAGGTTAAGAAAGCAAAATAAGTTAAATTTTTTTTAGAAGCAAAAGTAAGCTTTAACATAAAATTCAAAACTGGTAATTGTCAAATTAAGAAAGTATTGTCCTAACTGCCACTACAAGCTAACAAATATAAGCCGAAACTCGCCGCTCACTTCGGCGACGGCTAGACTCACAAAAAAAGTCTTTGGCGGTGGCTCCGACTTGCATCACTGAGTACGGATGGAAAATAAAAATGGCGACGTAATATTTTTACAGCCGCCGTGTTCAGATTCCATAAAAACTTTAGAAAAAAAAAACATTTAAATAAAAGAATATAAAACAAACTTGACTTGCTATTAAACTGTATATACATTTTATTGTTTTGGAGAGTGAAATAATCTGCTCCAAAAAGTTCATGTAAATGTGAAAATAAACGAAGGCGTAGAAACGTCTCAAACGACATTGTGCGTAAAAAACGATGAAAAATGTTAGATTTGTGAAACATTAAAATATGCAATTTACTGTTGTTCATAACAATAAACTTTTTACAAAAAACAAAATCAGAACCAATGTTTTAACATTTTCGATCGATTAAACAAATATATGAGTCTCACAGGTGTGACCCCCGTGTTCTTTTTTTTTTTGTTTTTTTTGTTTTGAAGGCAATCTGTTCTAAAGACGAGAAAAAATAAAAATTAGGGAATTTCCTTTGAGAAATTTGAAACATTTCACGAAATAATTGTAGAAAAGAAAAAACGTGTTATCTCCAAATTGGCATTTTTAATCGCATACGTTTACCAGATTATAAAAAAGTAATTGCAACATTTTTATGTATAAGAAATAACTAAAGAAGGTAAGTTTTGAACAACAAAAAATTGTGAAAAAAACGCATTTCATTATTTTGAGATAAAGAATCTATTAATCACTAGATTAAATGATGGCAACTCTACTAACGGTATATACACTCATCATGATTAATATCAAAATATTTACATTTCTTCTATTTTTATATTATCAAGTTTTTTTAGTACATACATACATGGAGATATTACACATTTTCATCAATATTATTAAAAATATTTCATTAGGAAGTTAAAATTTTCAAATATATTAACTAATTTATTTTCTTTTGCAAACGTTATTGTATCAGCCATTAATTTCGGCATCAAAAATCAAACGACAACCAACAACAAGTACATCATCACCAGCCAACATCAAACGTTTTTAGAGTTACATATTTCACACAGAAAAGACAAAACTTATAAAAAAAGAAATCACAGACAAACGACGGCACACACTCTTGCCGTCTTTCGTCTAGACGAAGAAAATTCTTTCACAGTTTTTTTTATTCTATTTTTTATATACAGTTAAGGACAAAACAATAGGGTTACTAGTAGGTAAATTTAAGGTTTAAAAAAGTCGATAAACTTTGGTAGAAATTTTGCAATATTATTTTTAGATTATAGTGCAACAACTCTTATTTTATTAAAACAATCCAAATTATGTTGTTGCAACTCAGAAAAACCAGCAGTAAAAAAAAATATATTCATTAAAAAAAAATAGGTTCAGTATGCAAATCGTGCAATATATTAAATGGGGGTCAAGGAAAATTGAAGCGAATACATTTCCAAATGCCACCAACTTCACTTATATTCTACCTTGGATAAGGCCTTCATTGTTAACGCTGACGAGGTTCTAACAACAGAGCATGTGCAAGGACTATTCGGATATATTAGAATATTCGGGTTTATCCGAGCAATTAATGCCACTCCCGCTTTGACGGGGATTTTTAACAATAATTTCGTCTTTTAACGCCGTTACAACAACAACATGTATTTAATAATTCTTGCATTTCTTATTGTAAACGTAATCCTCGTTGTATTTGATGGGAAGACTAATTTTTATATCTTTATTGTACCAAGTATGGAACGAATACGCAATAAAATCTGGTATCTGGAAAATTGCGATTGAATTCTCACTTTTAAGACAAGTAAAAGAAGAATGGACCATATTTTTATCATAAGACGGATTGACTTTCCAAAACTTTAAATTATTTAGAAATTTTGAAGAGCATCCCTAGTATAATATTTGGCCTTTTTTTAATCACTGGATTTAATTTTGGATTTATTTTATTTTGTTAAAAAATCCACATTTTGTTTTCTAAATTTCAAAATTTTATATTTTTATCCAAATCTAACACTTATTCCCTAATATAATGTGAAAGAAAAAATTTAAAATTTACGAAAAAGCAATTTCTGGAATAAAATTAAGCTAAATCCAAAACGGATTTATTTATTTTTTAAATCCGTTTTGGATTTAGCTTATTTCAATTGCTGTGTTTACATTTTTACAAACTTTAATGATTTTCTTGCACATTATATTGGCGAATAAGTATTAGATTCTGATAAAAATTATAAATTTTGAATATTAAAAACAAAATATGGATTTTGTCAACAAAACAAAACAAATCCAAAATTAAATCCTATGATTAAAAGAAAGGGCTATTATATATTGGGATGTCCCCATCAATGTCTTTTAGTTGATTGTGCTTTGGTGGGATAGATACAGTGTTGCCATTTCAGTGCTTTTCGGGTATTTTTTGGTGCTTTTTTCCTTCCCGTACCCGGTGATTTTTTACAAATACCCGTTTATAAAAAGCGGGTATTTACAGTGCTTTTTCAGATTTCTGGCAGTGCTTTTAGTGCTTTTTGTACAGTTTATATTATTGGTATTTGTTCTCCTTTTTTTCAATTTTTCTTGAATTTTCTGTAAAAGTTGAAAAAATAATACGAAATATACAAAAAATACATTTTTTCACAATTTTTGTAGTACAATTTTAAATAGCAACTTCGTTATATTTAAACTTCAAAATTTTGAAATATTAGTTTGGTGCTTTTTTACCCCTTTTCTGGTTATTTTTTAAACCTTTTTTACACGATTTTATAAAGCTAAAATGTGTTTTTAAAATCTTGACTTAAATTTTTCAAAAAATTATCGTGCTTTTTTACCCCATTTTTGGTAAATTTTTACCCTTTTTACCCGTTTTCACAATGCTCACGGTGCTTTCCTGCCTTCAAGAGTTGGCAACACTGGATAGATACTATAGCTGTATTTTGTCTCATGCCTATCAACGTTAAGTATTTAAAGCAAATATACATTAAACCGGATGTAGTATAAATATTAGAGTGGGCCGAATTGCGAATTTCAAAAACGGGGCATGCGGAAAATTTGCTTATGAGCCCAATAAACAGTAAAAAATAAAAATTTAATCGGTTCACGTTCAAGGTCCACGCAAAGCGGTTGAAATTTCGGAAGTTTAAAAAATATCCTTAAATTTTGTTGAAAAATTTTTCAGTCGAGCCTTCAAAAAGTTAGTCCAAAAATGTTTTTAATTTTTTTATTTTCAAACCTACTATCTATATAAAATTATCTTTCATTTGAGTGTAAAAAAGTTGAAGGGTATTCCAAGGACGCTGCGACAAAATTGTAAAAATGTTCACAGTTAAAAGTTGACGTTTTTTGTGATCACTGTTTTTTTAAGTGATCAGAGATTTTACCCATTTATATTTTTGGATTAACATAAAATAACATTTTTATGACTGGTTCATCTTTTTTTTAATAATTTTGGGTATTTTGATAATTTATATAAAATACCGGATCGGATCTCGAGATTTGGGACACAATGCTCGAAAAGTATCCCCTTTTTTGTCCACACAATGTTCGAAAAGTATCCTACTTTATATTTTTTGTTGTATTAAAAGAATATTTTAGAATAAAATTAAATACCAAATAGCTTTTTGTAAAAGTTTTGAAAAATATTTTATACACTGTGCGACAAAAGTATATATACAAAAATATAAATGTTAATAACTTAATACATTAGTTTTTAGCTAATATCAGCTGTAGTTTGTCTCATGGCTATCAATGTTAAGTATTTCAAGCAAATCTACGTTAAACCGATTGTAGTACAAAAAAATTTAAACAGGTTATGTTTATAATTTTTCCGTTATAATCGAACGTATGCCAGCAAAATATTTTAGGAAATAACGCGAATAAGTTACGTCAGATGTGAAATTGTATAAACGTTGAGTTTTCGACATTGATAATTATCCGTGTTGAAAGTTAACGTGCATACGAAAAGTAATATGTTAGTCTTCATCTTAAACGCGTTTTATGCACTTTGGGGTTTTTATGAGTTAACGGATATAGTTAAGTCGAAAACACAGCTATCATAAAAATTAAATTGCGTGCTTGGATTCAAAATTTTGTAAAACAATGTTCGTAAAGTATCCTATTTTTTATCCACAAAATGTTTGAAAATTATAATTACAATTTAATTTTGTATAATATTTACTAGAGTGTCCAAAAAACCTGCCATTTCGGAAAACCGCCCAGCTGGAAATTGCTCACGGTAGAAAAAAATAGTACTGGGAGAGCACTGTTTTTTTATTGTGCCAGTACTACTTAAAAAGTGATTTGCCACTGTTTTCTGCTATTTTAACAAGATTTTTCTTACTGACACTTCTTTTTCAATATTATTTTTTTCATTATATTTTATATAAAACAGCGAGAAACCAGAACATTTAAGAAAAACTTTTTATTTTCTAGTTTTGCAACTATTTTTTTTATTAATTCTTCTATTACATAACCGAGCCCTTAGGGCCTTATATGGTTAATTAAAGCTACTAACTAAATAACAAACTTCTATATAAAATTAAAGTTAATTATTACAATATATAATAAATCGCAATATAGGTAAAAAAAATTATAAGTACATATGTATATGAGATCACATAAAATAAAGCATTACAAATTTTACAAGATTTTAAAAAAGAACCAAAATACAATCATAGTGAATGAATGCCAAGAATCAATTCCCATAAGAAGCTTTAATATCACAAAGATAAATACATATTATTTCAACATTCTTTCCTTTCGCCTTTCGCACTTTCAAAAACATACATTTTACAAACCCTCCAACAAATGCAGTTTCGCAAATTCTACT
Source organism: Leucophora obtusa (assembly GCA_949987735.1). NCBI lineage: Eukaryota > Metazoa > Arthropoda > Insecta > Diptera > Anthomyiidae > Leucophora > Leucophora obtusa. The sequence goes on from OX465295.1 coordinate 371,525,546, forward strand.
AATTTGGACTTGAATTGAAGCAATGTATAATTAATCATTCTCAATTCTCTCGGCAAAGCATTCCATATTCTTGACACACGAATCTGAAATGACTTCACAAAAACATTTAAATGCCTTATAGGTGGTATTATCTGGGGATTTCTAATCGAACGAGTAAAATTAAATTGATCAACTATATAAACAGGGTAACCATTAATAATGGATTTATAAAAAAACAGTAATATCCTAATGCTGATAAAATTCTTAAAAGACGATCCAAGAAAATTAAATGTATGTTGAGATACATGATCTCTTCTTTTCAAATTAAAAACATAACGGATAATCCTGTTAAAGGTAAGGTGATATTTCCTCAAGGCGTAATTCCCAGTACCCGAAAAGATCTCCATGCAGTACAATATATGTGGCATCAAGATAGCAGTGGCAACCCGCCTTTTAACTGAACGAGGTAAATAAATATTTAATGAATACAACCTTTTCAAGAAAAATGATACCCGTGAGGATAAATAATTAATATGTGGAGAAAAATTTAATTGATTATCCAAGACAAGACCTAAGTATTTCATTTTATCGACAAACTCAACAGAAATGCCACCAATTCTAACATCCATATCATCAGTATCAAATCCAAACCCAATCAATTTTGTCTTTGCCGGATTGACACTAAGCCCATTATCAGACGCCCAAGACACAACTTCCCGAATTATATAATTGACACCCTCTTGTAACACATCTACAAATTCAGCATTCGAATAACAAACGAACTGAACATCATCAGCGTATACAAAAGGCACGCAAGAAACGCCATTAACCGTTTGTAAAAAGTCATTTAAATAAATCAAAAACAATAAAAAACAACAAAATTAATTTGAAACAAAAATATATATTTTTTATTATTTTATTAAAATTTAGGGTGATTCACCACCTGATTTTTAATTGTTGTTATATTACTGGCTATACACTGATTTTTATACCCTACACCACTATGTGGTCAGGGTATTATAAGTTTGTGCTGATGTTTGTAACACCAAAAAATATTGTTCCTAGACCCACCTTATAGTATACCGATCGGCTCAGAATTTTTTTTTATTTCGATTTAACGATGTCCGTCCGTCTGTCTGTCTGTTCAATGAAATGATGAAACTTGGTACACCGACTTACGTCGGCCCAAGGACGAAGCCTATTGATTTTGGTTAAAATCGGTTCATGTTTAGACCTAGTGCCCATATAAGGGTCCTCCCAAAATTATATTGTTTATACGCTGCAGGTCGCAAATATTAAGATATTTTGATGAAATTTGGTACACAGACCTATGTTGGCCCAAGGACGAATCCTATTGATTTTGGTGAACATCGGTCCATGTTTAGACCTAGTGCCCATATAAGGGTCCTACCAAAATTATATTGTTTATAAGCTGCAGGTCGCAAATCTCTATATATAAAAGAATAACGTTACTGACTGACTGACTCAACATCGCCCAGCCCAAACAGCTGAAGCTAGGAAGTTGAAATTTGGTATGTAGGTTCCTCTTTCGGCGTAGAAGTCCGCTAAGACGGGATTTTTGGAAATTCCTACCGGAACAGGCAAAAAGGGGAAAATTCTCCCCCTTGGCGGCCTGCCAAAACCTCTTTGGCTAGAAAGCTGAAATGTGAAAGATATGTGTTCTTTGGAGTATGGGCTAACTTTTCTGGAAAGTACTTTCTGGAATTTTGGACAGGGACGTTGTATAAATGGGGGTTAAAAAGGGGCCCCCCTTGACGGCCTGCCCAAACCGCTGGAGGTAGGAAGTTGAAATTTGGTATAAAGGTTCCTCCACTATCGTATACATCCACCAAGACGGGATTTTTGGAAATTTTTACAGGGAGGGGCAAAAAGGGGAAAAAGTCGCCCCCTTGACGGTCTGCTCAAACTGCTGGAGCTATGAAGTTGAAATTGGGTATGTAGGTTCCTCGACCGGTGTAGACGTCCGTTGAGATGGCATTTTTGGAAATTCTTATCGGGAGGGGCAAAAAGGGGACAAAAAAAGTACCTTTTTCCAAAAAAGTACCTTTTTCCAAAAAAGTACCTTTTTCCAAAAAAGTACCTTTTTCCAAAAAAGTCCCTTTTTCTAAAAAAACTTAACTTTTCCAAAAAAGTACCTTTTGCAAAAAAGTACCCTTTTCCAAAAAACATACATTTTTCCAAAAAAAATACCTTTTTCAAAAAAAGTACCTTTTCCAAAAAAAGTACCTGTTTCCAAAAAAAATACATTTTTCCAAAAAATACCTTCTCCAAAAAATGTACAAATAAAGTACTTTGTAAAAAAAAGTATATTTTTCCCACCTCGACCAGATTACGGACTGCCTGTGACGGAGGGTTGTCTTCCTCATACGGGAGATACATCGAGGCAAGGAGCAGAGTGGGCATGACCCTGCGCTCAAGTGCCGCCACCGTTAGGTCTCCATTTGTAATGAGACATAAGAAAAAGATAAATGCCCTTCCTATACAATATACAGCTTCTGACCTTACCTTCACATAGCGGAGAGAGAAGCATGAAGTTGCGTGATCCAAGTCCCCGAACCCTGTTGCCAGAAAGCCAAGGTTCTTGAATCAGGGCCACGTCCATGTTCTCCGTCTCCATGAAACGTAGCAATTCATCGGTCGCTGCCTCGCAGTGATGCAGATTTATCTGCACCACCTTGATGCATCTAGGACGCATTGCTGGTATCTTCCTTGGGTAGAATCATCTTAAGATGGTTCAACCCAAACTTCACCGATCCGTTGGAGAGGCGTAGGAGGCGCAAAGACTCCGAGCCGACTTTTAGCCAGAGGTCCTTTCCGTCTCCTTTGTCCCTCGCTCGTCCCCTGATGATTTTCCAATCATCTGAACCAAGTCCCTTGTTCTGACGTTTCAGTAGTATCAGAATGGCTTCATCCTCTATTACTGGAGGAGGAACCCACACCTTCACGGTCGTCTGAAAAGGGACCTGATCAATGGGAACGATATCGACATTCATACCCGGCCAAAGCTCGTCAAGATCCTGGATTGTGCTTTTGAGAAAGTTCAACGCTTTCTCATTGCCACAACCCACTATCTTGACACCTTTCTGCCACTTGGCGCCATCGAACGCAGTGAAGGAATCATCTTCACTGTGTGCGAGTGCGTCAACTAGTGCCCTCAGTATCCGTTCCTCCAACACCAGCCATCTGTCCGTTGCCATCCTACCTTCAGGATGACTCCGGTCCACAATGGCTACCTGTAGCCCAGGTGTTGAAAGTCAACGTGCATACGAAAAGTAATGTGGTAGTTTTCGTCTTAAACGCGTTTTTATGCACTTTGAGTTTTTTATGCGTTAACGGATATAGTTAAGTCGAAAACACAGTTTATGTATAAGAAGTAGGATTTGGGGTTCGGGAATTCCCGGGAAATCCCGGGAAACGTTTGCCGGAAATTCCCCGGAAAATAATATATTTTTCCAAGGAAAACGGAAAATTTTAAAAATATTAAATTTTTTAAATTGTTTTTGTTTGGAATAGGATTTTTTAATTTTAGTCATAAAAAACATTTTAAATACCAAAACAAAAATGTCATTGTTAAAATCTTTTAAAAGGGAATCAATTTATTTGGCACACAAAAAAATCTTTGCTAAATAATTAGGAGCATTTCAACTCCCAGTGTAGAAAATCATTACCAGATATGTGGTTATGTAACTACATACTTGGTAATGGTAACTAGTTACTTTTGTTATTACATTTCTTACTACCTTTATATGGCGATGTCGCGAAAAATAATGAGTTATGGTTACACACCAGCATACGAAAAATCAAAAAATATATCGTTACCTATGTGCTTACCAGTACTGACAAAAATAATGAGAAAAATAGATTTTCAAAAAAATAAATTATATAAAAAAAAATATTTTTTATTGTATTTTTTTTTTTTTAATAAAATTTGCTGGTGCGGGAATCGAACCTGGGTCTACAGATTGCCAGTCAATAGCTTTACCATCTGAGCTACAGTAGTGGACTAAAGTGGATACATATTTGAATATTTTTAAATCTGTATTAATAATTTTTGTTCAATTTGTGATATCCAAGTGTAGTTTTTCCAGTTTCTGAAGTGGCCAGGTCAGAGCCCCGATTTGAATCCCATCGAGAATTGGTGGGCAATTGTCAAAAGAAGACTCTCTCAATGCGAACGAGCACCGACCAATTTAGATGATCTTTGGTCAGGAGTTTCAGCGGAATGGATTAATATTCCACCTCAAACTATTAAAAATCTCGCGGAAAGCATGCCTTCTCGCATAATATCTGTTTTAAAGCACAAAGGACTTCGGACAAAATATTAAAGAAAGAACTTGCTGAAAATTTCAAATATGAACAATACTGGATAAAAGCGGTCACAATTTGAAATTATTTTTTTATTAACTTAGTGATATTGTCTACTGTATTTAGGTTTTTATTGAAGAAGAATGTTTTAAGTTTATGCTTTAAAAAAAATCATTTAAGTTTCTATAATGAAATAAAACTTATAACAAATTTCGAAAAATGTTGAATTAATGTATCCACTTTAGTCCACTACTGTATATCGACATGTAATATTTACACTCAAATAAAAAAGTTTGTAAAAAAATTTGTAAACAGTTTCCAATCGCACTATACTATTTTTATACTGATTATTAGTACAATTTTTATTTTTAGTAATCATTTTTGCTATTCTCTTATTACAAGTTACGGATTTTTTTACTAATTTTCGCTGCTGATTTCAGAAAAACATTTTACTAATTTTTCAAAACCGAGTGCTAAATTTAGCAGAAAAATATACTAATTTAAAAATATTTTTTTTTGATTTTTTACAATTCTTGTTTAGTTTATATTTGATACTTTGATATATTCTTAGTTTAGAAATAACACCCAGAAAATTTTATTGCATCTCCAATGCATAAAACGGCAATAACTGGAGAACCGTTTGCAATTTTGACTCCAAATTTCAAGTACGATGAAGTAATTATACGCTTGTTACAATCGAAAGAAAATTTTTTTTTTTTTTACATTTTACAGTTTTTTTATTTTTTAGTACAATTTTTTGCTAATTTCAGCAGATTGATTTTAAATTACAGTTTACAGCAATTTACTGAAATTTAGTAGCTGCAACTAATTATTTATACTAATTTCATTGTACTAAAATTATGATATTTAGTAAGTTTTTTAACTGATTTTAGCAAATCGATTTTGAATTGCATTTTACATAAATTTTACTAAAATTTCGTAGCGGCTACTAATTTTTTCTACTAATTTTATTGTACTACAGTTCAGCAGACATATGTTGCTAAAATTAGCAAAAAATACCGCTGGCCTCAAAACAGTTAAATTTCCCGTAATAACAGCAAAAATTTCAGTAGCCATTACAGACTTTTTTGGTTGAGTGTATATCTAATCTAAAAATGGTTAATATAAACCATACATTTTGAGCTTTGCTTCCTTTTTATAACACAGAAAATTTAACAATTATATTTGATCTCTTTATTTGCATTCTTTTGTAGATATTTAATTTATAGATCTTTAATTTACATACATTGTTTTAAATTTTATTTTTACATTTCCGATCGGTCTTTTTTATGTTTTTAATCCATTTTGCTTCGAGGTTTGATAAATTATTTATATATGTAGAAATACTGACCTATTCAAATTCATAGCACACAACTTGAAGGATTTTTGATTTTTAAATTTTCTCTTGATGGGCAATTTGGGGTCGTTTTAATCCCTTTTTTACGATTTCTGGAAAATAAACGCATTACAAAATTTTCAAATTCAAAGACTAAAACAATTACACCAATAACAACTTACCATACAAAATTTAAAAACAATTGGAAAAATTTTGAAAATAATGATATTTTAAAATAAAATTTTTATTGTTTGATATTTCTTTATCAACTGTTGTGTTTATTTCAAATAGTTTGAAATTTGTTTCACAGGGTTACCAAAATTTGTGTTTTTTAATTAAACGCATAATTGTTGATGATTATAATAGTTATTTCAAATTTATTTTAAATCAATTACTGATTTTGTTAACTACGTAACTATGGAATTTTACCGGTGTATGAAAGGTGTTATTCTGTAAATTTTCTAGTGGGCCGTTTTTGGCCAAAAGTATAAAAATTAACCCCATATGGATGTTACATAAAATAATTATTTTTATCGAGTTGGGATTTTTTTTATTAATTTAATAGCATTAAAATCTCGTAATCATGATTAAAATTAAGTTTCCTGGGTCTTTTTTGACCCCAGGCCACCAAGGGTTGAAGATTTTTTAAACAATTGTAAAGATAATTATAATCTAACCAAATTTTAGTGACATTTTTCCGAAAACTATGTAAAATTTGATGAAAACATTAAAATTTTGTTAAATTTTTTACAAAATAAGCAATTTTTTCATTTTTATCAAACTCATGGGTCATTTTGGATTCCAGGCTAAAGTGGGTTAATAGTATCCGATGAAGTCAAAATTCCATATCTGAATCATTTTGACTATATTAAATGAATAATTGAAATAAAATATAATTTTTTTCTATATTTCGAATTTTGAGAATTTTTAATACAGTAGACGCTCGCAAATAAGAGCTTTCAGTAATTCGAACGTCCAGAAATTAGGATCAATGTTTGCAATACATTAAACGCTCTGAAATTCGAATTTAAAATTCTAATTTCTGAGCGTTTTTTTTTTGGTTATTTGAATACACAGGAAATCCCCAATTTATTTTTATTCTGTTTGAATAAAGTAAAACTAAAAAGGGGAATCACCAAATTATATATGTTTTTCCTATTTGTTTTTTTTTGTCGCATTTATGTACATTTTTGGCTAGTTTATTTGTGAAATTTGATACGCGTGTACATATTATTTGGCAGTCTCTATTAAATAGTGAAAGTGTATCATTTAAAATGTTAAATAAACGTAAAAAAACACTTTATCATTGGAAACGAAACGAAAAAAACGTCCAGAAATATGAATACTTCAGAAATTAGAATTGCCTCAAAAACAAAGCGGTTCTAATTTGCGAGCGTCTACTGTAGTACACTCAAAAAAATAAGTTAGTAGAAAAGTTAGTAAAACGTCTTGTACATCAAGTGTACTAGTTTTCAACAATTTTTTTGCTGAAATTCCGTTTTCAGCAAAATATTTAGTTATATTTTTTTAGCACTTAAACTAATTTTGAACTAATGTTTTACTAATTTGTTTTGCTACAAAAATTGTGCTGATAACAGCATTTATAGCGTGGACGACAACCAGATAGACAAGATGTAGATGTCGCAGCTTGTCTGGATGTAGAACAGACAACGGAAATGATAATTAAAAAAAAACAACTCTACACAATTTTTATATTGTATAAATAAACAAATAAATTAACTAAAGTAAAATTTCTCTTCAAATTTTTTGAGTTTTTTTCAGTCTTCTAATATTCAGCAAAAAGTTTAGTGATTTTGGCAAGTATTTTTTCATTTGCAATCGACTAAGTGTTAGCAAAGCTTTTGCTAAGATTACTATTTTTTTGGTAAAAATCAGCTCGCTGATTTTCAGCAAACACCTTTTGCTGAAATTACCAACTTTTTTGCAAGCTCGCTACTGACTAAAAATTTGCTGGCACAGCAAAATTTTTTACTGACTTTACTGACTTTTTTTTAGTGTATATGCAGAAAATATTCGGTATTTCCCCTGAGTCTGTTAAATTTTTCAATAAAATTGTTTCTCCTTCCTAAAAAAGAACACATTTGAAAACCAATTAATTTATGTGGAGATTTGCAGACGTTTTCAGAAATTTGAGAAAATATTAAAGGACTATAATAAATTACAGCAGAACTTCGAACATTTTTAAATGAATTATTTGAAAAACAAATTCACTTTATTTGAATTGGAACTGTTGGAGTTAATTTTACTTTATTCAATTAACTAAAAAATCTGAAAATATAAAATATCCTATTCATGCATTGAAATCTTTGTTAATTGTGTAATTTATCCGATTAGCCAAAAACTACACATGAAAGCAATTACCCGCGTTCTTCCCACGAAGGCAAAAATCACCCGTAATGTGGAAATTTTATTTTTAATTTTTTGTTTTTGTTTATTTTTTTCATTTAAAATTACTCAAATATCCAGGGGTATCCCCTGGTCCTGATGAATGGCAATACCAGTTTTTAATGCAACAGATGGCGCTGACTGCTGTTTTGTTTTTTCTGGCAATAATGTTTCATTTTATTGGGGAGCACTGTTGCCCAAAAAGTTTTAGCTTATTCCCATTTTAAATGCTTAAATCCCTAATGTTATACCCAATTCACTTTAATTTAAACAAAAACTCAAAAAAAAGGAGCTAAGTTAGCATCGCTCTTAAGTTCAGAAAATTATTAAGAAATAAGTGAGCAAATTAAATAAAATTGAATATTTTACGAAGAAATATTTACGTTTTCACTCGAACTTTGAAGGCCTCAAATCTTTGTTAAAATTGTAAAACCAAAAAAAATTTTTTTATACGAAAGACAAATCACAATTAAGCTGAAATGTCACCGTTTCAAAATAAAAGTCGTATATTAAATTTTCGATAAAAAAAATTCTGCACAATTTTTTTACGAAGTTCATTATTGTGAAGTCTTTATACCCTACACCACTACGTGGAGAGGATATTATAAGTTTGTGCTGATGTTTGTAACACCAAAAATTATTGGTCCTAGATCCACCTTATAGTATACCGATCGGCTCAGAATTTTTTATTATTTCGATTTAACGATGTCCGTCTGTCCGTCCGTCTGTCTGTCCATGCATTCTTGTTAACACTAGGGTTTGGGTTCGGGAATTCCCGGGAAATCCCGGGAAAAGTTTGCCGGGAATTCCCGGGAAAATAATATATTTTTCCCGGGAAAACTGGAAGTTTTAAAAATATTAAATTTTTTAAATTGTTTTTGTTTGGAATAGGATTTTTTAATTTTAGTCATAAAAAACATTTTAAATACCAAAACAAAAATGTCATTGTTAAAATCTTTTAAAAGGGAATACATTTATTTGACACACAAATAAAATCTTTGCCAAGTAATTAGGAGCATTTCAACTAATAAAGATTTTTCGCATAACGTATTCAAAATTAAAGTAGTAAAACCTAAGAACTTGGTAAAATGTTTAAAAGAAATATGAAAAAAAAGCTTTGTTTCTTACAAATAATCGCCCTTACTATCTAAATTTTTCAAATGTATAATTTAGGTAAAGTCGACTTTAGTTAAAATATTGGGTGGCAGTATACCTTGACTTGGTTTATTTTTGGAGCATTCTGATTGGTTAATTTATTTTCAACCAATCAAAATATTTGAAAATATAAATATTTTTGTAAGGGTTTCATACACAAAATGAACAAAACCGTTTGATTAAAAATAACGTCGACTTTAAATTTAAAATACTCCTTCACTAATGGTTAACGGTGGTATCTAAATTTGATTATCCGACATCTAAATTTGGTTCACAAAAAAAAAACAAAAAATTTATGGTCATGCAACTTCTCTTGAAGAAAACAACAACAAGAATAACGTTTCAGCTAAAATTAGCAAAGTACCCGAAGAAAAAAGTGTAAGCTGAATAGGCATTCAAGGTTTTATGGTAGGGCAAACATTTCCTATAATGGTATCCAAATTAGCCGCAGTCAATCCGCACCATAACTAGATCTTCGTTTATTCGAGAAAATTTTTATAATAAAAACCTTGCATTGCAAAAAAATGAAACCGATGTAAAGAACATTATATTAGCTGTGTTCGGGTACTCAACATTGGGATCCCGCGGGATCCCAATTTTACCAAAAAGCGTTTTATTACTATACAATTGGGTAAATGAGAGCTGTCATGAGAGAGTAATATTCTTGTTCTTCTTGCACGAGAAAGCCCAGACTTTTTTTTCGTGTAAATTTGGGTAAATTGTTTTAATCAGCTGTTATATCATCAGTTGGGTGCAACTAGTTCAATTGAACTCTTCACTGATTTGAACCAAAGACCTAGTTCACAACTAATAGCTCTTTTAGTTCAATCGATCATTTCATTCATTCAGAAAATATGTTTATCATTTACAAAAATTAGTATAATAGTTGCAAAAGCCTATCGGTGATTTTACAACTCCATAAAATTACCGACAATTTTGTGAAGACGCTTGTTTAAATGTGTTAAAGAGTTAAATATGTAAATAAATCGCTTAATAAAGCTTTTGTTTAATATTTAAATCTTTTCCAAATTTAATAAACTATGTATTCCTTTTTGTAAATAGAAATGCCTAAAAAGGAAATTTTTATTAAATTTTTGATTTAAAAAGGGGTTTAACTAGAAAAGCTATCTAGATTTTTACAACAAATTGAACAAGAACTAGAAAGAGCGCTCACCAAAACGAACTATAATGCACAAATCTATTGACATTTGTTTTTCGGGCTTCAAATGTGGTTTTTCGCGTTCGTTTACTTTTGTGCATTTTTGTTATTTCGGGAGAGTATTTCTTGTTAACTCTTTTTTTATTATAATCTTAGATGAATGGACAAGAATATCACAAAAGAGATATTTCAACATATGTATAAACGGAAATAATTCATTTTATAACCTGGGGTTGGTTTATATATCAGGAAGATGTAATTCTGATGAAATAAGAAGAATTGCAGAAATAAGACTAGAAGAGTTTTATTTGTCTTTGGCAAATAACATTGTGGCCACCATATCTAATGGGCCAAGTGTGATGAAACGGTTTGTTTCCGACAGTCCAATAGTAGGTGCTTTCTGCTGGAATCATGCAATTCATTTGGCAGTGCTGCGAGTAATTTATGTGAAATCAAATGTTTAACATTCTGATATTTTTTACTTTGAATTCTCACTACACAGACTGCATTTGTACTGAAATAGTGTTTTTATTTTTAACAAAAATTACTTATATAGGTGGTTTTCATTAACAATTTGATTCCCGGGAATCAAATTTTTTCATTCCCGTTTCCCGGGAAATAAAAAAGTCCGGGAAATCCCAAACCCTAGTTAACACTGTACAACAGGTCGCAAATATTAAGATATTTTGATGAAATTTGGTACACCGACTTACGTCGGCCCAAGGACGACGCCTATTCATTTTGGTTGAAATCGGTCCATTTTAAGACCTAGTGCCCATATAAGGGTACCCCCCAAAATTGTCTTTTTTACACGCTGCAGGTCGCTAATACGACCTAGTGCCCATATAAGGGTCCCTCAAAAATTGGCTTGGTTACACGCTGCATGTCGCAAATACGAAGATAGAAAAAAGCCTATTGATTCTTGATAGGATCGGACCATATTTGGACCTATCGCCCATATGGACTATATTTTCGATTTTCTCTTATGATTTTATAGAAAATTTTGACACAAGTTTGTTTTAACCCATTCAAATTTCGGATCCAAACATTTGTTGGTTTTAAATCATACTTGTGTAGGATATTATATAGTCGGCGTGCCCGACTTTAACTTTTTTACTCGTTTTTTCTAAAATTTTAAAATCTAGTAAGGTGTAAATTCTAGGACTCGTAAACTCTTTTGAACATTAAGTTTGCACAAGTCGAGTTTACACGATTCAGAAGGTACATAAGTGGTTATATGAAAACCCCTGGTACTTTTTGAGCCTACACAAAATTTATTTTTTCTGAGTCCTTTGCATGTAACAATTTCAGTATTTAGAAAATAGAACATTTTTTTGATTAATTATTTCAAGATTTAAAAATATTTGGAGAACATTTCTTCAATAATTCAAATATTTTGTAGAAATTTTGAAATTCTTTAACAGTCCTAATTTGATCGACTTTAATTGTAAATAATACGCATATAATTTATACCAAAATTCTTCTTATTTTGCCTAAAACTAAATCTTTTAAAATTTACAAAGTTTTTATTCTGTCCCCAAAACGAAGTCGAAATCCCTAATTTGGGCCCAAATCCCCTTACCTAACAACTATGTAAAACCTCATTTGACATAAAAAAATCGTCCCTTGAGAAAATTTCCTAAAATAAAATCCTCCTTTGACAACATTTCTCACATGCTAGCGACATCTACAGTTTGTTTACAAAATTATCGATGCTGCATCTCTATATTATATGTCTCTGTAAATATCTATATTAAAAAAAACACATGTGTTTTTTAGTTTAAAAATTAATAACTTAAATCCTTTATCTTTTTTTTAATAAAATATAAAAATTAAAAAAAAAAAAATATTAAAATGTTAAACAAGTATTTTTATTAAAAAAGCTTGAAAAATTTACTAACATAACATGGATGTATTCATTTTTGTTGCGTTATTGGTTGTACATCTAAAAATGGCTTTAGTGTAGTTACGTCTTCTTGTTTCAGAAAAAAACAAATCAAAAGGACGTAACTAACATAAAAACTTAAATACCCAGCAAACAAAGATGATCATTAATCACTCAGAAATGAGATCCAAAAACATAAACATTTTTCCACTTTTTCCTATGAAAGTGGTCCGTCCAAAAGGGGGCTCTTTACTCAGAAATGACTCAGAAAAAAGAAAGTATAAAATCGAAATTTTCTTCATAAATTTAAATAATTTTGAAATCTTCTTTGAGTCCGAAAAGTAAACCCTCGTTTTGAGACAGCTTTTTAGATTGTAGAGACACCTTTTTGGATTGTTTTCTGAGGGTTCATATTTTCTACCAAAAAAAGAGTGTTCTCAAAAAAACAGTAATCATTTCTATGAGCCATTTAAAAATCTTATTTATGAGCGCTCCGAAATTGTTGGCTGGGTATATAAAAAAAAAAAACAAAAATTGTTAAAAAATAAATAAGTCTCCATACTATAAGTAAAATTTGAACAAATGCAAAGAATAGTTTATTACAGTAAAACTCGCTTAAAACGAACTCCGGGGGACTAGATTAATTAGTTCGTTGTAAGCGAGGTTCGTATTAACCGAAGTAAAATTTATTTTAAATGTTTTAATGATCCACAAAATATTTAAAATTCCTTGAAACAACTTTAAAAATTTTAAAATTTTTTCATTTGGTTTCCTAAATATATTGTTTGCAATATATTTAAGTAAAAATGTCTGTGTCAGAAAACAAAAAAAAAAAAAAATATATAAAAAATTGTTGAATTTTGTAAAGTTCGTATTAAAAGTGGAAAATTATATAGAAGTTTGTTTGTGGGACCATCACAAACAGTTCGTTTTAACCTAGTGTTCGTCTTAAGCGAGTTCGTATTAAGATTTTTATATTGAAATTGTTGCCAAAACTTCGGGACTTCTAAATTGGTTCGTATTAACCGAGAATTCGTCTTATCCGAGTTCGTATTAAGCGAGTTTTACTTAGGTTGTTCATAAGGGGTGTGCTATCTGTTGTATCGTTGTATCGTCCTAACAAAAAACAGAGTTGTTAAAATTTTTATTTGTGTTTAACTACGATTTTCTATTCATTTTTCTATCTGTTAGCACTCTCAAACATAGGACACTAAACATACGTAAAAATGTTGTATCGTGCTATTCTCAAATGTTGTATTTTTTCAATTTAAAATTTAACAACTCTTTTTTTTTTTGTTAGGACGATACAACGATACAACAAATAGCACACCCCTTGTGAAAACCCTTACTGTATTATTGATTTTATAACGTTTTTTGCTTCTCCTGTAAAAAAAATAAAAGTGTTACGTCCGTTTGCATTTAAGGTGACGATATACACCTGCAGTCACACACATCTTTCCACTTCATTTTTTAATTTCACATGCAAAATTTTTTAAACATGGATTTTATAAATAAAAATACGCTTTTTAACAAAATTTCATTGATTTCGAATGTGTATTTTTTCTTTTTTTCCATATGAAATACATAAAAGGATAATGTTTATTTTCATACATTTATCCCGGTTTTCAAAATATTTTCAATATTAAACAATATAAAAAAAAACTTTTGGTTGCTTACTTAAATATTAGATAAAACATTATTATAATCTTAAGTCTAATAAGATGTCGACCCCCTCTGGAGGCTATAACAACTTCGATTCGGGAAGGCATTGACTCAACAAGTTTTTGTAATTCACTCTTTGAAATCTCATTTTCCCAGAAATTTTCCAAAATTCTTTTTAGCTCCAGTTTACTCTGTGGTTTATGCTGAGCCACTTTACGTTTTCTCACGTGCCATAAATTTTCTATAGAATTTAAATCCGGGGAGTTTCCAGGCCAACCCATGTACTGAATACCAAGGTCCTTGAATATTTTTTGCACCTGTAAAAAAGATTATTTCATAATTTCTAGCTACAAACATGCGGATATTACCGATCACATTGTGCGGAGTCATCCTGAAAGATAGACTCACTAGAATACCCGTATTGCTCCTCCACAATAGGCATATTTTTCTCCGTTCATAATTCCATATACAAACAACAAAGGACTCCGTACATAATAAGAAAAACATTCCCAGATCATTTGACTCTGAGGATGCTTGACCGTTCTAATTACACTCGTGTCCTTAAATCTTTCTCCTGGAAACCGTCGCACGTACGGAAGATTGTCGGCACAGTGCAAGTTAAACTTGCTCTCATCAGACCATATAACGTTTCGCCATTGGTCGAGAGTCCAATTACTGTGCATTTTGGCGCACTACAACCGTTTAGCTCTCATTTTTTGTGTCAGGAGGGGTTTTTTTGCTGATCTACTGCCACAAAGTCCGAATTCCCGGAGTCGTCTGCGAACCGTTTACACACTAATTCTAACTTGGTGGTCTTTTTCGAGATCTCTTCTTATTTCGACGGCACTTTTAAAATAATTCTTCAGGCTCATTCGGTGTATAACGGTATCTGTTCGGTCAGATGTCTTTCTCCTAGTTCTTTTCCTGCTGCTGCTCTCTAAACGGTCGTCCTGGTTCTTTTTTTTCACAAATTTTTCACGGTTGGATGACTACAGTCTATCCGTCTTGCAATTTCGCGGCAAGGTAATGTAAAAATAATGGTCTCAAGTCAACCGCTTATATTTTGGTTCATTTTTGAGGTCTATCTGTTTAATATGCCACTACTAATTTATAAGTAATTTTTTCACAATATTCCGTATTTATTTTTAGTTTGAAGTTTCTTGCACAGATAAATTGATATAATTGCGATACAGCAGGTGTATATTCACATAATACAAACCAAGATATTAGTATATATGACTACACCCATAAAATTTCATGGTTGGATAGTGAACAAAATCCGTAGTCAATTCAAAAATTTCTGAAAATAACTACAATACGCAGTGGCGACCGCAGTGCGACATATTGTAGACAAAGCAGTTTTTTCTATCTTCTCTATTTGTCCCTGCCGAAAAATTAGAACAGTTTCTAAATAAATAAGAGCTGTTTTTAAACAAAACGCAATAAGAATTTTTTAAGAATATTAACTGGGTGTTTTTATAAAAAGAATCAGACGAATTCGTTAGAAAATTTGTATAAGAAACACTAATTTAAAAACGGTTTTCTTTCAAAATTTTTGCACAAATTTGTTAGGACATCTATATTAGAATATATACGGCTAAAAAATTTTATGTTGTTTTTTTCACAAAAATGTTTAAACGAATTCTTCTGTTTCTTTTTATAAAAACAGGCAGTAAATCGTTTTCGCGAAATTCAAGAACAAAGTTTGACAGCACTGCCACTGTCCACTGGCACTTTCACTATGTGGTTTGGGTTATAATCTACACCAGTCTGGCTGAAAGTCAACTTATGTTCCGATCCGAATATTTTACGGGGTGAAATAAATAAACATTTAGAAATTTTGATTTTGCCTAAAATTAAGTGTATTTAAGTGAATATCGGAAATATAGTCCAAATCGGTGCTAGATCCAAAAATTTACCAATTTTATCATAAATCAATAAATAGCAAGGATGGTTACCGAAACGAAAAACGGTAAGGATAACGGTAACGGTATAGAATTTTGTTTGTTTCGGTAAAAGTAACGGTATTTAAGACTGTTTCGGTAACGGTATACCGTTATCGAAACAGCAATACGGGACGTACCGGTATTAAAAATTACGTTAAAAACATGGATGGTAACCGAAACGAATGCGGTTATCGTTAGGGTAACGATATTTGAGTTATTTCGGTAACGGTATTTTAAAGATAACGATATTTGGGTTATTTCGGTAACGGTATTTAAAGGTTAACGGTATTTCAGTTATATCGGTAACGGTATTTTAAGTGTAACGGTAGTCAGTTATTGCAATGCATCCCTCAATTTTTTTTTACAAAAAACAAACGAGATTAAAAACATAACCAATTTATCAACTTAATGTACAAAAAATACTCAATAACCACGTGAAATTACCAAAAGCAGAAAATTAAAAATAACGGTAACGGTATTTATTTATTTATTTATTTATTTCATTTGAAGTAATATTTTAGGGATAATGCTATTTCATTTATTTCGGTAACGGTATTTTAAGGGTATCGATATTTCTTTTTTTTCGGTATCGGTATTTTAAGGATAACGGTATTTCAGTTATTTCCTTAACGGTATTTTAAGGATAACGGTATTCCGGGTATTTCGGTAACGGTATTTTAGGGATAACGGCAGTCAGTTGAAAGGGTTTTGAATCAATAACGGTATTTTAGCGGTATTGCCTGCCAACCCTGGTTAAAAACATACAGTCAGCAGCGTAAGTCATGGTACCTTAGTTGAAATAAAAAAGTTTCTAAAATTTATCAAAAACAATAGCTGTATTTTCGGTCATACCTACCAATGTTAAGTTGTTGAAGCAAATATACGTTTAACCGCATAAAGTATAAAACAATTTTAAACAGCTAATATTTATAATATTCGCGGTATAATCGAAAGTATGCCAGTAAAACTTTTTAGGAAGAACCGCGAAATAGTTATGTTAGATGCGAAAATCTATACACGTTGAGATTTCAACGTTGATAATTATTCGCGTTGAAAGTTAACGTGCATAGGAAAAGTAATATGTTAGTTTTTGTCTGAAACACGTTTCTGTGTACTTTGAGTTTTTTTTAAATTAACGGCTATAGTTAAGTCGAAAACACAGCTAATGTTACAAAAAACAAAAAATTAGCCATGTACTATACAAAACAAAAAAAAATATAATTTGAAATTCAAAACAACTCCATATTTCTGCACAGCAAAAGTCTTGGTACCCCTGCGAAAAGACATAAATTAGTTACAATATGGATAGATATTTTATTATAATGCTACACCTAATATTTAGTAGGATATCCCTAAAGACGAAGAACTTTATTTAATCGATTTGGCATCGACTACACAAGTTTTTCTGTGCAATTTCGAGCTTTTTGCTGCCGTTCAGTCAAAGGCATAGCCTTGAGCAAAATTTTATTAGAAATGTTATGACTACGCAATCGGTTTTCGAAATAATTCCACAAGGGTTCAATAGGGCTCATATCGGGACTTTGCGGAGGGGTTTTAAGCAACCCACATCTTTTCCTCAGCGGCAGTGTGCTTAGGATCATTGTCCTGTTCAAAATAATAATCATTACGAATTTAAAAATTTTCAGCTTAGTCTTTCAGATTAGTCTTAAGAATATTTTAATATACTGTTTTGTTCATTATTTCTTCGATAACAACCATATTACCAACTCCTGCTGCTGTCATACAGCCTCATACCATGACATCACCACCTTCGCACATTGGGTTGAATCATGTCCAAAATGACGCCTAATTCAGGGGATGGGGTTAGAATTTTTTTATATTTTTTTTTTTGAAATCATGTCTTACTAATTAAAAAAATTAAAAAAATTTTGAAAATATTTAATTATTTTTTTTTTTAATAAAAGAAAAAAAATATATATGAAATTCATTTTTTAATATGCCTACACTCAAAAAAATAAGTTAGTAGAAAAATTAGTAAAACGTCTTGTATATCAAGTGTACTAGTTTTCAGCAATTTTTTTGCTGAAATTCCGTTTCCAGCAAAAATTTTAGTCATATTTTTTAGCACTAAACTAATTTTGAACTAATGTTTTACTAATTTATTTTGCTACAAAAATTGTGCTGATAACCGCATTCATAGCGTGGACGACAACCAGATAGACAAGATGTAGATGTCGCATCTTGTCTGGAAACGGAAATGACAAAAAAAAGAAAAACATCTCTACACATATTCTATATTTAAATTTTCAGCAAATAAATTAACTGAATTAAAATTTCGCTACAAGTTTTTTGAGTTTTTTTCAGTCTACTAATATTCAGCAAAAAGTTTGGTGATTTTAGCAAGGATTTTTTTCATTTGCAGTCGACTAAGTGTTAGCAAAACTTTTGCTCAAGATTACTATTTTTTTGGTAAAAATCAGCTCGCTGATTTTCAGCAAACCTTTTGCTGAAATTATCAACTTTTTTGCAAACACGCTCCTGACTAAAAATTTGCTGAGTGTATAATCAATAAAATGTATCAGCTTAGCTTTAATCATCAATTGCATCATCATTATCGTTACTGTCATCATCATCATCATCATCGTCATCATCATTATTATTACAATCATTATCATCATCTTCATTATCAGTATTACAGGGAAGTAGGTATAAGTAAATCTAGAGCGGACTGCGGCACAATGGTTTTTTTCTTTTCATATTTTTTCGACATGTGTGACATAACCGGATCAGAGCGCCTACACTCAAAAAAGTCAGTAAAGTCATCGAAAAATGTTGCTGTGTCAGCAAATTTTTAGTCAGGAGCGTGCTTGCAGAAAAGTTGGTAATGTCAGCAAAAGGTGTTGCTGAAAATCAGCGAGCTGATTTTTACCAAAAAAACAGTAATCTCAGCAAAAGTTTTGCTAACACTTAGTCGATTGCAAATGAAAAAAATCCTTGCTAAAATCACTAAACTTTTTGCTGAATATTAGTAGACTGAAAAAAACTCAAAATATTTGTAGAGAAATTTTACTTTTTTTATTTTTTTGCTGAAAATTTAAATATAGAAATTGTGTAAGTTGTTTTTTTTTTAATTATCATTTCCGTTGTCTGTACTACATCCAGATAAGCTGCGAAATCTACATCTTGTCAGGTTGTCGTCCACGCTATAAATATGGTTATCTGCACAATTTTTTTTAGCAAAATAAATTAGTAAAACATTAGTTCAAAATTAGTTTAGTGCTAAAAAAATATAACTAAAAATTTAGCTGAAAACGGAATTTCAGCAAGAAAATTGATATACAAGACGTTTTACTAATTATACCCTACACCACTATATGGTCAGGGTATTATAAGTTTGTGCTGATGTTTGTAACACCAAAAAATATTGGTCCTAGACCCACCTTATAGTATACCGATCGGCTTAGAATTTATTTCGATTTAACGATGTCCGTCTGTCCGTCCGTCCGTCTGTCTGTCTGTCCATGCATTCTTGTGCGCACTTTAGAGGTCGCAAATATTAAGATATTTTGATGAAACTTGGTACACCGACTTATGTCGGACCAAGGACGAAGCCTATTGATTTTGGTTAAAATCGGTCCATGTTTAGACCTAGTGCCCATATAAGGGTCCTCCCAAAATTATATTGTTTATACGCTGCAAGTCGCACATATTAAGATATTTTGATGAAATTTGGTACACAGACCTATGTTGGCCCAAGGACGAAGCCTATTGATTTTGGTGAACATCGGTCCATGTTTAGACCTAGTGCCCATATAAGGGTCCTACCAAAATTATATTGTTTATACGCTGCAGGTCGCGAATATTAAGATATATTGATGAAATTTGATACACAGACCTATGTTGGCCCAGTAACACAGCCTATTGATTTTGGTGAACAATGTTTAGACCTAGTGCTCATATAAGGGTCCTACCAAAATTGTATTGTTTATACACTGCAGGTCGCAAATATTAAGATATTTTGATGAAATTTGATACACATACCTATGTTGGCCCAAGGACGAAGCCTATTGATTTTGGTGAACATCGGTCCATGTTTAGACCTAGTGCCCATATAATGGTCCCCCCAAAATTATATTGTTTATACGCTGCAGTTCGCAAATATTAAGATATTTTGATGAAATTTGGTACACAGACCTATGTTGGCCCAAGGACGAAGCCTATTGATTTTGGTGAACATCGTTGAATGTTTAGAACTAGTGCCCATATAAGGGTCCCCCCAAAATTGGCTTGGTTACAAACTGCAGGTCGCAAATATTAAGATAGTGTAATGAAATTTGGTTCGCTGACTCACATTATAGAAAATTTTGACACAAGTCCCATTTTAACCCATTCGAATTTCGGATCCAAACATTAGTTGGCTTTTAACCAGACTGGTGTAGGGTATTGTATAGTCGGCATGCCCGACTTTAACCTTTTTACTCGTTTTTCTACTAACTTATTTTTTTGAGTGTATTACTTTTTTCCCAACGCGTTTTAAACATTTTGATTAAACTACGAAATTTTACACCAAAATCCTTTATATGGGAAGGTTTAATACGTTTAATGACTTCTTCTCTTAGCAATCTTATTTTGTCTTCAATTGTTTTTGCGTTTGCATTTATCATAATATTGAAAAGTTCTCGACGTAAAAAGAAAACTGTATTGGGATTCGTTCCTAAAATATATTTAACATTAAGAATTGGTTATAAAATTTTAATTGTTTGTCTTTTATTATATACCGTTTACCGAACAAAATGTACATCACTTCCAACAACTTTAGAGCATCACATTTGCAAACACGTCAAAATGAATATTACAACACAACACACATAAATATTACAACTACAACAGGAAAAGTCAACTTGGCTGAATTTAAAACACTCTACTCGTCAATAAACTCACATATTTGCACAAAATTTATAATCCTTATTAGAAATAAAATCAGTTAAAAACGAAAAATAATAACACTTTTGTTTGTAGGGTATACATTATCATCCAATAATAATAGGGATGTGTGAGTGAAACGAATTTTTATTAATCACGCGAGATCTGTAAAGCTAATGTAAGTAAATAATAATAAAAAGAAACAATTTTAATTAAGTGCGGTGTTTATTTTATACTTACACAGAGGGAATTCCTTGGACGAGTTTTAATGAAATTTTTTCACTAAACTTGTAACGACACGTTTTTTCGCAGTATGCTGGGGCAGAACTCAGCGAGGTCCAGGGTTCTTTACAATTATTTATTTAAAAAAAAAAGAGAGAGAACACTGTTTATATTGCTTTAAAAAAATATATATTTTTTTTTTATTGATGTCTTTATTTTCTAATACCGAATTTACATTATGATCGAAATCGAGTTAAAAGTAGATTTCGACGGAAATCCAATAAAAATTTGGGATTTCAAACAGATTTCCCATAGGAAATGAAATCCCAATTTAATTTAGATTTCAGCGAAATCTCATCGAAATCCAAATTGAAATCCAATTTTTCTACCATATTTGCAGAAAAGTAGGGAAGTTTGCAGAAAAAAGTGGCAACAATAAGCAGCTGTTTATGTCACAAAAAATTAATAAATAATAAATTTTAATAACTTTAAAAATTAAGAATAACATAATAAAGTCTGTTATTTTTAATTAAAAGAAATATTTAAAGTTGAAAATGGCTATTTTATTGTATCAGACGAAGAGAAACTATGAAAAATCATTTGATGGCGCCGGCAAGACCACTGACAAAACATTGAATATTCTAGCTTTCTACTAATCATCCCTATAATTAAACACATTTCTTAGCAAATATAACATTGTATCTTTCATGATATAAATGATTTTTGTGTTCCGCCATTAAATAAAATGCTTTTTAGAAAATCTTTTAATTTTGGTTATTTTTTAAGGTTAATTTGTTTACAAAAAAATTGTTGTTGGCCGATCGAAATCCCATTCATCTGTCATATATTCTAATGTAAACGATATAGATTTCGAATTGGATTTCAAAACGAAATCTAGTGAACATTTTAACAATGTAAATTCGCTATAAGACTTATTACTAGGGCAAGGAATTTCATGCACTTAAAAATGGAAAATATGCGCCTAAAATATGCGGTTAAAAAAGAAAAATATGCATTAAAAATATAAGAAATATGCACTAAAAACTATTATTTTTGCAAAAATAATGCACTCTAAAACTTAAAAATGTATTTAAGTTATTTCGCAAACAGACACAGAACTCGAAGATTTCCCATAGGTCAATAAGGTTTTAAGAATGTTTATTTTGATTGAATCAAAATATGAAAACGTATCAATTTTTTATATTTTTTTACAAAATAAAAAATGCTCCTAAAAATTAAAAATATGCACAATTATGCATTAAAAAGCACAAAATATGCATTAAAAAGCACAAAATATGCATTAAAAAGGCACCAAATGTGCAATTAAAGTCAAAATATGCAAAAACATGCATTTATGACAAAATATGCAAAAATATGCAACTACAAATCGATGGCATTTTGTTCTAAATTTGATGATTCGGATAAATATTCAGTCCATATTAGTTTTGGACTATCGAGAAAAAACATGCATTTGCATGAAATTCCTTGCCCTACTTATTACTATAACACAATTAATTTTTCACCGACAGATTCACACACGACGATTTTTCACTGTAGCCTGTAGTCAAATATGGGTACACTCAAAAAAATAAGTTAGTAGAAAAATTAATAAAAAAGTCTTGTATGTTAAGTGAACTAGTTTTCAGCAATTTTTTTTGCTGAAATTCCGTTTTTAGGAAAAATTTTAGTTATATTTTTTTAGCACTAAACTAATTTTGAACTAATGTTTTACTAATTTATTTTGCTACAAAAATTGTGCTGATAACCGCATTCATAGCGTGGACGACAACCAGATAGACAAGATGTAGATGTCGCAGCTTGTCTGGAAACGGAAATGACAAAAAAAGAAAAACAACTCTACACTCAAAAAAAAAAGTCAGTAAAGTCAGCAAAAAATGTTGCTGTGTCAGCAAATTTTTAGTCAGGAGCGTGCTTGCAAAAAAGTTGGTAATTTCAGCAAAAGGTTTGCTGAAAATCAGCGAGCTGATTTTTACCAAAAAAATAGTAATCTTCAGCAAAAGTTTTGCTAACACTTAGTCGAATGCAAATGAAAAAAATCCTTGCTAAAATCACTAAACTTTTTGCTGAATATTAGTAGACTGAAAAAAACTTAAAAAACTTGTACCGAAATTTTACTTTAGTTAATTTATTTGCTGAAAATTTAAATATAGAATATGTGTAGAGTTGTTTTCCTTTTTTTGTCATTTCCGTTTCCAGACAAGCTGCGACATCTACATCTAGTCTATCTGGTTGTCGTCCACGCTATGAATGTTGTTATCAGCACAATTTTTGGAGCAAAATAAATTAGTAAAACATTAGTTCAAAATTAGTTTAGTGCTAAAAAAATATAACTAAAATTTTTGCTGAAAACGGAATTTCAGCAAAAAAATTGCTGAAAACTAGTACACTTGATATACAAGACGTTTTACTAATTTTTCTACTAACTTATTTTTTTGAGTGTACACATTCTATATTTAAATTTTCAGCAAATAAATTAACTAAAGTAAAATTTCGCTACAAGTTTTTTGAGTTTTTTTCAGTCTACTAATATTCAACAAAAAGTTTGGTGATTTTAGCAAGGACTTTTTCATTTGCAGTCGACTTAATGTTAGCAAAACATTTGCTGAAGATTACTATTTTTTGGTAAAAATCAGCTCGCTGATTTTCAGCAAACCTTTTGCTGAAATTACCAACTTTTTTGCAAGCACGCTCCTGACTAAAAATTTGCTGACACAGCAACATTTTTTGCTGACTTTACTGACTTTTTTTTTGAGTGTAGTTTAATACACCGCAAGGTAAAATATCAGTTTGCGAGGACTATATCGAGAGAGATAGAAAATCTAAGTGCTAACTTCAGTTTTCTCTAGCAGCTAAACGCGATATTTAGTACCGGATAACCAAAAAAATATATAGAGAAAATCTAAGGGCTAACCTCAGTTTTCTCTAACAAACTAAACGCGGAGAGAGAACAAGTTTCGCACCGAATAATGAAAAAAAAGAGAAAGATCTAAGGGCTAACCTCAGTTCTCTCTGGCAACTAAACGCGGAGAGAGAGCAATTTTCGCACCGAATACAAAAAAATAGAGAAAGATCTAAGGGCTAACCTCAGTTTTCTCTAGCAACTAAACGCGGAGAGAGAGCAAGTTTCTCACCGAATACAAAAATAGAGAAAAATCTAAGGGCTAACCTCAGTTTTCTCTAGCAACTAAACGCGGAGAGAGAGAGCAAGTTTCGCACCGAATAACGAAAAAAATAGAGAAAGATCTAAGGGCTAACCTCAGTTTTCTCTAACAACTAAACGCGAAAAGGGAGCAAACACCAAGGAGAGAGTTTCCTTTTACCACAAAATTAGATTTTATTATTTAGGGAATTGGCAAACTCCTCACTAAATAGTAGATCTTACCTTGTGGTCGTCTACTGACTAACTCCCCAAATTGATCAACAGCACTGCCTTTTATACTTGCTGATCAACCACACACAAACATATTAATACAAATTATAATACAATAGTACCAATTACACATAAGCAGGGCAAGTTTAAAATGGCACAAAAAAAGTTGAAATTGGCAAGCAAAATGGCACGAAAAAATAGTAAAATTGGCACAAAAAACGCAAAAATGGCACGCTTATTCCAAAAATTTTAAAGAATAATAGTTGATTTAAGTGTTTTTCTGAATGTTTTTAACAAAAATACAATAATGACGGAATTTACCGTTGAAATGCTAAAGTGCATTCGCCGTATATTAGTACGATTTAAAAAAAAAAAATCTGGAATTTTATTAAATATTAAATATAAGGGAATCATATTGTCTGTGTCTGTTAAATTTTTCAATAAAAATGTTTTCTTCTTCTTCCTATAAATCAACTCTAAAAAATATCGTTTTTGTTTTTAATTTTTTCCAAAAATTATTTACAAAGACTCAGTTTTTACTGAATTTTATAGCATTTTTATAATGAAAAGTCTAAAAAAAATAGACAAAATGGAGTTTTTGGCAAGGATTTATAAAAATGGCATTTTTACAGAATAAGTGAAAAAATGGCAAAAATGGCAAATGCCAAAAAAAAAACTTGCCCTGCACATAAGTAATATTTAGTAAAAAAAAACATATGTGACAGTGTTGTATCATCTAGTAGTATATGATTGGTGATGCAAGTATTGACAAATATATGGCATTATTAATAATTCCGTTAAATTTAAACAATGATAATATAATATTACAAAAAAATGTTAATAATTCATGCAGACAAAAACGAGAACCGACTTTTGTCGTTACAAACTAATGAAGTGTTCTTCACAATAGGAATGAAAAATTTCTTAAACTCTATGGAAAAGCTTCATAGTTTTAATGAAAATATTTTTAATGAAACTTTTTCATTAGTCGTATTAAATTTTTAATAAATAATATGAAATTTTTCAGTAACTTTTATGAAAAATTGCACTAATTTAATGAAAAGTTTCAATGGACGAATTCCAGTGACAATTCATAGATCTAATGCAAAAATTCATTGATATCATGCAGATAATTCCCTCAGTGTACGATACTTTAATTGAATATAAATCTGACTCAAAACTAATTTGTTTGCTGTAACGTGACTGGTTGCAATTTTTAAGTGCGTGAACGTGACTTCATATCACTCACGTGCCCATATCTAATTAATTTCATAATACATATTATCAATAACAACAACAACATTAGTAACAGAAAAAATAAATAAGAAAAGGCAAAATATTGCTTTTACAATAATTTTAAGCCACACGAGCTTTTTCATAAAATTAAAAATATTAAAAAAACGTATTAAACGCGGAATGTTTTTTTTCCTGAATATGAAAACCATTTTTAGTTCTATTCCATCAAATACTAAAAATACTCTATATTTAGAGCATTTAAAAAAACAACAACAAAGGTATTTCTACAACAAAAAATTTAACCAAAAACTTAAAAATGTAACAAAATACCTGAAGTTGATGGTTCCATCATAAAATGTTTCGTTTTTAAACTTTTAACTAAAAAAAGGAACTTGAAAAGTGCTAAATTTCAACTTTTTCCACTTTAAGCTAAAACACGAAAAATTATTATACTTTGACAGAACACTACAGAAAAAGTGTTTAACCTAGAAGTACGGTTTTAACTAAAAGTATTGTAGAATTTAATCTTTTTTCACCCGGTACCAAATTTTATAACAAAAACTCAATTAAAAATAATCAATTAAGCGCCACTTTTTAATCGATTCAACCCAATGTGCTCCGTGCTTAAAGAGTATTCTTTGGATACCTTATTAAAATTTTTTTCTCCATACCAATGCACGTCCGTCTGAGCGAAAAATGTTAAATTTCGATTCGTTCGTACAATGACTTTATCCCAAAACTCATTTGTTTTTGTATTATACTCATTGGCGAAATCTATGCACTTCTTTCTGTTTATTTCGTTAATGTAAGGATTCTTGCGTGCTGTACGAGCATTGTACCTGGTCTTTTTGATCGATCTACTTACCGTTTCTGTAGAAACGCTATTGTCAAAAGATTCCTTTAACTCTGCACCTATCTTAATTGCACTTATAAATAGATTTCCTCAATTACAGCTTCTATTTTGCTTTCTTCTCTATTACTGAACTGTGCAGGATGTCCAGTTCGTGGTTTATTTTCAGGTCATTTTCTCTTCTTTAAAGTGATTATTAATTTTTTGTATAGTTGATTTGCTTCTTTTTATTATATTAGCAATTTCCGAAAAGATTTCCCCATTTCGTGGCTATTAATTATTATTTTTCGTTCCTCAATTGTTAATTCCCCAGGTAGAAAAATACAAACGGCACAATGTTGGCCCGGTATTGGAGGCTGTAGTACATGTACTGGCAATGCGTCGGATTTTTAACTTTCACTATACTGGCATGTTGTCGAAATGATAACACCAATAAACGCTTGGCCGTAGTTAGTTCCCAACTTTGGCGCAGGCTTGGGATTTTATTTTTTTTTGTATTATCCCAGTACATTTAATAACAAATTTAGTAGTTTGCTAGAACTATACTGACTTCTTAGTGTACATCACAGATTTTTAATATGTTCTTTCGAAACTTCACAAGAAAAGAATGGCGATGTCTCTCTTACATAAATAATTGTGTAATAGATGTAAAAATACGTAAAATTTATAAAATTTTTAATTTTAATAAATTTAAAAAAACTCGTTAATTTTCAGTAAACAGTACTGGCAAAGCACGTTTTAAGTAGTACCGGAATTTCGTAAAAACCAGTGCTCTCCCAGTACAACTTTTGTTGTAACGTTGGCAATTTCTACCTGGGTCCCTTCGAGACATTTTAACAAATCATGTTACTTTACTTTTTTTAATAAAAAACTGATTTTTTGATACTTATTACAAATTAAACATGCTTATATTATATTTGAAATGTTCCGTTATAAATATCAAAAGAGATTTATTAAGAATAACAGAGTTGCAACGGCTTTTTCAAAATGCTTTTAAAGTGTACCAAGACTTTTGCTGTGCAAATATATGGAGTTCTTACGAATTCCGAATTTTTTTTCGCATAGCACATGACTAATTTTTTTGTTTTATTATAGTACACAAGTTAATACATGAGATAAAAATAAATTTTACATATTTTGTAAAATATTTTTTGAGAAATTTTAAAAAAACTTTTATTTCAAGTGCGGTACCATGACTTATGCTGCTCACTGTATAAAAACTAGTAAAAACATAAAATATTCCTAATTTTAAGTCTTAAAAATACACATTACATATAACCTATAAATTCAATGCTGGTAGTTTATATAAGTAAAATTATTGTCTATACATTTTTTTGTAAAAATAGCTCAAGATTAGAAAATAAAAAAGTTAAAAAATTATCATTTTTTATATAAATTAATAAATACCGGTAAAATACCGGTAACTAGCCATAAAATTAACGGTATCGGTAACGATAACGGTATTGGGAATTTTTTTTAGAGGTATTGGTAACGGTATTCAATTTGAAAATGTATTTTAACGATAACGATATTATAAAGAAAACGGTAACCAACCTTGATAATAGGCGTTGTTCTCGTGCCGGTATGAGTCATATGTATCAGATTTAATTAAAATATCTTTATTTTTGCGACCTTTAGCGTTCCAAATTTTGGCAGAACTTTATATGGGCACTAGGTCTAATCAGGGACCAGGTGACTGTTAAAAATACAATTTGGTGCGTTATTTTTACTTTTTATTCATTATCTTAAGTTTATTTATTCATCTTCCAGCGTTTACCAACAAGGGAAAGGCTTTAAATCATTCGAATTTTGTATACTCTTACGGCTTCATCACGAATTATCTACCATTTGCAACTGCGAGGAGATCAACAGTGGTTGCAACAGCCGGTGGTAAAACAACCGCATCCGCTGCTGCCTCCGGATCTACCTCTTCTGGATTACTTGGCTCTAATTTCGTGGCATTTTCTTTTACCAGTCCGTTTAGCAGTTTCGGGAGTAGTAACAGCAATAACACTATTCAAAATTCTCCAACCAACACAAGTCTAAGCAGCTCATCCAATAATTCGCAACAACAGCAACAGGAGCATCAAAAGCAGCAACAGTCCTCTTTTATCTCAGCAAATACGCAAATAGTTTCAAAAGTAGCCATGTCTGATATTGGTTCTTTGTCCACCTCAAATGAAGCTGGCGGAGGTCATTCAAATGCTTCCATAATCAAAGAGGGTTGGCTACAGAAACGGGGTGAACATATTAAAACATGGCGGTCGCGTTATTTCATATTACGAAGTGATGGCACTTTACATGGTTGGCGCTACAAACCTAATGAAAATGCTCCACCAGAAAGGCCTTTAAATGATTTTACCATCAAGGGTTGCCAAATTATGACCGTAGATCGGCCTAGGCCGTTTACATTTATTATCCGCGGCCTTCAGTGGACTTCGGTGGTGGAGCGTACGTTTTCGGTGGACACAGAACGGGAGAGGCAAGAATGGACGGATGCCATAAGGTAAAGCAAATACCTCTAGATTTTTTATGTTGACATTAAAAGTTATTCACTCGTTTGCATTTGTTTTTTTTTCAGAACTGTGGCAAGTAGTTTGAGTGAACTGGGAGAAACTGTCTTGTGTACTTCAAATAATACGGATATGACAGATGTCGATATGGCGTCAATAGCCGAAGATGAACTGTGTGAAAAATTCTCCGTACAGGGTACTTCAACTGGCAGCGGTGGCGTGAAGAAAGTGGTATGTACTTTGATAATTTGCAAACATCAATACAATGCCCGATGCACACATATATGTTTTACTTAATTTAGACTCTCGAGAATTTTGAATTCTTAAAAGTTTTGGGCAAGGGAACATTCGGTAAAGTGATCTTGTGTCGTGAAAAGGCCACCGCCAAGTTGTATGCCATTAAAATTCTCAAAAAAGAAGTTATAATACAAAAGGACGAAGTTGCCCACACCATAACCGAAAGTCGAGTATTGCAAACAACAAATCATCCATTTTTAATAGTAAGTCACAAGAAACTCATTTTTAAGCTCAACACACAAGATTCCTTTAAAATCAATTTTATTTGCAGTCCCTAAAATATTCCTTCCAAACTAATGATCGCCTGTGTTTCGTCATGCAGTATGTGAATGGTGGTGAATTATTCTTTCATTTAAGTCGCGAGCGTGTTTTCCCCGAAGAACGTACACGCTTCTATGGCGCTGAAATTATATCAGCACTAGGGTATTTACATTCACAGAGTATCATCTATCGCGATTTGAAACTCGAAAATCTATTGTTAGACAAAGACGGTCATATTAAAATAGCCGATTTCGGTTTATGCAAGGAAGATATAACCTACGGTCGTACGACGAAGACATTCTGTGGCACGCCAGAATATTTGGCTCCAGAAGTTTTAGAGGATAATGACTATGGCCGAGCCGTTGATTGGTGGGGCACTGGTGTGGTCATGTACGAAATGGTAAGATTATTATCATTATTACTTGACTTCGCGGCGATATTGACGTTAGTTTCTCTTGTTCTGTTCGCTTCTTTAGATTTGTGGACGTCTTCCATTTTATAATCGTGACCATGATGTACTTTTTACATTAATTCTTATGGAAGAAGTCAAATTTCCTCGTACAATCTCCGATGAGGCCAAAAGTCTGCTGGCCGGTCTTTTGGCTAAAGATCCAAAAAAACGTTTAGGCGGCGGTCCAGGCGATGTCAAAGAAATCCAAGTGCATCCATTTTTCGCCAGCATTAATTGGACAGATTTAGTGCAAAAGAAAGTAAGGTGAATCAATCGTCTAATCTAGTCTACTAATTTCCGTTTTTGTTGTTTCCGCAGATCGAGCCCCCATTTAAACCTCAAGTAACATCAGACACAGATACACGTTACTTTGACAAGGAATTCACGGGTGAAAGTGTAGAATTAACACCACCGGATCCTACGGGTCCCCTTGGTTCAATAGCAGAAGAACCCCATTTCCCCCAGGTACACAGTCGACCGATGAATTTTACAAATTTTCTTAACTCTATTCAATTTAACGTAATTACAGTTCAGTTACCAGGATATGGCGTCTACATTAGGTACTTCATCACACATTAGTAATTCAGCCAGTTTGGCATCGATGCAATAGAAAAGAGTACATAGCATTTGACTATAACAACACAACACATATTGCCTATGCCAGCGACAACAGCAACAATATAAGCCGTGTTCACGTTAAGAAATTCGTCTAATGTTATTAACGATACATCTTTCGTAAACGTTGGCGATATTATCCTAAAAGCAAAAAATTAACTAAAATAATTAGTGTCCGACCGAACAGTTCGGCCAAAACGACATTTGTTCGATTTTTCGGTATTTAGAGGCATTCATTTAGAAATTCTGATACTGGGAAAATGTTTATTGAGCCGATTTAATGCCATTTTGAATGTCAAATTTAAGGAAAACCCCGTAGTTTAGTTGTAAAGTTAACTGTTCGGCCCCCGAACTTTTTCCATTTTGGCCGAACTTTCGGCGGCCAAACAGTGAATTCATTGCTTAACTTCGGAGTTTTTCCTAAATTTTACTCCCAAAATGGATTCCAATCGGCCAAACAAATATTTTTCCATAAGCAAAATTTGTCCATAATGCTTCAACAATTCGAATATCATGCGAATACATTTTGTGGCCGAACTGTTCGGTCAGACTCTAAAAATAATGACATAAACAAAAAGAAAAACAAAACAAAAACACTAAAGCTACCACTACCATAAATTAAAAATAAAAACAAACAAAAGATTAATAAATTGAACGAGGCTGGATTTTATAGACATTACTTCTATTTCTTTAGTGATAAAGCATCAGAACTTTCTTTGGCTTGGCTGTATATTAGGGCGTTTCACCAAAAACTTTTTTTTTTGGATTTTTGCAACTATTAAAGCGTACAATTAATTCTTGTGGACCAAAAGATTAAACAAACATAAGGTTAAAAAACATAACATTTAGAGTATGCTGTTCGGTTTTAATTGAAACCGAAACCGCGGTATTTCATCCCCCAAAACTGAAAACCGAAAAATAGGTAGATTTTTAATAACTACGTACTTTTAACAATTAAAAACCCAAACAAATTGCTATTATTAAATCTTGAATTTCAAAAAGGGATTAGCTTTAATTTTTTTCAAAATTGAGTATTTTTTGTTTTGTTTTTATATGGATGCTTCAGTTGCCAAATCGATTAACCCCACTCTCTGATTCCTATAAAGCTTTAATTTCAAAACACTTGATTCTATATAACATATTTAAAACAAACTTCACTTTCAATTTTCACGCTATTAAATGACAAAATTTACAATTTAACATTAATGTTGGTTTTTAATTTTTATTTAAAAAATAAAAATTGTTTTTTTTCGACCTTTTTAATTGACTAATTAGAAATTTATTAATTCAGTTCGAGGCCAACTAAATTTCTAATTAATTTAACATTAATTTTAAAAAACAATATATACTATTTTCTCATTGAGACATTATTTTTTATTTTTTTTTAATGAAGTTAATCGATTTGGCAACTAAAGTATTCATATATAACGTAATAACCAGGGCAAGAAACTTCATGTAAATATATATTTGTTGTCGTTGGCTTGAGATCATCATTAAGTAAATATCTTTGCGAATCAACAAATTTACAACAAAATGGCATTGATCGATATTTGTGCCTATTTTGGTATAAATGCATATTTTGGTGCATATTTTCATATATTTTATATTTCACTAAAACGGAGTTTTTGCACAAGTTATATAAATTTTTTTTCGTATTTGTGAATATTTTAAGATTTCTTCTTACCGTGATACAAACAAATACAATTAATAGCTTTTCGAATATGAAAAACAGTCTTCTTCGATGTTTAAACTACTTTTTAAGGCAAAAAACTACTTAAATTTAATTGAAAATCCCGAGTAAAAAAGTTCTGATATAATCATATATTATTTTATCTAATTGCATATATTAACTTATAGTTACATATGGCCACATATGCTTTTAAATTCAAGCATATATACTTTTATATAGTCATATATTAGATATTTTTTCCTCAAAGGTTTTAATATGGAGACATATGTTATTTTATATTATTACATACTGGCCTACATATAATTGTATGTGCTATATATAAGTACATAAATTAACATATAAAAGATATAATTACATATGCGTTTATATATAATTTAGTATGGTGCTATACATAATAATATAAAACTATATGTGGAGCCATATAAGAAATATTTTATAATTTGTGTTAGTTATGATTATATATTGACGAAAATGAACCCATATATACAATATACAATATGGTTCCATACATACAATATTTCATGATTTCTTTAATATATAACAATGTAACGTTCTTTATAAAATCATCTGTAATTATATATCATCTCACATAAGCAATTTTTTCAATGTGATTTTATATAAAAATATACAAGGTCCATATAAAACCGTATTATATTATATGTGGTTCCATGTTAACAATGACTTTGAACTAGTTTTTAGTGTCCGACGGAACAGTTCAGCTGGAAAATATATTTTGTCGGTATTTGGTATTTTCAAGCCTTATGGACAAATTTTGCTTATGAAACAATATTTGTTGGTCCGATTAGAATGCATTTTGAGGGTCAAACTTAAGGAAAATTCCGAAGTTAAGCAACAAATTCACTGTTCGGCCACCGAAAGTTCGGCCAAATTGATAAAAGTGCGGCGGCCGAACAGTTAGCTTTACAGCTAAACTACGGAGTTTTCCTTAAATTTGACACTGAAAATCGAATTAAATCCGCTCAACAAACAATTTAGCAGTATGAAAATTTCTCCACAATGCTTTCAAATAACAGAAAATCGACTAAATGTCACTTTTTGGCCGAACTACTTTGACCGATACTACTAGTTTTAGATTTAATAATTACTAGGGATTGGCGCGTGACTAGAAATGTTCGTGACTCACGTTATTCACACGTGATCGTGAGTAATAATTACTATACTCAAGTGGTTCGTGCTTGAAAATTTTCAATTACAGTTACATGAAATGTAATTGATTTTTTTTTTTAATTTCAATTACATTTATTTGTAATTGAAATCCCTCAGGTCTGATCTCCAGATATTGTATATATTTTTTTATTTAAAAAAATAATTTTTTATATTGTTAGATATGGTCATATATAATATGATAAAAAATATAAGGTCAATATTTAGATATAATTGTATCAAACTATGTCCACTTTTATAACATTTTATATAATTTTAAACAAAAAGATATAATTTGATGTAATTGGATGAGGACAAAATTCGGATACAATTGTATCGAATTGCATAAAATTGTATCAAATTGTACGAAATTATATACAATTGTATACAATTCGATACAATATGATACAATAAGACGTTCTCATTTTTCGGATATAATTATATCTAGTTACATAAAATATTATATATAATTAAATATAACTTCATATGGCTCCATATCATTTTTTTTACTTGGGATATATTAAAAACGCTGAAATAAATCAGTAATAAACAAGGTTGCCAACCAAAACAAATAACGGTGTTGGTATCGGTACTGCTGTCGATTTCTTGTTTGTTTCGGTATTGGGAGCGGCATTTCATTCGTAACGGTGTCAGTATTACCGTTACCAAAACATCAATACCGGTACGTATCGGTATTATTAAACAAATTTTCACAATAAATTATGTGATTTTGTAAAAAAACACAATGGTGCCAACCCAAATTAGAAATTTATATACTTTTGATAAAAACGTAAAAAATTGATTTCGGTACAGGTATCGGTATGGTATAACGGTATCGGTTGCCAACTTCGACAATGAATTTTTCTTTTGTAAAAAGAGAAGCAATTCCCTGTAGCAAATGGTCGAACTAGTTCTGAAAAGTACTAGCTTTTCGACTAGTACAAAGAAACTAGCACTGAAAATAATCATTTTGTGTGTAATTCGTAAATTTCATGGCATATTTTATTGCATTTGAAGACACTAGGTAACGAGGATAATTACCCAGATAGAAATTGGAGACGGTGCAAATAATGTTACGAAAGACATTATTAAAAACGGTTTATGAAATAAAAGCAATGTAAAACATTTGTCTAAAGCGTTTTTTCAACGTTTGCAAAAGTACTTTATCAAAACTAAAAAAACAAATAGTTTAATGTATATATATGTGATTAAACAAGACACCATAAGCTTTCACGTGACGTGTTATAGCATACTTTTGGCCGAAGCCGATATTGATTAATCGTTCGGACACTCATTTTTTCAATTTCACTTTGCAATTCTGCAATTTCCATTGGTATAAATTTCCAATTTAACCAGGCAAATATGTTATTAAAATTTAACCGAAATACTAAGACTCTCAACTACTGTAAAATTTTTCAAACCTCCGCCAGACCTAGCAAGACGTTGGTTCACAGAGGTTGGGTATCCTACAATCTCTTGTTCGTTGATTTCTCAACTTCTGTAAAATTCTGCATAAAATAAAAAAAAAATTATTTACCGAGCCGACATTTTTGTCTGAATCCCGCTACAATGTGCGTGGTCATTTAAACAATTCAGTTTTTTATTGCATTTTAAAATATTTTACACATACTGGCAATAAAGGAAGATTTATATTTGGGGCATAGTCCAAGAAGATTCAATGCGATCAAATTCTTTATCCCCTTCTCTTTTTCAATGGGAGCTGTAATTGAATTTTTTTTAATGTGTTTGTGTTCGAATATCCCCATCGTAGTAAAATAACATAACATGGCTATGAGCTAAAAAGCTTCAACAAAGTTCGACCACTCTCTATCAGATGGAACGCAACAACTGTTTAGGTATTCAACACCTCGCGCATACCCTTCACCGCATTTCATTTCTTCTTTATCCCCTTTTTAAAGAAAGCAACACGTTAATATTAAGAATTTCAATTTTTAATGTAAATTTATAACATTTTAAATGGAAATTATTTTTTATTTGAATTTATTAAGAAGCTTATATTGGGAAAATAAATGTTCCGATTTTTTTTTTTTTTTTAATGAATAGGCCTTTTTTGTTGCTTTACTTGTTACGGAATCCCAAACAAAGTCTTTAGGTATGTCAAGTATACTCTTAATAGGCCTTTTTTTTATCACTGGATTTATTTTTGGATTTATTTTATTTTGCTTAAAAATCTACATTTTCTTAATGAATTTTAAAAATTTTATATTTTTATTCAAGGGTAACACTTATTCGCTACTATAATATGAAAGAACAAAATTAAAATTTTGCGGGAATACAATTTCTGGAATTAAATTTAGCTAAATCCGAAACGGATTCCTGTGCTCATATTTTTACAAAATTTTCTTTCATATTATATTAGCGCATAAGTATTATATTTAATCCTTTAATTCCCAGTGGAACATAGGGCCGCAGAAGTATTAGATTTTGCTAAAAATATTAAATTTAGAAAATTAAATAACAAAATGGGGATCTTTTAACAAAATAAAATAAATCCAATGATTAAAAAAAAAGGCCAAATATTTTCAACGTCGATAATGTACGTACGGCTGTTAGACTGTATATACAAATATTTTACCGTTTTTCGTTTTCTCGTATTATTATTTTTTAAATCACTTAGGTGAAGTGAACTTTATATGAAAATTGTTTTTGTAACAAAAACCATTTATATAGCAAAACGGGAACACTTCACATTATTTTTGTAAAATATCTAAGAAATTTTTTAACAATATTTTCCAATTAAAAATAGAATATAATTGATTTCGATAAAATCTTATTTTCAATGAAATATGAAACGGTATTAAATTTGATCTTACAATTTAAATGTGTGGGATCTGATTAAATATGACAACATAAGTAAAAAGATATATTTAGATATGAGGTCATATTAAATTTGTTCGAAAGACGAAAATTATGTCTTGATCGGGTATATATACATTTTTGAAAGTTTTTTTTAAAGCACAAATAGAAAAACAGCGCTTATTGCTGTATTGTAACCAATTTGAAAGTTGTTCGTTTTAAATGACTTGCACATATTTTTGCTGAGTCAATAAAATATTTCTATTAGAGTGTATTGCACAAGCGAATTGACGAAAAAATGTAAAATATTAATTTATAATCGGTTTATACGGTTTTTTATTGCCCATATTCGAGTTTAACATTCAATTAAATTTTAACAAATATCTGATTAAAAGTAGCTAATTTTTATGCATATTTGGTTATTTGAAAACATTTCTCTTAATATTACAAGATTTCAAAATTTTCGGTTTCTGTGGAAATCTAATAACGTTATTTTTTCTCTGGTGCTCTATTTTCACAAAACCATACAATCTCCTTTTACGTTAAAGTGGCACCCTAAAAAGTAAAAATTCAGTATTTCAAAAGTGCAAACCTCAATAATCCGAGAAATGGACAACTTATGGACGTGATATTGAACACCTTAGATAGGTCTTCAAAATACATACCTTTTATTTTAAACCGATCTAAATCTTGTCACTTCCAAATGAAAGTTACATATGTCAAAGAACTATCCAACATATTTATTTATTGCACTTCCTTAAATCGCCTATTTCATGAGTTATTCACGTCTGTACTTGGGAAATACTGAATTTTTACTGCTAAGGTCTATTTATCCTGTTTTGTAAAAACAGCACAAGACGAAAAAAATAAACAAATTTTAGGCTTGTTCGATTACTTACTACAAGTTACTACTTTTAATACAGCTGGAAAAATCCAATATTAAAAGTAAATATAACCAATTGTGTAAAAGTAGTAAGAAATTAGAGTAAATGAACACACTATTTCTGTTCCCGTACTTTACCGCAGTTACCCAAACTTACCCAAAGGCGTTCCCGTACTCAAAATTGCGTGCAAATTGTTGTTGTTTGGGCTGTTTTGGGTTCCCGCGGGAACCCGCGGTAACGTACGGGAACGCACATACTCTTTATGTTTGATAAGATAATTTTTTATTAAATAAAATCGATGTACGCAACCTCTAAAAATAAAGAAAAAACTTTTGGGCCATAGGAATTAACATTCTGCTTTAAGCACCGTAAGTTGTTTGAGTTTCACGTGAAAAAACTGTTATACTCCATATAAAAAAAATAATTTTTCACGACAATGAGTTTCACGTGAAAATTGTGTAGACTTTGTTTTCACGCAAATTTAATGTACAAGATATCATTTTTCTTGTGAAAAAGTGTCATTTTGTGTTTATTGTGATTGTACCTTTTTAATTACATAAATAAAATTTTCATTTTCAGAATTTACTATTTAAGGCCTCTAAAGTTTGAGTGAAATTTTTCCACGTGAAAAACAACTTATGGTGCTTTAGGTGCTAAAAAAAAAAAAAACTTTAATAAAACTGTATGCTTTATAAACGGCTTTATTACGGTTGTCGTATTTGTATTCGAAAGGCGTTAAAAACAATTGCACAACCGACTTTATCATAAACAACAATCCGATTGTAGAAAATATTTAATCACAGTTTAATTTCCAGTCGAAAATTTCCACAACCGAAAACAGGAAGAATAAAACATAAGTATTGGCTATAAAACACGGCCTCAATGTAAACAACACTGCTACTTTAAATAACTAACTACAAAAGAATCATAACGTTCGCTTCGAATAAAGTCATAAAGGCCAAATATATAGATATAATTTTAGATGAAAAATTTAAACAACGGAAATTAACTTAAATTTTGAAATTTTATTTCGATCCGCTATAGTATAATATTCCTGTGTTTCGGAGTAATGTGTTTCTTTTAACTACTGGCGCATATGTCCTTATTTTGAGGCGATCCTTTTAAGTAATTTATTCATTGTTTATACATAACAACTGATCACTAAATAAAAATATATATTAGAGTTCGTCATAAAAATTAGATTTTCGGATATCATCACTTTTTTTAAGTTTTTGCATAGAAAAAAAGAATGGCGTTTTTTTCTTTTTTATTTCAACTCCTTCCACTGGTGCAAGTCGGCCAAAAACGCTGATTTTACGACCATTTTCCTCCAGAGCAAAAACAGATGCATTTATAGGAAATCTGACTTTACCATTCGATTCTACAACAAAATTTAAAATAAAAAACTTTTTGCATTTTCAAAATACACCAGATAGCTAGAGTGGCTCGAAAATCCACTTTTTTCAAAATCTTCTAAAAAGTTACTTTCTTATTACCAGAGAAGACAGAAAAAAGCAAATTCCGATGTGGAAAAAAGCAAAAGTAAAAAACCTTGGAAAAACAACAGTTTTTCAAAAAAAAAAAAAAAAATTCAAAGTTACGAGAAAAAATATTTTTTTGTGAGCAAAAAAAGTATTTTTGGGTAAAAAGTCTTAAAAAAGCAATTCAAAGCTTAAAAATCTTAAGAAAAAGCTATTTTAAAGCTAAAAAACGAAAAATCCAAAAAAGCAAATATGAGTTAAACAAGCAATAAATAGCAAAAACAGTAATTTTGTCTTCTATGCCTATTATACACAATGAAAATGTATTTCCGGCTGAGTACATGGGTACAAAAATTTTGGATATACCGCGAACCGTTAAAAAGTAATTAGCTAATCAAATTTGGATTTTTTTTTCTAAT
Organism: Leucophora obtusa; assembly: GCA_949987735.1. Classification (NCBI taxonomy): domain Eukaryota; kingdom Metazoa; phylum Arthropoda; class Insecta; order Diptera; family Anthomyiidae; genus Leucophora; species Leucophora obtusa. Next base: position 371,564,575 of record OX465295.1, read on the forward strand.
TCAACGAAAAAGTATTTGAGCTAATTAAAATGCAGCTTTCAATACTCGCTGCCGCATTATAAATTTATTCTTTAGTAAACACACGAAATAATTTGTAAGTTTTGTAATGTTCATTGCAAAGATTTTTTTATTAAACTATTTGATTACTAAATAACTTTTTAACGGGTCGCGGTATATCAACAATTTTTGCACCAATGTTCGCAGCAGGGAATACATTTTCATTGTGTGTAATAAATAACTTTTTTGAAAAAAGTGGATTTTCGAACCACTCTATGGCTATCTGCTGTATTTTGAAAATGCAAAGAAAAAGTTTTTTATATTTAATTTTGTTGTAGAATCTGAAGGAAAAGGGTTAAAATCAGCGTTTTTGGTCGACTTGAGTCAGTGGAAGGAGTTGAAATAAAAAAGAAAAAAAACGTCATTCTTTTTTTCTATGCAAAAACTTTAAAAAAAAAGTGATGATATCCAAAAATCAAAGAAATTTTATATATTTCTGACAAACCCTAATACACTTAAGTCTTTTTTTATGCGGCAGATGCGTTCCAAAAAAAAAACGCATAAAATAAATCCGCATAAAAAAGAAATCTACTTCCATTCAAAAATTAAAGATGCGTTCCAAATATTTCAAAACCCGCATAACTTTAAAATAAGGTGAGAAAATTGAACAAAAATCGCATAAAAAAATTTGTAGAATAAAAAATTATTCATTTATTTTTACTTATAGCACAAAATAACACTCGTATTCTTACAGTGAATACCAAAATAAAAACAAAAAATAATACCCCGGCTCAAAATCTACATATATGGATTCATACAGGTTTAATGTATGTTCGTGCATGATCATAAACATAAATGCTTTTCCATACATAGATACACAAATCTCCATACATGCATTCACATATATCCACCCTTGTGCATTAATGAGAATACGAAAGTATTCCCAAGAATTCGACGACAATGTTAAACTCAGTTGTGGGCCAGAAATAACAGATTTTCTTATTTGAGACTCATTCATTTTAATTGCGCTTATTGAAGATTCTCCAAGTTTAAAATATTTTTCAATACAGGTAAATCTTTCACCATTTTCTATGCGATCTAAAATTACCATTTTTGTTTTTAACGAAATTACTGTATTTTTTTCTTGGTTTTATCCATTTCTTTTAAGAAAACCTTTAAAAAAATAAGACAAATTTTTTTATTTTATTTTAAATTAAGTAAAAAGTATTATAAAAGTTGTAAAAAACGAAACGCAAGTCGTTTTTAAAGCCGCATAACTTCAAATCCTCATAAAAAAACCGCATAAAAAGAGACTTAAGTGTATATATATACATACATATATAAGATAAAAAAAAATCTTTGGAAAGACGAAATTAAGTTTAATAATACCCTGACCACATAGTGGTGTAGGGTATAATCATAGAAGAAGAAAAAATTAATAAAAACAAAAATACATAATATACAAGAAGCACTTGCGTTATATACATAAAGTGGCACATTTAAATGCAAGAGATCAAACAAACAATATATTATTACAATTCTGCAGACGTACCATGTAAAGAAAACTTATTTTATTATTCATCTTTATGAATTTTAAATTCACTTCAAAAAATCTAAACAATACTTAAAATGAAACATATGAAACTAGAAAAACCTATATAGCGATAAACTTTACACAAGCTTCGTTTTGTTTGTTTTTTTAATGTTTCATATTTTATTTTTTTTTTAAGTTTGAATTGATAGTGAATTATTTTAAACGAATTTAGTTTGATTTAAAATCTTAAAAAAAAAGTTTTATGAAAACTAAAATAATCAAACATTTTTTTTATTAATATTACTTTTAGTTGCTTGTGTTAAAAGTACACAGAAATCTGCATTCAAATTTGACAATTTAATAACAACGCAAAGGAAGTTTGATATAAATATGTATTCAAAAAAATTTATGTTAATTTTTGTACACTGTTGTTATGGCTGCATTCGAGAATTGATAGAATAACCATGATATAGCCCACGTTTGTGTATTTTAGCTCTGAATTCCTTTTTTATTTTTCTTCAATTAAAATTTTATCAAACAAAGGGTTGGGTAATACATAGGGTTTTCATTTAACAATACATTCTTTACTACAGCCGGAAAATTTCAATATAACATTTTCCAATTATAGTAATAGTAGTAAACATTTCTGGTAAATGGAACAGACTGAACGCTTACTACGAAAGACTTAAGTTCATCATACTTTTCAGCATTTCATTTAAAATTTTATAAACGCTGAAACTAAAAAAAATATAATTTTATAATTGACTTTTTCCGCCACGATAATGTTTTTGCAAATTAAAAGAGGTTTTGCTTCATATTTAGACTCGTCAAAACAAAATTTACAACGAAACACTTTAAAGAAAATATTTAGCTGTTATATTAACAGTTGTAAAATTTGATTCATATGCCAACATTTATTGCTATTTTCATCCATAAACCAACCATAGGCACTTACAAAAAAAAAAAAAAATAATAATAAAACATCCAATCCACACTTACATACCCCTCTTTCCCAACATATAAAATATTTAGTTTTAAGCTCAGTTTATCAATGCCATGCAGCATAAATAATAAAATAATATAAATATTACGATTCTAAAGAAAAAGCAAACACTTTTTTTCAATTACAAAATTTTACAACCAATAAAAACCAATTACAACGCAGGCAGGCAACCACCAACCAACCAACCAACCTCCTGTTATAAAGAGTGTGATGTTCAAATACTTTTTGCAATTATATTTTAAAGTGGTTTAATTTTCTTTGTTAAAACTATCTTACGCGTAATTTGATATTGTAAACATTTTTATAGGGGATTTATAGTGAAAATTTACCTTATAACAAACGAACTTGAAATAGTCTAATAAAAATAACATAAGAATAAAAATAACAATGAATAGTTTAATAATAGAAGTAAATCTTTTTTGAATAATTAAGATAAAAAATAAACATAATAAAAAACAATAGTTACCGACTACCTTTTTATTACAAAGTTTAGCAGTTTTTAGTGATGTAAGCATATAAATAAAACAAATATATAATACATATATTTAAATTGTCTTCATATTTTTTGTACACAGAAAAATAAATAATAAAAAAAAATAATTCAATGCAAACAAACAATGTGTAAAGTTTATTTTGTATTATTCAAAAGTTTATTTTGTATTATTCATGATTTATTAATAAAATTAACCTTTTTGATTTGCATTTTGTACTAATTTTTAATAATCAAAAATTAAATCGTGTTTCGAAAAAAAATCCTAACTGCGAAAAAACTTTGTAAACAATTTGAAAATTGAAATCGATAAAAACAATATAAAATATGTAGATAACCTGTTATCTATATAATAATTATTTATACATATTATATACTTTATACAGATAAAATATAAGATTTAAAACAATAAAATAATAATAAAACAAATACTTTTCTTTTTGCAAATGGCGTATTTTTATCAAAGATTTAATTTTGTTTTGCTAAGAACTAGTGTTCCCAATTATTCGACATAGGCGGTTAACCGGTTAATGCATTATTCGAAAAATCACTAAAATTAATTAACCGGTTATTCGGGTCGGTTAATCGAGAAAATTGGCGATTAATTGATTAATCGTTTAATAAAAATTAATAGATTTTCATAACATTTTATCAATAAAAACACAAAGGGCTGACTTTTTTTTAACATTAAAAACTAGAAGAGCCTTTCGCATTGAGCCATCAATATAAAAAATGTTAAGATTTATTTGAAAATACCAATTTGCTGTATAAAAATCAGCAAAAATTTTTTTAAATATTGTAATTAATATAGGTGACCATTTTTTCTGACTTCAAATCAGTAAATATTTTAAAGAAATATTATCATCATCAAAAAAATTATTATGCAGCCAACCTAATTTGTTGTCAACCGAATTGTTTAGTTAAAACAAAATTTTTCGGTTAACCATCATACCATCCTAAAAAACCTTACACATTTCTTCCTATACCGACCCCAAAACAAAACCATTTTTTTGCATGAAAAAATCCAGTTTTTTAAGTACAGGAAACGGACCCATTATTTAGAAATATCAATGATCTGTTACCATTCCTTTTCTAATTTTTTTTTTTTTTTTGTAACAGATCGATGAAATATAGCTATGCAACGAATGGAGTCAAATATGACACCAGGATACTATGAACGTTAATTCTTCCGAATTTTTATTCAGGCCAACGAATTTCTGTCGTCACGATCAAATTGCATTGTCTAAACTAATTTTCTGTAGATACAAATTAACCAATTGATTGGCTACAAATTTAGTTGTCAGAACAAATCTTTTTTCTCTCTGCTAATTTCTGCATGATTTTTGAAATAGAAAACCTTCACGTTTTGGCTACGTTTTTCTACAAAAACACGTAAAATTTTAAAAATGATTCGAAAATTTTTGCTTAGAAATACCCACATACGATATATATCTTCAGATTTTAAGGATTTTTGTACGAAAAAATCTTCAGCTTTTGAGGTCGTTTCCCACACACAGAAAACAGAATCATTCTGACAGTAGCTAACAACCGGATAATTAAAATATTTTTATCACAGTCAAATAACTGTTGTATCAACTGATTTTCTATTATCGCAATGTAACCAATTGATGGATTCGGTTGTCACCACGAATCTTCTCTATGTATGAAACTACATATTAGATTAAGAAATTTACATATAGGAAAATCATTTTGAATGCTTTCTGGTAGAGAAAACCGCTCACATTCATAAAAATTTATCCAAAAAAAAAACGACATTGTACTTGTATTTTGGCTTTTTTTACTAAAAAAAAATTAGTATTTTAATAAATCAGTACAAATCAGTACACGACTTTTTCATCAGTACACGTGACCAAAAATCAGTACATGTACTGATCAAATCAGTACGAATGATCACCCTAAATTAATATGCAATTTTATCAATTTTAATTAATAGATTTGAGGTTAAGAAAAATAATAAATCTTTTTCTCTAAAAATTATGAACACATTATAATTTTCAGATCAGACTAGATCTAGTTTCTGCATTTTTTTTGTATGAACAGGCGTCGTCAGTGGTTTTCCATTAAATTTTATTAATTATTTATATGTTTTTATTCTCAGATTGTCTCTATATGATAATTTTTTTCAACAACCCGTCACCCAAGTAAGGCCTTGAATGCAATGTAACTAATTCGATGTTTTCTTTCCTATTCAGCTTTCGGTTATTGTTTTTACTCAGATGTAATCAATACAAACACATACATTCTGTTTTTAAATTTTTGTTTATCTTCCAATCTCCTCCGTGTTTCAATGGACGAATTTGAGCGAAATTTCACTGAATCAATATAAAAATTCATAAAAAGCAAGTAGACAATTCCCTCAGTGTGCAGATGTCAAATCTTAAGCAGATTTGTTTGTTCGAACTTTATCACAGATTTTCGGAAGTGGGAGCAGTTCTTCAGCTTTTCAAAATTATATGTTTGTAATAATAAAATTTTAAAAATGAATACGCACTGTTTTTGTTAAAATAAATATAAATAAATTCATCGACTAGAGGCTGAAAAACTGCTGTCACTTTAGAAAATTAATTTTACATTTTAAAAGAATTGAAAAATTGTCTATTGCATTTCCTAAAGCCTGCTCCAGCCAGCACAACGTTAAAGCATTTTTTTACAAATAGAAACTTTATTATTTTGTTTAAAAAATTCAAAAAAATTTTATTAAAAATTAATTGCGATAATGTAAAACAAATCCGTTTTAAGAGTATCTTTAAACCCATGACGTGTCTCGCTGGTTCAATGTCGACTTGCTTGGAGTTGCTCAAAAAATTGTATCTAAAGGTTTCTCCTTCAATCGATTTCAAAACAATTTGATCGTATTTTAGTTAGTATTTGTTTTTTTAAGCGTTTCCTATAATTTTTTAGCCAAAGTTAAGACAATTATGAAGTTTTGGACAAAAATAAAGCTAAAAATTACATATTAAAAATTTAACCGGTTAATCGACCTATTTTAACCGATTATTCGGGTCGAATAATTATTTGAGTTCTAAATTATTTGTTTCGACATTAACCGAAATAGAGGCGATTAATCGAGGAATCGGTTAATCGATTAATCGAATTGGAAACACTACTAAGAACTCATTTAGTCTATCCAAAATAAAAACAATTAAAAAACTGTCCAACCGGTCTAAATTTTTTTCTTAAATTTATTTAGAAATAAACATATATGTAAATCGAAAGTTCTAAGGAATTAAAGTAATTTTGGTCTCTTTTATGAGTTTGAAAAATTATCATTACTTTTGGTTCAGCTCTTTAGGTGGTTACGACTTTTGGTTCAGCTTTTTAGGTGGTTACGACAACGCCACGAAGTTTCTGGCTGGGAAAAAGAAGCTAAAAAAAAATTGTAATAGGAGATAGAGTTGTGAAATTTTGGAATTTTTTGAGTACTCAATACTACTCAATACTTTTCAATTGAGTACTCGATACTACTCAATACTTTTAACGGTTTTTTTTAAATTTAAAAATAAAAATGTTATGAATTCGTATTTATTAGGAAAAATTATAACAATTCACATACACGTGTTAAATAACTATTGTTACTTACATTTTAATTAATTTAAAACATTTTAAATAAATTAATTAAATAATTTTTTCCAAAAATTCGTTACAAATTTCTATGCTTCACAAATAGAGTTGTATTTTCAGAGCTGTATTTTTAGAGTACTATATTTAGAGTTGTATTTTTATACGAAAAATACACATTTCTACGGAAAACTGCATCTTTGAAAGTATTGAGTAGTACCGTTTTAGTATTGATTACTCAAAAAAACAGTCAGTATTGAGTACTCAGTACCGGAATACTCAATACTTTTACAACTCTAATAGGAGAGCAGCAAAATTGGTATAAAGTAAAACAAAATCCGAGAGTCTGTTACTTAAGAGACGATGAGAGCTGGTCAAATCTGTTTTTCTTTTTAATTTATTTTTGTGTCTAGGCTAGAGGAGGGAAACTTACGAAAGGAATAAGTGCGGCCAGAGAACTTATATGCTAAGAGAAGGTGCATTACAAAGCTCACTTTTTTCGAGCTTTATTTAGCGTGAACGATGAGGACACAAATTGAATTTTAGCAAATGTTGCTTAGTCACTAGATGGCGTTAGTGTTCCCGTGAACTAAAGGGAAAAATTATTTTTGTTTACGAAATGTGCTACAGAAGGAATTGATAAAAATGTAACAGGCGACCAGCAGAATTAGGATAGGGAAAAAACAAAAATCAAAAGATGTTTTTTACGGCGAGGGGTTGGGCGCATATTACTGGGATTTTTTAAACCTGAAAACGGTTTAAAATTTCAGGCGACCATAAAAATCAGCAAGCGTATTTATACCCTACACCACTATGTGGTCAGGGTATTATAAGTTTGTGCTGATGTTTGTAACACCAAAAAATATTGGTCGTAGACCCACCTTATAGTATACCGATCGGTTCAGAATTTTTTTTATTTCGATTTAACGATGTCCGTCTGTCCGTCCGTCCGTCTGTCTGTCTGTCCATGCAATCTTGTGCGCACTCTACAGGTCGCAAATATTAAGATATTTTGACCTATGTTGGCCCAAGGACGAACAAGTTTGATTTTAGTGAACATCGGTCCATGTTTAGACCTAGTGCCCATATAAGGGTCCTACCAAAATTATATTGTTTATACGCTGCAGGTCGTAAATATTAAGATATTTTGATGAAATTTGGTACACAGACCTATATTGGCCCAATAACGCAGCCTATTGATTTTGGTGAACATCGGTCCATGTTTAGACCTAGTGCCCATATAAGGGTCCTACCAAAATTATACTGTTTATACGCTGCAGGTCGTAAATATTAAGATATTTTGATGAAATTTGGTACACAGACCTACATTGGCCCAATAACGCAGCCTATTGATTTTGGTGAACATCGGTCCATGTTTAGACCTAGTGCCCATATAAGGGTCCTACCAAAATTATACTCTCTATACGCTGCAGGTCGCAAATATTAAGATATTTTAATGAAATTTGGTACACAGACCTATATTGGCCCAATAACGCAGCCTATTGATTTTGGTGAACATCGGTCCATGTTTAGACCTAGTGCCCATATAAGGGTCCTACCAAAATTATACTGTTTATACGCTGCAGGTCGTAAATATTAAGATATTTTGATGAAATTTGGTACACAGACCTATATTGGCCCAATAACGCAGCCTATTGATTTTGGTGAACATCGGTCCATGTTTAGACCTAGTGCCCTTATAAGGGTCCTACCAAAATTATACTGTTTATACGCTGCAGGTCGTAAATATTAAGATATTTTGATGAAATTTGGTACACAGACCTACATTGGCCCAATAACGCAGCCTATTGATTTTGGTGAACATCGGTCCATGTTTAGACCTAGTGCCCATATAAGGGTCCTACCAAAATTATACTCTCTATACTCTGCAGGTCGCAAATATTAAGATATTTTAATGAAATTTGGTACACAGACCTATATTGGCCCAATAACGCAGCCTATTGATTTTGGTGAACATCCATGTTTAGACCTAGTGCCCATATAAGGGTCGTACCAAAATTATACTGTTTATACGCTGCAGGTCGCAAATATTAAGATATTTTGATGAAATTTAGTACATAGACCTATGTTGGCCCAAGGACGAAGCCTATTGATTTTGGTGAACAGCGGTCCATGTTTAGAACTATTGCCCATATAAGGGTCCTCCCAAAATTATATTGTTTATAAGCTGCAGGTCGCAAATATTAAGATATTTTGATGAAATTTGGACGAAGCCTATTGATTTTGGTGAACATCGGTCCATGTTTAGAACTAGTGCCCATATAAGGGTCGTACCAAAATTATACTGTTTATACGCTGCAGGTCGCAAATATTAAGATATTTTGATGAAATTTGGTACATACACTAAAAAAAAAAGTCAGTAAAGTCAGCAAAAAATGTTGCTGTGTCAGCAAATTTTTAGTCAGGAGCGTGCTTGCAAAAAAGTTGGTAATTTCAGCAAAGGTTTGCTTTTGAGAAGTTTTAAAAAACACCTTCATTTTGGCCTTTTGCTATGTTCTTAAGGCTTTTTTACAAATAGAAACTTTGTATTAAAAATTGGGATTCTCTCAAAACATATGACGTGTCTCGATGGTCCAATGTCGACTTGCTTGCGGTTGCTCGAAAAAGGTATCTAAAGCCTTAAGGACCTATTTCACACGATTTTTAAAGAATTTGATGCTATTTTATTTGTTTTATCTAAACTTTTCTTGTAATTTTTTATCCAAGATTAAGAAAATTGTGAAGTTTTGTGAAAAAAATTAAGGAAAAATTCCATATTAAAAATGTAACCGGTTAATCGACCAATTTTAACAGATTATTCGGGTCGAATAATTATTTGAGTTTTAAATTATTTGTTTCGACATTAACCGAAATAGAGGCGATTAATCGAGGAATCGGTTAATCGATTAACCGAATTGGAAACACTAGAAATTATAGAAAAAATTGTCAAATTTTGTAAAGTTCGTATTAAAAATGTAAAATTATATGAAACTTTGTTTATGGGACCATCACAAATAGTTCGTTTTAACCGAGGGGTCATCTTAAGCGAGTTCTTCTACCATTTAATGGTAATGAAATATTTTTCATTAGAAAAATCATTACTAATGGTAATGAAATTACACTAATGTATTTGTTTTTGTTTACAAAAAAATTCAGACAAATGAAAATGAACAACGGGTTTGGCCGGGGAAGTTATAAAACATAATTTTTTAAGGAGGATACATTCCATTCCATTAAATTTTACCTGGATACAAATGACAATGGAATGGAAAGTAATATTTAATTTCAAATGAGCATGAGCCTGAATGAGTATATTCCATCTTCGATTTCAGCGAGTTTTACTCCGTTTTTCTGTCAAGGGCAATTATTTTTTTTTAATTTCAATATCAATGGTAATGAAATTTAAAGTCATTGTCATTAATCAATGAAATTAAATTTTAGAATCATTACCATTAATTAAAAAAATTGTAATGAAAATAATTTCATTACAATTGATATCAATGCAATGGTCATGAAATAATCAATTAATTGTTCCACCTAATTAATTAGTCCCATGTATGTGCCAATTTCAGTGGCAATGATAAGTTCCCAAGAATGCTATATAGCGCAATCTATTGTAGTTCTTATAAATATTTATATAATACCACCTAAAAGTATGCTTATATAGCATTTACAACTATTTGATGTTTCATAATTTCAATCTGGCAACATTTTCCCAAAAATGTTGCCAGATTGCGCATTAACTATAGAGCCTAAAAGTATGCTATTTAATCCGAACCCTCTTTTAATATACAAAATATCAATCTGGCAACATTTTGGCCAAAATGTTGCCAGATTGAAATTTTAAAAATGAAAAAGGGCGAGTAAGGCATAGTATACTTTTAGGAGCAAATTAAAATTTATAAAAATATTCACACCCACATGCGGCGCGTTTACAGATTTAGGTGGTGTTTCTAGATGACGTTTTGCTTCACATGAACGAAAATACAAAAACAAAATACATGCAATACAAAAAAAATGTAGTCACTCATTCGTGTGACAACGAACGTCTTCTAAAAACCCCATCTTACAATTTTAAAGCCCAAACCATACATATGACACGTTACTTGAATGGCACAATTAGTTGGTACATACCTGGGACTCGTTGAATGGCACTGTTAGTTGTGTTCATTCATACAATAAAAAGTTACCCAGAATGTTATATAGCGCCATCTATGGGATTTCTTAATTTTATATAATAGCGCCTAAAAGTATGCTATATCATTTACAACATTTAATTTTTCATAATTTCAATCTGGCAACATTTTGACGAAAATGTTGCCAGATTGATATTTTGTATATTAAAAGAGGGTTCGGATTAAATAGCATACTTTTAGGCTCTATAGTTAATGCGCAATCTGGCAACATTTTTGGGAAAATGTTGCCAGATTGAAATTATGAAACAGCAAATAGTTGTAAATGCTATATAAGCATACTATTGATATAGCCTAAAATTATGCTATTTAATCCTAAACCTCTTAATATACAAAATATCAATCTGGCAACATTTTAGCCAAAATGTTGCCAGATTGAAGCTGAAAAGGGCGCGAATGGCATAGTAGACTTTTAGGAGCAATTTAAATTTATAAAAATATTCACCCACATGCGGCGCGTTTACAGACTAACAATTTTAAAGCTTTAGGCGTTTAATTAAAACGATAAAGCTGCCTACACACTAGGGAACATACTTAAAAAAAGAGAGCATTTTTTGTGAATGTGTGAGTGCGTTTGTGTGTGTGTGCGTGTTGAGAGCGTGCATTTCGTGTTTACAAAATTTTTTGATATTTTTTGTTCCCTCAACCATGTTCCCTAGTGTGTAGGCAGCTTAAGAGTTGTTGAATCACACCATACCTGGGACTCGTTACTTGAATGGCACAATTAGTAATTGGTAGAGATGAGCGATCCGGTGATTTTTGAATAACGCTGCTACCAGTGATCGTGATTTTCAAATCACCGTTCTTTTAAACAGTGACCGTGATCACGGGTTTGTAATAGAGATGGTCGATCCGGCGATTTTTCAGTAACATTGTTCTCAGTGAATGTGATTTGCAAATCGGTTCTTTTAAACTGTGATCGTAATCACGGTTTTTCTATGGAAAAGACTGCGATTTTCTGATAAATAAACGAAATAATATTTAAGGCGAGTTTTTAAGATGTCAGTTAAACTTGGTTTAGTTAAACCGAAAACGAATTTTGTCAGCCATTTCAAAGTTTATTAACAAAAATTTGCCGGAAAAACTTTTTCTCGAGTATAATTTATTTCTTTATTGAAATAAAACAAAATAAACCACATTTTAAAAGCAGTATTCCAGTTACAAACTGCGTTAAACTGAGTTCTATTCAGAAGAGTGTGAAAGCAAGTCACTGTTATTGAAAAAAACCATGTATTACTGTGCACAATGAAGTTTGCAAGAAAGAATAGTACAAAAATATTAAAAGAACGACATTCCGAGTAACTGCGACTTGAAATATTTGATCACTGCCGTTACCAGTGATTTATCAATAACTGTGATTAAATCACCGGTATGAAAATATCGCTCATCTCTAGTAATTGGTCCCATTGGCATTATTCGATAACAGTGATCATGAAATTGATGATACATACCTGGGACTCGTTGAATGACACTGTTAGTTGTTTTCATTCATACTTGGTACCAATTAATTAAATGGACCATTTAGTTGACGATTTCATTGGCATCACAATTGATCAATGCCAATGAAATTTCTTGGCATTACAATTGACTAATGTCAATGAAATTTTTTTCAAATGACAGTGCTCAATGCCTAAAACAATCAATTATAATTGATGAAAAAAGCATTGGTTTTCAAAAACATTTTGTTTTGATAAAAGAACAAATTAAGAAAAAAAATTTTAAATTCCAGTGTTCTTATCTAAGTATTCGTTAATTCGTCAAGAGAGGCGATCCATCTAGACTAACCAGTGTTAAAGGAAAAGGGAACAGCGTGTACTTGATACAACTTGATAAAATAACGAATATTTATAATGTTTATAGCTCTCAAATTTTGGATTCTTGTCTTAAATTCCCTTTTTCCGAAACAATTTCTTTTTTGTACACATTGCCTTTTTCTTCAATTGGTTGCGTTGAGGCATTTGTGTATATGGTGTACATGGCATTGATTTTTTTTGTCAACAATGCCATCAAGTAATGCCAATGTTAAAGAATAAATAAAACGACTTGAATTTGTTTTGGTTCCAATGACATTTTATAAGCATATTCGTTTACTGACTGTCTGGAAAATTCCAGTACAAAATGTAAACAAGATTTTCCAATTGTACTAATAGTGAGAATTTCGAGTAAACGAATACACTGTATAATTTGTAATGTCAGAGGAACTGATTGAATTTAGTTTTTTGTAATATTTTTTTATTTTTAAGTGTTTTTTTATTTTACTTTCTAAGTGTTTAATGAAGGAAGTTCATGTTTTTGTGTACTAATTAGTTGAATGAACCATTTACAGTCGTTGATGTTAATGTTAATGAAACATTCATTAACATGTTTCCCTAAAATAATTTTTGTTTTTAAAAACAAGAAGCTCCAAAAAGTGTGGATATTTAAATAATTTTTGACTGCACAATACAATAACTCCAAGAATCATCTATTTTTAGAGTAATTTAATGGCAGGGAAACACTTGAATTTCTCAATATTTTGCAAAGCATTAAATGGATCGGTTATCATTTGGGTGTCAGGAAAGCACTATAATTTTTTTTATTTGCGCGTTGGGAAAGCATTTGATTTTTATGTTACTGGGTGCTTTCCCAGGGCTTTATAAATCATTGGAACCACCGTGGAACGATGTTATCATTTGAGAGTTGGGAAGGCACTGTTAACCAACCTAAAAGCACATGCACAGTTGTGGCCAACCATTTAAGTCAATTCAAGTTTTTTCTAATTTTATTGTTGTTGCCTTTATTTTTCAAGATCAAAATAGTGGCTAAATTCGCCACGAAAGCAAGGAGATGGTTCAGAAAATTGTACAGAATTTTAACGTAATGTTTGTTTTTTCATTTTGTCACTTGTTTTAAGTGGACGTGACTTTTAACGAAAAATTAGCGATATCAACCTTTTATCAAATTACATACTAAAATTTAGGCAGTGCTGATCGGTTCTGGACAGCAAACGACGCCATATTTCTTGCCACTCTTTTGACATTTCTCTTCAGTAAGGTTTGCCATTTCATGATGGAAAGATATACGAGCCAACAACGAGTCGAAATTATTAAAATTTACTACCGACATTCGGAGTCAGTGGCCTCAACGTTAAGAGCGCTACATCCAATTTATGGTCGTCATAATGAATGGCTTCGTCAATAAACAAAATATGCGTTATTGGTCAGACAGCAATCCACACATACTCCATGAGTCATCATTGCATCCCGAAAAAATTACGGTTTGGTGTGGTTTATGGGCCGGCGGCGCCATTGGGCCGTACTTCTTCCGTGATGATCAAGACCGGCACGTTACTGTGAATGGGAATCGCTACCGTTCAATGCTAACCGAATATTTTTGGCCCCAATTGGATGATATGGACTTGGAGGACATGTGGTTCCAACAGGACGGCGCCACACAGCGAATGTCACAATCAATTTATTGCAAACCAAGTTTGGAGAACGCGTTATCTCACGAAATGCTCCAGTCGATTGGCCGCCTCGGTCGTGCGATTTGAGGCCGTTGGACTATTTCCTGTGGGGCTACGTCAAATCTATGGTCTATGCCAACAAGCCAGCGACGATTGATGAACTTCGTACGAATATCGGCCGATTTATGCTTGAAAACCGTCGAAAATTGGGTTCAGCGTCTGGACTTCTGCAAGCGTGCCCGTGGTGGCCATGCAAAAGAGATCGATTTCCATACATAATGGCATCGAACGTACTTTCACAGGAATAAAGAATTTCATTGATATCCCAAACCGTTTTTGTTTTATTTAAAAACACTTTTGTAGCGCTCTTATTGAAGAACCCTTTATAAGTTACTATATGAAATTACATAAAGTAAAATGATTATATCAAAACTTTTTTACTGGGTAGTGTTTGAGTTAATATATAATTATATCCAAAAGACGATTGACAAATTTTCTAGAGTGACTCTGAATGCTGTAATTCTGTCTGGGTAATTTAATATTAAACTAGATTCGTGTAGCAACTGATTGAAAATCCAATAAATAAAGACGTAAATTTAATTCTTATAAAACAAAGAACAATGTTTTCTCAACACCTGAACTTATTTACGAAGTCAATAATAAGCGAAAGAATCAATAAAAAAGCACATTTTATAATTTTACTAGTATGTTACTTTAAAAGCATGCCTTTGGACACTTCAGCAGCCTTATCGGATCCAACCAAAACTTGGACAATTTTAAGACCAAAATCGAATGCTGTCCCAGGACCACGACTGGTAATTAATTTGCCATCTTCAACGATTGTTTGATCATCCACATATCTGAAATGGGAAATAATGATAATGTATGTAGTTATTTATTTATTTATTAATCCATATTGTAATACAAAGCCATTAAGACCAAAACACGTATTACATAGCAATACAATCCTGCGTATAGTACTTAACCTAATCTATACAATAACTTATATAAATATAAATGATGCATAAATAACCGCACCCATCAATTTAACTTATTGGCTCCCCAGCCGTAACAAATTATAAAAAGTAATATTAAAAAGAGATTCAGTTCAGCAATTATTAATCTGGTATTTGTCACAACTCATATCAAACATTAATAATAGAAGCAAGTATCAAGACAATCTAGAAGCAACTATATAGAGAAATTATCACAAGAAACTTGAGAAATGCTTCATAAGCTTAAGGCGAAACACATTATTGGATTGTGAAAAGATACGCAATTCAAGCGGTAAACCATTCCAGCAGCGAGCAACCTTAACAATGAAAGACCTCTCAAACAAGGAACACCTAATTCTAGGTATATTGATTTGCTTATTCCTATTAGACTGCGAAAAAAAAAAAAATCCTTACATAACTGGACAGGTATTCCGCTTTTAATAATTCGATGAAATAGAAGAATATTACGGTACTTAACGAATTTATCAAAGTGGCACCCTACAAATTTCTTTACAAATTCAGAAATATGTTCACGTCTACGGAAATTAAACACATAATGAGCCACAGTATTAACAGCCCGCTACAAAATCTTTAAGTTCGTGGCAAAGGTCCCTGATACCAACTCAAGTCCGTATAAGATATGTGGCATAAGAAGTGCATGAGCTAGCCTACATTTAACCTGAAAAGGCAGGAAAATATTCGTGGAATATATTCTAAGTAAAACACAAGAAATCTTGCGATGCACAGATTCAAAATGAGACTCATAACTAAGCCTATCATCAATGATTACACCTATGTTCGCTTACAAAATCGATTTTGGAAACCCGAATAAAAATCTCAAAATCAGCCACAAAGTTCTCTGACGAGCCAAACAAAATAGCCTTAGATTTAGACGGGTTAACAGCCAGCGAATTACTGGAAGACCAAATGTGGATCCTATTAAGGCAGTAGTTAATATTAGACTCTAATACATCAGCAAAATCTCGACCAGTACTAAACAAAAGAAAAATGTCATCCGCAAATAAAAACGGCTTACACATGCTAGAATTTAGAACTTCAGGTAAATCATTGACATAAAGTATAAACAAGAGGGGGCCCAAAACCGACCCCTGAGGAACACCAGATGTAAGTGAAAGAATACTAGAAAGCCTACCATCTAAATCCACAAACTGTGATCTATCACATAAATAAGACCAAATAAGTTTACAAGCCGACTTTGAAAATTTAAAAAACTCCTTAAGTTTAATAATCATAGTAAAGTAACATATAGAATTAAAATATTTGGTTAAGTCCAGAGAAACTAAAACACTTAATTTCTTTTCATTCTCACAACTCCTAACAGCATCAGTAAGATTTAGCAAAAGCGATGTAGTATTAAATCCTCGCCGAAAAGCATACTGAGAATCAAAAATTTTGTTCCTAGTAGAGATGAGCATTTGATCCTTAATTATATGCTCCACCACTTTAGACAGCGCGCAGAGAATAGAGATTGGTCTCAAATCAACGGGACCCCGAACAGTACCAGATTTAGGAATGGGAACAACCCGTGCAATCTTCCAAGCCTCAGGAAACTCGGATGTGGTCAAAATAGTATTAATTAAATGCAAAATAGGATCAGAAATATGAGGATAAATAAGTTTCAAAAACTGAATGGAAACATTATCAACGCCCATAGACTTGGACTTTACCTTATTTAAGGCTTCAAAAACTTCATATTCAGTAACACAATGAAAAGAAAATGAACCCTCCAAATCGACAAAATTATTAAAATCAACTCCAAAGTCCCGAGCAGGGTACTAATGTATTACATTAAAATTACCATCACAAACGATATCACTAGAATTAACGCATCCAGCTCTCTTTAATACCTTCCACATACCAGCAGTATCGAACCCCTCAAACAGTTTAGCGCAATGCTTTATTTTACAAACCATTTTAAGTTTTTAGTGCATTCTGATCATAAATGTAGTCAATATATGGTTTTTGTGAAAAAGGATGTATGGGAGGTAGTCATGTCCTTGCACCGATTTTGCCGAAACTTCGAATTTTTCTTAATTTACATGTTATAAACGGCTCCATGAAATAACCCCCCATGAAATAACCCCCCACGAAATAACTCCCCAAAACGAAAATGAAATAATGCCCCAATTTTCATAATGAAATAAACTCCCACAGAAATGAAATAATACCCCAACAAAACAAAATAACTCCCCATTTTTGGGGGTTTATTTCATAATGAAATAAAGCCCCATTTTCAAAATGAAATAAGTCCCCATTTTAAAATTCAGTATTATTTCATATTTTTTTTCATTGTAAAAATTACATATATTTATGTATGTTAAATATGCACATATCTGCATGTAGTCTTTAATTATATCGCTACAATAAGAGAAACTAGAGGAATTTAAGATCGCATACATGCCCTACGGGAAATTTTAACAAACTGTCACCGAACTGGCCCCTTTATATGAAATAGAGTGCTCACTTTTACATGGCGTTGTCATAGGAGGGGGAAATTGACTCCTTGTGACATGTCACAAGACAAATCCTAGGACAGGTTACTGAAGTCTCATAAAAAACAAAGTTCAGGGACCTGTCCTGGGCTTTGTCTTGTGACATGTCACAAGGGGTCAATTTTCCCCTCCTATGACAACGCCATGTAAAAGTGAGCACTCTATTTCATATAAAGGGGCCAGTTCGGTGACAGTTTGTTAAAATTTCCCGTAGGGTGGCTTCAAAAACTGAAAATTCGTTGAAATTATTAAAAGTCGCTACATCTTGTTCCTCATCTGATAACTATTCATCCAAAGATTCTTCTTTAAATATGCTAACAATGTGTAGCCAACTAATATTTTTGGTCTGGTTTTGATACGGAACAAATTTTGATTGAGTGTAAATCGTATGGAAATCAAAAACTATATACATTGTTTGATTCAACAATTTATAGCCAAAGATTTAATAGTTTTGGCATGGTTTTGGTCACGCGAATTTTTCATTTCCAACCGATTTACACTCAACCAAAATTTTTTCTCTACCAAAACCATGCCAAAACTATTAAATCGTTGGCTATATATTTGTGGAGCGCGATCGGCTGGAAATAAAAATTTCGCGCGAAATTTTGATTTCCAACCGATTTATGATAAGGAACTTTTCATTCGTTAGCTATACATTTTCTGAGGGTAGATTAGTTAGTTATGAAAAATCCTAAAAATTTTTCCTTCACCAAAACTATTAATCCATTCTGTATTTTTTCTACACTCATTAAATTATATTATATAATGGTTTTATACACTTACGGTGGGTCTCATACTGTAGGTTTAACTTTAACTTAACTAAAACAAAATAAAATGTCAAAAAAATGTACACAAAACAACAAAAAATGTTTGGGTTAACTATTAACTTAAGTTTAAACCTACAGTATGAGACCCACCGTTACTTTTTAACACATAAAACGTAGTTCTAGGAACAATTTTTAGATTCACTGTAATTGATATTTACTCCACGGTATGCGTGTAGTAATTCTATCTATTTTTAGCTTGGAATTTGAAAGAATCTTAATTTTAGAGAAAATGAAATAGCTCCCCAAAAAAATATTTATTTCATAATGAAATAAGTCCCCAATTAAAATACGAAATAAATCCCCAAAAAAACGAAATAACTCCCCAATTACCATTGTTGTTGTTTTCTGTACAAAAGTTTGGGGATATATTTCATTTTCATTTTGGGGGGTTATTTCATAGAGCCGTTATAAACCAGCACACCAAATTTCATTCTTCTGCGATAACTCCTCTAATTTTGCCGATTGACTATATGGGGACGAAGCACTGTGCGTCGTTGTATAATTTTTTTATATGGAAAACCGAATTTGGAAATTTCGAAAACGTATTTTAGGGGACACACTAATAACCAAACATTTAAACTAGAGATGGGCGCGTGAGTGAATTTTGACTCACGCTCACGAAAGAAAGATAATAATCACGCACGACTCACGCACGAACATTTTTTTATAATCACGCTCACGTGATTAATTTCAATTTGAATCACGCTCACGGAGTACTCACGCTCACGAAAAATATAAAATTTGTTTTTATCTTAAGCTGTATTTTCGATTTAACTATATCCGTTAACTTTTAAAAAAAAACCCAAAGTACATAAAAACGTTTTTTAGACGAAAACTAACGTATTACTTTTCGTATGCATGTTAACTTACAACGTGGATATTTATCAACGTTGAATACTCAAAGTTTATACATTTTCACACATAGCGTAACTTCTTCGCGTTACTACCTAAAAAGTTTTGCTGATGTACGTTCGATTATGCCAGAACTACCATGAACACTAGGGCGGGTCGATTTAATAATCGCCCATGGCTCAGTGAAAATCGTATTCTAGGGATCAAAATAAGAAACTTTGCCCAAGGAACCATATCTCTAAAACGAATTCTACTACCCCCAACTGTTGACTTTTGTCCCGTAGGGTCAAGTTTTGAAAAATCCCACTTTGACCCATTTAGAGTGCCCCAATCGAGTCCAAATGCATGACCGACCCCCACTAACTTTGGAGGGCCGATCCACCCATGCCAGTGGCACACCCCCTGGAACTCCCCTGGGGGTTCCCCATACAAACATTTTAAAAAATCACCATTTTTGGCACTTTATTTTATTATTTTTTATTTATTTTATTTATTTTTATTATTTTATTTATTTTTTCTCTTTAGAAATTTATTTAGTCAGAACATATGTAAATGAAAAAATTAATTTAACTTAGTAATAGAAAAGAAAATAAAAAAAATTACTGTTTGAAGTCTTTTTTGCTTTCAAGTCTGGGCAATTTCGCACGGCTCTCTAATGTCGTCACCATAACAGCCTCTACATTTTCCGGTATAACTCGTTTGGAAACGCTAGCTAGCAATTGAACGTGTCGTTCTGTTGCAGGTCGTAAAATAGGTTGTGTGGTTTTTTTAAGCCACCACAAGACACAGCTGCATGTCGTAAACTTACTTAAGCTAAATCGGTTACAGGTAGAATTGAGCATAAAATTATCATAAAGGATTTTCCAGAAGTAATAAAAGGCGCACTTGCTTAACAGAATTTGTGGTCAGATTAACGTTTAATTTACATGTAAGTACTTTATGGGCAGTTTTGACAACAAAATCGGTTACAGGTAGAATTGAGCATAAAATTATCATAAAGGATTTTCCAGAAGTAATAAAAGGCGCACTTGCTTAACAGAATTTGTAGTCAGATTAAAGTTTAATTTACATGTAAGTACTTTATGGGCAGTTTTGACAACAAAATCGGTTACAGGTAGAATTGAAATTACCATTTCATTCTTATTACCTCGTCTCCTAGACCATATATAACGCAACAGTTTTTGTGAATGCATTAAGTCGTTGTGAAGAACTCGAAGTGTGAAGTGCTAATTTGAGATAAAAAAATATTTAAAAAAAAATCATTCCAAATCAAGAAGTTTACAATGAATCCACCATCCTCTACACCGCAAGATGAAGCAATAACAACATCAACAACTATCGAAAACCCAATGAGTCATATACCCAGGCATGATGTTACTGTTTTTGGTGTGTCTACTGATTTGACTGATCTTAATTTACCAACCCATCTGGATATCTTGAGATATTATTTTTACTTGAGCGAACAAAAAAAGTTGTCCTATAAAGCATTCACTATTCAAGTACAAGATAAGTTGATTGGAATTTGGGAAAAACTTGGTATGGAAATAATGCTGAAAAAAAGTGTATGTAATAAATTGAATAGATTGCTTGACAAATATCAAGAGCAAATCAAGAGAAGAAACAAACCCCAACAATTTACAGAGTATGTAAAATCTCTGGAAACAATTTTTTTCATTGGAACATGTAAATGCGATTTGAAGGCAGCTCCATGTGCATGCGGTTTGGTTCCCGAACGCCTCAAAGAGTTTATGCACGATCAACATAATCAGAGAAGTCTAACAATGGATGGATTTGCGATGGAAATTGAAGAGCAAGGAGCAACGTCTATGTCATCAATGCCAACATACCAAGATCCCGATGATTCAACATACGCACCGCCACCGGTTCAAGAAGATTTGGATATAAGCACAAGTTCACAATACACACAGAGATACGATTGTTTTAACTTTGCCTTGGTATGTGACAGATTTGGCGTGCCTGATAGAGTAGCATCAGCAATGGGAACAGCTCTTTTCCAAGATTTTAAAATGAAAGATATCCATGGCAAACCTCTCATCATGGATAAATCGAAAGTTCGCCGAGAAAAAGAGAAATGCAGACAAGAAGTGCTTCGCAAACGGTTAGATGATACCAATTTGTTAGCATTTTCATTCGATGGCAGAAAAGATGATACTTTAACGAGAGATACAATTGATGAGAAGTATCATACTAGAATGGTAAAAGAACCTCATCTTGTTATTTTGAGAGAACCGAATTCTGAATTGATTAGTTACGTAAGACTGGAACATGAAACCGCTGAATACAAAACAACCAAATTAAATGATTTTTTCAACGACAAAAATATATCACTGGATGCATTAATTGGCATATGCACTGACGGTGAGCCAACAAACACTGGCCCAAACGGTGGAATTATACGACGATTCGAATTGCTGTTAAAAAGACCATTGCATTGGTTCGTTTGCCTTCTACACTTCAACGAACTTCCGTTTCGGCATTTGTTTGAAGCTTTGGATAAATCAACCAGCACTGGACCAAGATCGGCAACCGGAAAATTGAGCCGTCAAATCGAAACTTGTGAAACTCTTCCGGTAAATTATTGCTATCACTCATTTATTATAATTGTCAACCGTTTTTAATTGTTTTATTTTTATATATTTTCAGGTGGTGGACGGCTTTCAGAAAATTGAGTTGAAAAATATGCCCCCTGCTCCAGAAAAAATTGAATTTTCCACCGATTCCAAGTACTTATACGACATGGCCCATGCAATTTCTAGCGGCGTGGTTTCAGTGGATCTGGCAAACATCAAACCAGGGAAAATTGTACATTCTCGGTGGCTCACCAAGGCCGCTAGACTATTACGATTATATGTGACAACGGAAAATCCAAATGCAAATTTAAGAATACTGGTTGAATTTATAATTACATGTTATGTGCCAATGTACTTCAATATCAAGTATTACAGCTCTGTCGTGTACGGTAGTAGATTATTTTTCAAATTCATTAGTTGGTCAAGATTTCTAGAACCTCGTTTACGCAAAATTGTCAATAAAGTAATTACAGATAATTCATATTATGCGCATTCGGAAAATATCTTGTTATCAATGTTGTTTGATGATAGCAAAGAAAAGCGCGACTGTGCTATCAAGATAATTCTACGCTTACGAACCGATGTTGACGACCCAACGGGACTTAGAGCTTATAAAAAACCAGATATAAACTTTTATTGCACAAGTTACACGGAAATTATCAATATGAATGACATAAATGACGTATTTGAACCACCATTCACGCGAAGCATTCCATACGATACTTTGAAAGAATATTTAAATCAAGATGATCCACCGTTTAATGATCCAAAAATTCCATCACACATACAAGAAACAGAACGACACGTTCAATTGCTAGCTAGCGTTTCCAAACGAGTTATACCGGAAAATGTAGAGGCTGTTATGGCGACGACATTAGAGAGCCGTGCGAAATTGCCCAGACTTGAAAGCAAAAAAGACTTCAAACAGTAATTTTTTATTTTTTCTTTTCTATTACTAAGTTAAATTAATTTTTTCATTTACATATGTTCTGACTAAATAAATTTCTAAGGAGAAAAAATAAATAAAATAATAAAAATAAATAAAATAAATAAAAAATAATAAAATAAAGTGCCAAAAATGGTGATTTTTTGGCACTTTATTTTTATTTTTTTATGGGGAACCCCCCAGGGGAGTTCCAGGGGGTGTGTCACTGGCATGGGTGGATCGGCCCTCCAAAGTTAGTGGGGGTCGGTCATACATTTGGACTCGATTGGGGCACTCTAAATGGGTCAAAGTGTGATTTTTCAAAACTTGACCCTACGGGACAAAAGTCAACAGTTGGGGGGTAGTAGAATTCGTTTTAGAGGTATGGTTCCTTCTTATTTTGATCCCTAGAATACGATTTTCCCTGAGCGATTTTTTGCCTCCCCACAAATCGACCCGGCCTAATGAACACTAACTATTTAACAAATTTTTATACTCCGATCAGTTTAACGTAGATTTGCTATAAATACTTAACGTTGATAGGCATGATAGAAAATACAGCTTTAATTATTTAAGGAAACTTTCTTTATTGAATATAAGTTTTATTTATTTAGAATTAAAATTAGCTTACCCTAGTAAAAATGATTTTTATATAATCATTTATTATTTTATACAATTTTATCTCGTCGAGTATTGTGAAATGTATATTTTTGTATAATTATATCAAAAGATATTTAATTATATAAAATCATATTAATCAGATCCACCATTTCCCGGATCAAATCATATATGGGTTAACATAATTATGTCTAAAAATATACTAATAGATCCGAAAAATGGTGGATCTGATTAATATGATTTTATATAACTAAAAATATTTTGATATAATAATATACAATTATACTTGGTATACAAAATTTTTCTACTCGGGTAACTATAACAAATTTTTGTTAAAAATTTATCTAATATGCAAGTGCTTGTGTAAATATCAAGGTTGGCAACCGAAACGAATAACGGTATAGGTATCCGTATTGGTGTCGATTTTTTATTTGTTTCGGTATCGGTATCGGTAACGGTATTTTAATCATATCGGTATCGGTATAACCGATACCGAAACATTAATACCGATAAATACCGGTATTATTGAAAAAATTTACAAACGTATAAAAAAAAACGTTCTTAATTATAAAAAACTCAATTTTATTAAATTAAATTTTTAAAAAGTTTATGGAAATGTTTTTATAATAAGAACAAAAAACAATAACGGTGGGTCTCATACTGTAGGTTTAACTTTAACTTAACTAAAAACAAAATAAAATGCCAAAAAATGTACACAAAACAACAACAAATTTTTGGGTTAACTATTAACCTAAGTTTAAACCTGCAGTATGAGACTCACCGTAAGTTATTAAAAATTTCTAAGTGTTTTATTTTTTAAACACAAACATTTTTTTAAATCTATTAGGAACACAAGTTGATTCACTACAAATATTTTATATTTGTATTTAGATCATATAATAAAATAAAAAAAAAATAAGTTTATAAAATTAATAAAAGGATTCTCTAAAAGAAACTGTAAATTCAATTAAAGGTTTAAGAAACCAGTTTATATATTAAATTTTATTTACAAATTTGTAATTTTGTGGCCCTATGTTCCTAATGGAACCATAGGACATAATATATATATATATAAATTTGTCACAAGTTAGAGAATATTTATGAAGTTAAATAAATTAAAAACAATGTTGACAATGCAAATTAAAGGCTGATAACCGCACTTTGAATTTGTAACACGATTTTCTATTAACAATGAATAAAAAAGTTTAATTGTTTAACAATTTTGGAAATTTTATATTAAAAAAATTATTTTTTTTGCTAAAAACGTAAAAAAAACAATTTTTTTAAAACCGATTCCATACCGGTACGACACCGGTATTAAGGGAAAAGGTTTTTGAATACCTGTATTTTTTGAAATCAAGAATTTCGGTATTGGTATCAGTATCGGTTGTCAATTTGAAAGGGTTTTGAAACGGATAACGGTATTATAACGGTATCGGTTGCCAACCTTAGTAAATATAAATATTACTGACACTTTAGAAAACATATTATTTTCTATTGTTGATTATACTTGAATGGATGTCACCACATTGCTAGATCTGTCAAAACAACAGAGTAGTATATTGGAAGATGACAAAGCAAATTGTGGTATTTTTTTTTGTTTTTTCTTTGATATTTTAAATGTTTAGAAACGCTCCTAGACGAGAACAAGAAATTCTCATTGAGTTTGCACACTCACAAAATTTTGTCAGTAGAATCTACTGAAAATGACAGTTAAAACAAAGGTATATGCAGCTAAAAAGGCGACAAAGCTATTTACCTTAAAATAAATAAAACTTTTGTTATTTTTAACTGTTGAAAAATAACTAACAAATGCATTAAAAATAACTACCAATGTCGTAAAATTAGCTTATAAATTTGTACTACAAAAATTTCAAAACAACTGACAAAATCGGTAAAAACTACTGTTTTTTACAGTCAATTCTTTTTGTTTATAAAAGTATATTTTAATAAAAAAAATATTTTTTTCTCTCGATTACAAAAATAAGTGTTATTACTTCAGCCTATTTAAAAGTCGAAGTAAAAATTCCAAACGGTTCTCCAGTTATTATGCTTTTATGCATTGGAGATACAATACAAGTTTCTGATTTTTATTTGCAAACTAAAAATATATCAATAATAACAAATATAAACTAAACAAGAATTTTTAAAAAATTCAACGAAATTTTTTATTTTTTAAATGACTAACAAAAACTACTATTTACCGTAAAAAAAAAACTGTTTCGGTGGTTGTTTGTTATGATATTAAAAATAACTGATTTAAACAACTGTTACGAAATTACAGTACTTTTCGTTAGTTGTTTTCTTAAATAACCGTCATAAAAGTTGTTTTACTTTTTTCTATAGAAAACCAACTGTAATTACTGTTAAACACAACAACTATTGATTACTTCACAAACAACTGCCATGTAGTAACTGTCAAACTTTTTTGAGTGCACTTTAACTAAATAACTTAAAAAATTCACTGTAAATCTTTAAATGTTATTCCAAATTTTTGTGTAGGAACAAAATTTTTCAATGTTTTGTAAAACAAATCGATTTCTTCTTTAGATAAGAATTCTGTCTGAAGTAGAAAACACCCGTTCGCTAGTACCTGAACTGACTGGAATACACATTATTTAAAGGAGGGGAAGATCTCTGGAATTTTTCCAAAATTGTAATGTATCGCAATCTGGTTTAATATAATCACGCATACTCACGCACAAAAATTTACTCTCGCACGACTCACTCACGAACATTTTTTTTAACTCACGCTCATGCACGACTCACGTGAGTGCTATCATTTTAACTCACGATCATGCGTGACACGAACATTTCGTGTCACGCGCCCATCTCTAATTTAAACGACCTTAATGTATTAGGCACAGTTCTATATTATACGGTAGGGTACAATTTTGTTCAATATATGTATGTAGTAATATTATATTTTTATTAAGTCGATTACCAAAATGTTCCGATAGACCATATTGCATTCAAAAAAATTAAGTCTTATATCCGATAGAGCAATAACAAATAATGAAAAAAGGATATTAAAATACATTTTTTCTTTCTGAAATTTTTGTCAGAGATGTAGCTGTCATCTGTGAAGAGTTTGCCATAAAAAAGTCATTTTCGAAAAATCTTCCGATAAAGCATATTGAATATAGGCTCAACTCCTTAATAATGTTTTTTTACGCACTTGAAAGGCTAACGTTACACACTTTGTGTGTACGAATATTATACACAATGTGTGTATTATTTTTATTTTACGCACATAGAGTAAATTTGCTAACATTATAGTAGGTAAAAAGTTACCTACTATAAATAGGGTAAATTTAAGCTGAAATTTAATAGAGTGTGCTTTACTGCCTTGAAATATTCCCCTTTTTGCATTGACGTACAGGAAACACTTTTTATTAAAAAATTGAGAAACAGTAGAATTTTCTGTTTCATACTTCTCCAAGCGAAACCTTTTCGAAAAAGATTCAGGAATTGCTATTGCAATATAACAAACATAACATAAAAATGTGTACTTACATATATTGTCCTTCCAATTGAGATTTAACCGAAGGGTAAGAAGTCAAAGATTTCCCAAGACCAATACTATGGGCTAGCAAAGCCGTAGGAGCAGCACATATTGCAGCCACGATGCGACCTTCGCTTTCCTGTCGCTTCAATATTTCTCCAACTAAAGACGACTCAGCCATAGCTTTAGACCCACCCAAACCACCTGGTAAAATAACGACATCATATCTATTTATCTTTGCAGCTTCCAATGATGCATCGGGTAAAATCACTACATCCCTAGAGCACTTAACGGGTTCAATACCTGTCAAACCAGCAACCGTTACTTTAATCTGTAAATTGAAATAAATCAGTTTGATTGCGATTGTAGAATTCATAATTAATCGGATTCCTTATTTCTACTAAAGGTACCCGAGTAAAAAAGAGTATATATAACATATATTTTTTAATATTAAAATATATGATAATATAAAATATTGTGTGCGAACATATATGTTTTTATATGGTGATATATTAGAAATTTTTTTTAGAAATTTTCTCATATGTAATCATATAAAATCATATATCAGTATTTGCTTTATTGCAAATTGTATATATAGGAATATATTATTGATAAAAATGTTCAAAATTTTATATATAAATATATACGAAAAATATTTTTAATTTTATTTTGTATATAACAATATCGTCGGTTTGCCTGCAAGTAGTGTTATGTGTTCTTTAACAGGTTTTCAGGAGTGCGAAAAAACTGGTTTATATTATCCTTTTAATATATTTCATTGACATCATATGCCTTAATAATGATTGTAATAAATAAGTTCGTGAATCATTAGGGCATATGATGTCAATAAAATATTGTTACGAAAATGGCTTGGCCTAGTATAGAAAACTCTGGACTTTTCTAGAAGAAAATAGCCTAAGAGACGGGATGGACAAAATACATCAATCTGGCAACATAGTACTACATTTAATTATACACCTAAGAATATGCTATGATTAATTACGCATTAGAATTGTATAGTTGGTTAATAATAAGTGTTTGTGTGTATGTATAATGTCAAGCTTAATGTAGAGTTATATTGTATAGTTGGTTAATGTTAAATGTTTGTGTGTCTGTATAGTCTCTAAGCGTGATGTAGACTTATTATAAGTGTTTGTGTGTATGTATAATGTCAAGCTTAATGTAGAGTTATATTGTATAGTTGGTTAATGTTAAATGTTTGTGTGTCTGTATAGTCTCTAAGCGTGATGTAGACTTATTATAGGTGTTTGTGTGTTTGTATAGCGTTAAGACTAATGTAGAGTAATACTGTATGTATAAATGGTTGTATGTATAGTCTGTAAGCGTATGTAGAGTTAAGTATAGCATGCTAGAATTATCCAGTGTGTTGTAGAAATATGGCTGTTACTATATAAGGCGCGCGTTAACATTAGTGAAGAGAAGTTGATTATTAACATTTGTGTTGTTAAGACCGCGTTAGTATCG
This sequence comes from Leucophora obtusa, assembly GCA_949987735.1. Taxonomy (NCBI): domain Eukaryota; kingdom Metazoa; phylum Arthropoda; class Insecta; order Diptera; family Anthomyiidae; genus Leucophora; species Leucophora obtusa. Next base: position 371,593,127 of record OX465295.1, read on the forward strand.
TGTTAAAGTTAGTAGCGCTTTAGTAATCGTCATAATAGAGAGACTTTGTAAATAAGTAATAGTGTGTAAATAAATACGAGTATCTAAGCTATTTCAAACTTAAGTGTGTTCGTGTTTTGGTTATTGGCTAATTGGTTGTTAATATCGCTGTGACAGCACCTGGACGGTTTATCTAAGGGAGATAAACGAACGTTTTGTAAGGTAAAACGTAATAATTGGTGTCAGCGTTGGAACTGGTTATTTTGATCGCAATAGAAAAGAATCCGGTTTATTTAAGGGAAATAAACCAACGTTTTTAAAAAGTAAAAACGTAACAATTGGTGTCAGATGTGGGGTTGCGAAAAATAAGTAACCAGGAGATTGCCAAATAAATATAACTAAAAGCAATGAAGTTTGAAGAGCTTAAAGTGGAACAGCTCAAGCAGGAATTGAGTAAGTTGGAGCTGCCGACAACAGGTAATAAGGCAGAACTTCAGAGAAGACTTATAGAAGAATTCAAGAGACGTGGCGTGGACATCGATACTTACGAGTTTGAAGACAAAGAAGAAGAAAGAGAAAAGAGAGAAACAGAAGTAAGTACACGTACGGCTACAGCTAATATGGACATCAACGCGATACTTTTCGCTCTGAAGGAAATTAAAGCCGATTCTAGAAAAACGGAAGAAAATTCTAGAAAAATGGAAGAAAATTCTAGAAAAATGATGGAAGAAAATTCTAGAAAAATGGAAGAAAATTCTAGAAAAATGGAAGAAAATTCTATAAAAATGGAAGAAAATTCTAGAAAAATGATGGAGAAAATGGAAGAAAACTCTAGAGAAACTAGAGCCACAAATGAGAAACTGACAGAAATGACAGAGGCCATAAACCAAAGAATGGATCGCGTTGAGGTACAAGTCAGCAAATTTGATGAGAAGCTTGTCGATTTGGAGAGTAAGATGAATAATCTGGAAATTGACATAGAGGCGAAAATTAACAATCTTCAATGCCAAGGTGGGCCAGTTCGTGTCATTCCAGAAGTCTCTAGTAGAATAAAGACACCATGTTTCGATGGCAGTACACCGTTTAACGTATTCAAATTCCAGTTTGAAACTGTGGCTGGCAGAAATTTGTGGACAAATGAAGAAAAAGCCATTGAGTTGATTTTGGCCTTAAAAGGAACCGCAGCAGAAGTCCTTGAAAGCATACCAATGAGCTGCAGGAATAATTATGACGACATTATGGCTGCACTGCAACGAAAGTATGGTGGTGAACATAAAAAGGAAATCTACAGAATGGAATTGCGAGGCAGAGTGCAGAAGGTCAATGAAACACTGCAAGATTTCGCGATGGAGGTTGAAAGATTGGTGCAGATGACATACCCCGGTGAAAACCATCCATTTTTGGACCAGTTCAAGATTGAGGCGTTTGTAAATGGCATTCGTGATCCCGATGTGAAATATGCGGTATGCGCTACACAGAAATTAACTTTTGCAGAAACTGTTTCATTTGCTCTAGCACAGGAGACGGCTAAAGTAATTTCTAAGCCGCAAACATACAAGGTGCGAAATTTGGAGGTTATCGCTGAAAAAGAGAGAGACATAGTTAACGACTTAAGAGAGGCAGTTATGCAAGCACTAGAAGAGAAACAAAACAAGCCACAAGCTAAATGTTATAACTGCGGTAGAGCCGGCCATTTTCAACGAAATTGTAAAGCACCAAGAAAACGATCTAGATCTTCTTCGCCACCGCAGAACAATAAGAGAGTCCACCAACAATCATCACAGGAATCACCGTTAAACTAAAACGGGCTAGCACTACGGGGCGTGAGCTAGCTCCCACAAACGAGGGCCCCACAATTTCCATATCAGTGATACAGCAGAAAAATAGCAATCTTACAATTTGTGGGTTCGTCTACGGCAAAAAGCACATCTTTACGATAGACACAGGGGCGTCACAGTCAATTATTAGGCCCGATGTAGTGAAAGGGGCAATTGAACCATTAAGCCACGTAAGTCTACGAACAGCTACTGGGGATTCTGCTACTGTCTACGGTAAAGTTAAAACTAAATTAACTATAGCCAACATCAACGTAGATCATGTATTTATTGTTGCTGATATTGTGGACGAAGTAATAATCGGTGCAGATTTTATGATTAGCCATAACGTTAAACTGCATATGGGGCAACAAATAATGATTTGGCACAACGTTGAAATACCTCTTGATGTTGGTTATGAAAGTAAAGCTCAAATAAGAAAGCTAGCTACTGTTGGACGCCAGAAACTACCACCACAGTCAGAAACCGTAGTGTGGGCACGTATGGAGGGAAATTGTGTGGACAATCGGCTGTGGGTAGTAGAACCCATAGAAGTAAAGAGTGACCTTATAACAGCAAAGGCCCTCGTAAGAGCCTGTAACGATGGAAGAGTCCCGGTAAGAGTATTAAATCTATCCAGCAGCGAAAAGTTAGTTAAACAAAACACCGACATAGGTCAATGTGCTCCAGCGGAGGCAATAATAAATTGTGAGCGAAGACCGGAACATGCTAATATGTCAGCAAAAGAACATGAGTTGTTAACCGAACATGTAAGGAAATGGGTAGAAGGATTAGCGGCGCCTGATAGAAATAAAGCCAAACAGCTGCTTAAGAAATATGCCTCCGTCTTCGCCTTTAAGAGCCAAAGCCATGGGAGAACGGCTATTGTTAAACACGAAATAAATACTGGCGAAGCGAGGCCAATTAAACAAGCACCTAGAAGTATCCCCTTAGCAAAGCGAGGTGAGGTAAAAGATTTAATCAATGAAATGGAGCAAAATGGGATAATAGAACCATCTACAAGTCCGTGGAGCTCGCCAGTGGTTTTAGTTAAGAAGAAAGATGGCAGCACCAGATTTTGTGTCGATTATAGAAAGCTAAACGACGTCACCAAGAAAGACAGTTATCCGCTACCCAGAATTGACGACACTTTGGACACGCTAGCCGGAACAAAATGGTTCTCCACATTAGATTTGCAAAACGGATACTGGCAGGTTGAAATAGCAGACAAAGACAAAGAGAAAACTGCCTTTAGTGCGGGCGATGGTTTATGGCAGTTTAACGTGATGCCATTTGGGCTTTGCAACGCTCCGGCTACATTCGAGCGCTTGATGGAACGGATGTTAAAAGGACTTCACTGGAAGACTTGTTTGATGTACCTTGATGACATTATAGTCACGGGAAAGACTTTTGACGAACATCTGAAAAACCTAGAAGACGTGCTTAATCGTATATCAGCGGCTGGGCTAAAGCTAAATGCAAAGAAATGTGTACTATTCCAGAAAGAAGTTAAGTACTTAGGACATCGCGTAACAACAGAGGGTGTATCGACCGATGAAGATAAAATAGTAGCAGTAAAAGACTGGCCTCGTCCGAAAAATCTTCATGAATTACGCAGTTTTTTAGGTCTTTGCACATACTATAGACGATTTGTACCGAATTTTGCCAGAGTTGCTGCAAGTTTACATGAACTGACCCAAAAGTCCCGGCCATACCAATGGGGTGAATCACAAGAACATGCATTCCAAGAGCTAAAAGGGTTATTATGTACAGCACCAGTCCTGGCATATCCAATTTCTGGAGAGAAATTTGTACTAGATAGTGATGCGAGCGGTTACGGAATAGGAGGTGTGCTCTCGCAGATAGTCAATGGGGCAGAAAAAGTCATAGGCTACTATAGCCGTACACTCTCAAAGCCTGAGAGGAACTACTGCGTAACTCGACGGGAACTTCTGGCAGTATTAGAGTGCGTAAAACATTACCACAAGTATCTATATGGTCAGCATTTCACCTTAAGGACAGACCATTCCGCACTCAGGTGGTTACTACAATTTAAAAACCCTGAAGGACAACTTGCTCGTTGGATTGAACGCCTTCAAAGCTACGACTTCAGCATTGAGCACAGGAAAGGTGGTAAGCATAATAATGCAGATGCTCTCTCAAGACGGCCCTGCAACCTGGAGTGCAAACATTGTAGCAGGGCGGAGAGGAAAGAATGCGTTATTGATATTCGGCTAACGCATATAGACTCCAGTGTGGACTGGGCAAAGGCGCAGAGAAATGATCCCATATTGTCAAAAATAATATCTGCTAAAGAACGGGACAGAAGACCAGCTCGGCTCGAAATATCTTCAGAAAGCCCAATAATGAAATCATATTGGACACAATGGGACAGTCTTAGGCTGATAAATGGCTGCTTATACCGGACATGGGAAGATGCAGACGGAAAAGCGGCAACTGATTTAATTGTTGTACCATCCTCCAAAATAAACGAAGTAATAAAAGAATTTCATAATGGTCCTAGTGGCGGTCATCTTGGTGTGACAAAAACGCTAGAAAAGTTGAAACTAAGGTTTTATTGGGTTGGATGTCGACAAGCTGTGGCCGATTGGATAGCCAACTGCCCGCAATGCATTATAGCCAAAGGTCCAATAAGAAGAAGCCGCGGGCAGCTTCAGCAATACAATTCGGGTGCCCCATTTGAGCGCGTAGCAATGGATATAGCCGGTCCTTTTCCTGTCAGTGAGGCTGGAAACCGATATATACTAGTGGTCATAGATTATTTTAGCAAATGGCCAGAAGTGTATCCGATACCGAACCAGGAAGCTGGAACGGTAGCAGACGTATTTGTTAACAATTGGGTGTGCCGTTATGGAGCTCCTTTAGAACTGCATTCCGACCAAGGTAGGAATTTTGAGTCTGCAATATTTAAGGAAATGTGTGAAAAATATGGAATAAGAAAGACAAGAACAACGCCACTACATCCGCAATCTGATGGCATGGTTGAAAGATTCAATCGCACCCTGGAGGAACATTTGAGAAAAGTGGTCAGTAGACATCAAAAGGACTGGGATGAGCACATACCAAAATTTCTGTTGGCATATAGGTCAGCCGTGCACGACTCCACCTCACGAGCACCTGCAAAGATTATATTTGGAACTGAGTTAAGACTGCCTGGAGACTTAGAGTTTGGCGTTAAGCCTACACCAACAGAGGAAAACGGTGGAGACCCCTCCATGAATGACCTTGAAGAACTTCATGAATTCGTGCGTAACCGAATCAAAATGACCAGTGATAAAATGAAAGCCAGATACGACCGAGCTGCAAACTCGGAAGGTTTCAACGAAGGGCAATTGGTTCTACTTTATAACCCACAACGAAAGAAAGGATTGTCACCGAAACTGCAAACCCATTGGGACGGCCCCTATAAAGTAGTCAAGAGGCTAAATGACGTGGTTTATAGAATCCAAAAGTACAACAGCCCAAGATCTAAAATGAAGGTGGTACACCTGGAGAGACTAGCCAATTACGGAAAGGGAACATATGTGCCTATTCGGGACGAAGAGGCTTAAGTGGGCGGCAGTGTTACGAAAATGGCTTGGCCTAGTATAGAAAACTCTGGACTTTTCTAGAAGAAAATAGCCTAAGAGACGGGATGGACAAAATACATCAATCTGGCAACATAGTACTACATTTAATTATACACCTAAGAATATGCTATGATTAATTACGCATTAGAATTGTATAGTTGGTTAATAATAAGTGTTTGTGTGTATGTATAATGTCAAGCTTAATGTAGAGTTATATTGTATAGTTGGTTAATGTTAAATGTTTGTGTGTCTGTATAGTCTCTAAGCGTGATGTAGACTTATTATAAGTGTTTGTGTGTATGTATAATGTCAAGCTTAATGTAGAGTTATATTGTATAGTTGGTTAATGTTAAATGTTTGTGTGTCTGTATAGTCTCTAAGCGTGATGTAGACTTATTATAAGTGTTTGTGTGTTTGTATAGCGTTAAGACTAATGTAGAGTAATACTGTATGTATAAATGGTTGTATGTATAGTCTGTAAGCGTATGTAGAGTTAAGTATAGCATGCTAGAATTATCCAGTGTGTTGTAGAAATATGGCTGTTACTATATAAGGCGCGCGTTAACATTAGTGAAGAGAAGTTGATTATTAACATTTGTGTTGTTAAGACCGCGTTAGTATCGTGTTAAAGTTAGTAGCGCTTTAGTAATCGTCATAATAGAGAGACTTTGTAAATAAGTAATAGTGTGTAAATAAATACGAGTATCTAAGCTATTTCAAACTTAAGTGTGTTCGTGTTTTGGTTATTGGCTAATTGGTTGTTAATATCGCTGTGACAGCACCTGGACGGTTTATCTAAGGGAGATAAACGAACGTTTTGTAAGGTAAAACGTAATAATTGGTGTCAGCGTTGGAACTGGTTATTTTGATCGCAATAGAAAAGAATCCGGTTTATTTAAGGGAAATAAACCAACGTTTTTAAAAAGTAAAAACGTAACAATATCTTAAAAGCATAATATAAATCAGTTTTTTCGCTCTCCTGAAAAATATTTGGTTCCATGTTATCAATGATTTTGAACTAGTTTTAGATTTAGTAATTACTAGGGATTGGCGCGTGATACGAAATGTTCGTGAGTCACGTTATTCACTCGTGATCGTGAGTAATAATTACTATACTTAAGTGATTCGTGCGTGAGCGTGAGTAAGAATAACCCGTGCATGATTCGTGTGTGAGTTTAATTTTTGCATCATATGTTTTTAGTAATTTTTACTGTTTTGCGTGAGAATTTTCTGATTGTAAGTTTTTAATATACTCATGTGTGCTGACGAAGAAACGAAATGCTCGTGCGTGAGAAATTTGTTTTTTTTTTTTTGAGCATGAGTCAAAAATGGCTTACGCACCGCACCCATAACATTAACAATACTGAATCTTTAATACGAAATTCTCTATACTATAACGTACACTTGACTGATTTCTTATATCTTGGTTGTATATCATAATCCTATTAACTTTAAAATTTCAGTGTTGTTAACTTTATTTTACAATTACTAAATTAAAAGAAATTTTTTTTCATGTTTATTGCACTGTCATGATAAATCTGGATAAAAGCAATGGAAGATTTATCGAAATTATAAGATCTCCAGCAGGCCTGGGGTTAATCATTACATTTTGTAATTAATTACACATGCAATTACACAATTACATGTAATTGTAATTGAAAAAAAACTCATGTATAATTACATATTATTTGTAATTGCAATTCAAAAAAGAACAATTGCAATTACAAGTAATTGAAAATTTTTTTTTATTTAAAAAAATAATTTTTGTATGTATATTGTTAGATATGGTCCTATATAATATGATAAAAAGTATAAGGTTAATATTTAGATATAATTGTATCAAACTATGTCCACTTTTATAACATTTTATATAATTTTATACAAAAAGATATAATTTGATGTAATTGGATGAGGACAGAATTCGGATACAATTGTATCGAATTGCATAAAATTGTATCAAATTGTACCAAATTGTATACAATTGTATACAATTCGATACAATATGATACAATAAGACGTTCTCATTTTTCGGATATAATTATATCTAATTACATAAAAGATTATATATAATTAAATATAACTTCATATAGCTCCATATGATACAATTTAATATAACCATTTTTCGGATGAAATTATATCCAGTTACATATTGCAAATATATCCATTCACATATAATTTTATATACACTTTTTTACTCGGGTATGCATAAATATTTTACAAAACATTCCCTTATTTTTTGAGTATTGATTTTAATTTATGAACTCATGTCTAAAATTTTAATATCTCATTAAAAAATAATTTTTAAGCAAAAAAGTAAATATTTTTTTGATACTTTAAGTATCAAAAATATCCTTACTAATCCTTACTAATATTATAAATTTGATTGTTTGTCTGTCTGCCCAGCCAGGAATTGCCAGCGGTACAAAAAATAAGGTACTGGCGCAACACCGTAATTTCTTCTTTTACGTTAATAACACATTTTATATGTGAACAAAGTTCGGTGGCTAGTTGCAAAAAATATCGCGAAATAAATTCGTGGAAAAAAGTTTGCTAAGAAGAAAATTCTTACATCAGTATATTTGTTTGCAGAATGAAAATCGCTGATAAGATTTTTTAATACAATTTTTGTACCACAAAGTATTTTTCGCGTTCCGCCAATATTTTGCACTTTTTTAGGTGCGCTTTTGTTAAATATATAATCCAGGGGCTATAGTACCCATTTCGTACAACAAAGTTGCAAAAAAAAAAAAATCGTGAAAAAATGGAGCGGAAAAAAATTTACAAAAAAAGAAAATTTTCACATCAGTATATTTGTTTGCAGAACGAAAATCACTGATTAAGTTTTTTAATTATTGTTTTGTGCAATTTTTTAAGTGTGTTTTTTTAAATCGTAATCTGGGGACTATAATACTCAATTCATAGGAGGATAGTTGCAGAAACAAAAATCGCGAAAAAAAATTTCCAAAGAGGAACATTTTTTTGCACCATTATTTTATATATAATAGTACTTTCTACTTAGCAAGTACTATAGTACTTAGCAAGTACCATAGTACTTAGCAAGTACCTATAGTACTTAACAAGTACTTAGAAAGTACCAAATATACTTAGCAAGTACCATAGTACCTAATAAGTACCCGTAGTACTTAACAAGTCTTCAAGTCTATTAGTCTGACTTAAAGCCAACTAATGTTTGGATCCGAAATTTGAATGGGTAAAAACGGACTTGTGTCAAAATTTTCTATAAAATTATAAAAGAAGAGAAAATCGAAAATATAGCCCATATGGGCGATAGGTCCAAATATGGACCAATACTATCTAGAATCAATAGGCTTTTTCCTTGGGACCGTGTAAGTCAGCGAACCAAATTTCATTGAAATATCTTCGTATTTGCGACTTGCAGCGTGTAAAAAAGACAATTTTGGGGGGTACCCCTATATGGGCACTAGGTCTAAACATGGACCGATTTTAACCAAAATCAATAGGCTTCGTCCTTGGGCCAACATAGGTCTGTGTACCAAATTTCATTGAAATATCTCCATATTTGCGACCTGCAGCGTGTAAAAAAGAAAATTTTGGGGGGTATCCTTGGCACTAGGTCTAAACATGGATTGATTTTAACCATTTTAAAAAATTATCACTGTCTAATTGTACCGGCAAATCAGTATAAAAAAATCACCGATTTTATTGTATTTAAAGTACTAGGAAGGCTCAGAATTTTTAAAATGCCAACGCTTTGCCAACACCCGTAGCCAATCGTCCTCCGTTGTTATCATTTCGACATCATACCAGTGCTGTATGAGTTGGAAATTGGATGTTTTGCGAACACTTGTACTACCCTGGCCCTCGCTTTACTAACACCTTGCCGTTCGTATTTTTCTGACTGGGTGTTTGTTGAATTATCAGGCCCGAACGGCTGTACCAACACTCCCAGTTAAAATAGGCCAAATTTGATCGTGATTTTAATGTGATAATTCTTCGCCTCCTATTCAACTGTTTCAAAAAAATTACGCACATCTTATAAGGTTTTTTCTGAACACTCTGAACATACAATCGAAATTTTTAAAGTTCTTTATATAGGCTTCTGGTGAACATATTTTAGCAAAAAATTCTTAAGTACTGTTCAAAAAGTGGGCGGAATAGGACCGGGTGGCGCGGCACATCTCATACAATATCCTTTGCTCTACTACTGTTGACTGTATAATTTGGCACGGCATTTTGTAAATAAAATTTTTAATTACTGTGGCGAAAGTGGGCTTTATCGGAAAAGTGAGCATTAGACCGTACCTCAAAAAAAAAAAAAAAAAAGTTCGCCGTACACCGTCCAATCCAAATTATTTTTGCAAGGTTTAAAAAAATTTTTTTTTTGCTGAACGTACACTGGTCTTCTCGAGGCAAAACAAAAATCGATATATCACACTTTAAAATCCGACTTTAAATGCCGAAGCTATAACGAAAAATTGAAAAAGGCGACCCCTACGTTCGGCAAAAAAATTTTTTTTTTTGAAATTGCCTTGCAAAAATACTTTATATGTGAAGGTGTAACGCGTACTTTTTTTTTTTTTTTGCCTGTAAGTTGCCGTACGGTCTAGTGAGCATGGTACCTCTCATGCAATTCAAAATTCTTAATTGCTTTAGAGCAGAAGTCGGCAACACCTATGCCCATGTGCGCTCTCTCACACCTACATAAGCTCACGCATAGAAGAAAAAAATAAATAAGTTCACTCCAGTCTCACACAAGCAGTCAATGAAGTAGGTTGTCACTCGCTTGTTTGCCAGATTTTTTACACTCTGCATAATGTTTATTGATACATTTTTTTGGTAATTTATTTTTAAGCTTTTTTGTTTTTATTTTTTTTTTGTGTTCTTGTTTTTGTAGTTGTTGTTTGCTTTTAAATTTTTATTTTATATTCCCATTATAAACATTTAAAATTATTATACAAACGTTCTTTGTCAGTGCATTGAGAGAGAGAGGCTGCAACCAATGGCCTTGCAACTCTCTCAATAATTTTTATTTGAAAAAATATTAGGCGGCTTGGAACAGGAACGAACTCCGACTGGTTAATCAGGGATGGAAAAGGCCCACTTAATCGGGCTCTTATACCAAAAAATGTTAGATCGCTCTTACATATTTAAAAATGTAAGTAACTAAAAAATAGCTTCCTCTTTGGCTCGTTAATAAAAATTAAAATTAAATATTTAGATATAAGCAAATATTAGCACAAATTGCGAAAAAAAAAACATTTGCAAAAAGCGAAATTTTTGCAACAATATATTCGTTTGCAGAATATCGATCGCTGATTACCACTTTTAATTCATTTTCTATACCATAAAGCCTTTTTCGAATTCCGCCGTTATTTTGCAACTTTTTAAGTTCGGTTTTTTTAAATATATAACCTAGGGATTAAATTTTTGTACCATAAAGTCTTTTTTCAAATTCCGCTATTATTTTGCAATTCTTTACGTGCGTTTTTTTTTTAATTTATATTCTAGGGGCTATAATACACATTTCATACAACAAAGTTTGGTGGTTAGTTGCAAAAAAAAAATCGCGAAAAATAAAATTTGCAAAAAGGAAAAGTTTTTTAATTAATTTTCTGTACCATAAAGCCTTTTTTCGCTTTCCGCGATTATTTTGCAATTTTTTAGGTGTGGTTTTTGTAAATTTATAATCTAGGGTCTATATTACCAATTTTATACACAAAAGTTTGGTGCTTAGTTTGAAAAAAAAAATAAATAAATCGCGAAAAAAATATTTGCAAAAAGGAAAATTTTTGCGTCATTGTATTCATTTGCAGATTGTTAATCGCCAATTGAGTTTGTTTATTATTTTTTTCTACCACAAAGTCTTTTTTCGCGTTCCTCTATTATTTTGCAATTTTTTAAATGCGGTTTTTTAAATTTATAATCTGCAGAGTATAATGCACATTTCATAAAACAAAGTTTGGTGGTTACCCGAGTAAAAAAGAGTATATATAACATATATTTTTTAATATTAAAATATATGATAATATAAAATATTGTATGCGACTTTATATGTTTTTATATGATGATATATTAGAAAAATGTTTAAAAATTTTGTCATATGTAATCATATTGAATCATATATCAGAATTTGCGTTATTGCAAATTATTTATATAGGAATATATAATTGATAAAACCGTTAAAAATTGTATATATAAATACATACGAAGAATATTTTTGATTGTATTTTATATATTACAATATATTAGTTAATCTCAGACACAAGTTCGAAACTCATTGCATGAAAAAAAATTTTTATATGTTTTATTCAATTTTTTCATTAAATTAATATTTTCTGATTTTTTTTATTTTTAAGTTTTTTTTTTTTTTTTTTTTAATTTAATTTAAAAACTCCAATTTAATAAAATTAACATTTAAAATCATGACCCGGCTCGTAATGGGTTAATAAGTTTAGGCATGTTGCATACCATTGGTAAGGTATTTCAAGTACCTTTCCAACGCCATATATATTTTGTTCTGGTCCGATAAGTTTTGAGTGGAGAAATAACCATTGAATATTGTTATAGATCATTTTCAGCTCTATAAATTGGGAATTAGGAGCCTCTAACAAAAAAGAAGTGCATTGCCGGGCTAATCATTAAAAGTTTATTTAAAATAAAAAAAAACAATATATGTATTTGAAAAATTTTCTAAGTCCAAAGAAAATTCCCATATTTGAGAAAAAATGATCTACACCCGTATTAAAAATGACAAAGTGTATGCTAACTAACTTGCTGCTAACTATTTTGCACACATATTCCCATAAGGGAAAGCTGGCAGCTTGTTAGCTAGCATATGCTTTTTCATTTTGAATACGGGAGCTAATCTTTAACCCTAGAAGTGCATCGCTATTTGTAAAGCACGGTTGATGTTAGTCGAATCGACTAACAATGGACTTCTAGGGTTAAAGAATTCAACAATAACGGATTTATACAATAACGTCTTTAATAGTTACTTATTATCAGGGCAGCGACTTTCATGCACTTAAAAATGGAAAATTTACGCTTAAAATATCCATTTAAATGCAAAATATGCACTTAAATGGAAATATGAAATAAAAACCAAAAAATATGCACTAAAGATCCAAAAATAAATGCTTAAAATTAAAAAATGCACTTTACATTTATCGATTTATAAAAATCATATTTATTACTCGAGAGTGTTTAGTTAAAAATTAAATCCAATATAAATGGTATTCGGTCAAAATCATTTTTGAATTAATGACTACAAACATGGATTTGCATGAAAGTCGCAAATTATCGACAGTAGCCTGCGGCTGCTAGTGTGCAGAACGTGAAATCTTGCTGACCTCCAATACGAATTTTTTTTATCATTTAAATTTAATCATATCGTAATACTTATATCCAATTTGATCGGGACAAAATTCGGATATAAGTTTATCATTTGATATAACTTTGTATCCTTGTAAATACAATTATATCCGATTTGATACAATTTAATATAACCATTTTTCGGATGAAATTATATCCAGTTACATATTGCAAATATATCCATTCACATATAATTTGATATATACTTTTTTACTCGGGTAGTTGCAAAAAAAAATTTTTTTTGGCAACGTTTGCAGAATGTAAATCTTTTAATTAAGATTTCGCATTCCGATATTATTTTGCAATTTTTTACGTATGGTTTTTTAAAATTCATAATCTAAGGCTATAATACTATAATATAATGTTGGAATAGTATAATTCCATGGTATAGTTCCATTCTTGATTTTTATAACTAAATTATTATTTTTCATCCCTGGTTTCAATCGATGTTTTGAGTCATACAAAGAGCGCACATAATGACCCTGCTAACATATAAAAGATACCTTCCAAGAAGATATTAAAGCGATATCTTCTATCAGATATTGTTTTTGAGGTTTAAATTTAATAATGAAAAAATTAAATCGTTTTTTATTGTACCGGGAGTTTATTTAGCGATATCCCTTTTATCTTCCATATGAGTTATTGCTTTCATATTGCCTGGATGTATTGTTTTAGTGTAACAGTTGTTTCCGACGGAGGAAACTTCCGGAATACGAAATTGATATTGCCGGCAATAAATGTTTTCTTCCTGGCGATATGTTTGGAGAATGTTCTTCGTATTGCCATGTTTGCTGGGTGATATTGGTTTGAGTATGTTCCTGTTCCAAGGCACATAATAGAACAAATGCTTTCTCAGTGATAGAGAGTCCCCCAATCTCTTTATTATGTATACTCTTTGCTGCAACTCACTCATACAAGCACAAAATAAGGTTGTATATGTCTGCCGATGCCTGCTTTACAGATTGTCTTATGTTGGACATATTTGAGCAAAACTTGGTGTGGTGTTTTTAAATAAGTGGGCGGGACAAAATAAGGGGGCATGGAATATTTCTCGGCTGCGTAACAGTACACTGAAAATAATCCATGCAACATTTTACGCAATTTCTTTTTTGTAATACATACGAATTTTTGTATATTCTACGAAATTCAGTTTAGACAAGAATTAAGTAAATTTACGAAACTAACGAAAATATTTCGTTATTTTTTTTAAAATCATTTTTATAATTTTTTATTTTACAAAATTAACAATCAGTGTGTTCGTTCACTCGAAATTCGTACTACTCTTACCACAATTGGAAAGATTTACTTTTTGTATTGAAAATTTCCAACTTTAAAAAATCAGGGGTATCCATCGTCTTGATATTAAGTGTGTTTGCGTACCCGAAAATTTGTACAAATTCGTACAAATTTGTACAAGTTTTTACTGGAAGGTGTTTGTTTACACAATTACTCAGTAAGGAGAGAGGTAAAATAGAGAGTAAAGTGAAAGTTCAATACCAGAGAACTTACAAGTTTTTACTGGATGAATTTTTGCTAGTAAGAATTTGTAAGAAAAAAAAAACATGATTGAAAACATATGATTGAAAAAACAAAACATTTGTCTAAATAATTTTTAAATAAATTTTTGTAAAAATAAAAAATATTTAAATATAAGCTTATTTACGATGGAAGAAGTAAGTAATCATTTTATTAGGTTTTATTTATTAATCCAATAATTTGAATATATTTATTTCGCAATCAGATATTTTAATAACTGTTGTCAATTTAGCTATTTTCTCGGCAAATCTAGCGATATTTCAGCTCGTTTAGCGGGATAAAATATAATTTAGCTATTAGCGGGAACACTAGAAATTTTTAAAAGTTCGAAAAATTTGGAGATGTATCGACAATTTTTTAAGAAAGTTTTAAGAAGTTTGAAAAATATAGCTATTTTTGTGAAATGTTTCAACAGAACCTGAAAACTTCGTGAAATTTTTTATCGCTAACTTTTTTAAATTTTTTATAATTAAGCTATTTTCTAGTGATTTTTTAGTTTGATTTAGCGATATTTTTAGAAAAGAAGTTGGCAGCAGTATTTTACTAATTCTTACAATTTTTCTGTTTACATACATTTTTAGATATTTTTCTTTTTGAGAGTAAATTTTGCCTTACTCTCTGTAAATTTGTTACTGAGTAATTTTTACTGGACTTTACTGAAAAAGTAACCAAACACACCTAATTAAATGCTTAATTTGCCCATCAAAATTTTACACGCAAATGAGAGAAAAACAAAGAATATGAAAAAATTTAACAGCGAATGACAAGCAGTGAGGGAAATAGGAAAAATGAAAGTTAATAAAATCGTTTTTACAACCAAAAAACGAAAGTTAATAGGAAAAAAAAATAAAACTATTATTTTACAATCAACCAAAAGTCTGTAATGACTACTGAAAATTTTGCTTTTACGGGAAATTTAACTGTTTTGAGCCCTGCGGTATTTTTTTTGCTAATTTTAGCAACACATGTCTGCTGTACTGTAGTACAACAAAATTAATAGCCGCCACTACATTTTAGTAAAATTATTGTAAAACTATAATTCAATTTAGCTAAAATCAGTTAAAAAATTTACTAAATACACACAGAAAATAAATTGGTTGGAATTCTATCGGAACCAACGAAATTTTTTCGTTATTCAATAATTTTAATTGGGGTTAATTATAATTCATCATCAGAAAAGTTAAATTTAATTCTGAACAGAAAATATATACGTTTAACCAAAACACAGTCACATTATCCAAATTATTGGTTTTTCTAATCAATATTGAAAAAATACTAACTTCTACATTACCTTCAATACCAACAACCAACAATTTATCGAAGATTTAGTCATTTGAATAAAATATCGGCAGCAAAAATCTAGTATCAGTTGTGTTTCAATAAAATCGATCACCCAATCCAAAGTATTAGTTTTTCTAACCAATTTAAAATTTGTTTTGTCAACTTTAGTGGCATCAACCGTTAATTTCCATTATATTGGTAATTATAATAATATATTGATACTAGGAACAGAAATTCTATTTGGCATAGTAAAATTTTGGAATGTATCATCTTTTCGTTTCATACATACTTCTGCGTATTTAAATTAAAAATAAGACATCAACAAAATATAAATGTCTGTGGTGCAGGGGGTAGACACAGTCTAATAGTCTGAGAAATCTGAGTTCAAACCTCAACCAAGGCGTTGTAGTTTTTTTTTTTTTATTATTTTTAAATAAATGTTTTTATTGATTCAAATTGAAAGACTCAATTGATAATCTGTTGTTGACATAATTTTATTCAAAATACAAAAAACAAAATATTTAAATTTTCAACCTGAAAAAAATTCAAATTTTAAATAAGACTAAAAAAACGGAAGGTCGCCGGCTCTATCCCAGTTAGCGACATAAATTTGTTTTTGATCATTTTTTTTATTGATTTAAATTAGAAGACACAATTGATTTTCTGTTGTTGATATAATTTAATTAATAAACAAAGTATTCAAATTTCCAATATAAAGAAATTCAAAATTGAAATTTTACTAGAAAAATTTAAATAGAGTTTAGCCTACAGCAAAAGCAATGAGCTAACCAGCGGAGGGTAGCGGTTCTATCCCAGTTCGCGACATAAAAAATTTTTAATTTTTAAATAAATTATATGGAACGTATTGTTCTATTTATAGAATTTGTAATCCACAAACATTAAAGTAATTAATTAATACAACAAAAATTCAAAAATTGTAAATAAATTTCGGTAATTACAACAGTAATAAAAATTAATAAAAGTGATTGTACCTGGAACTACAAAAATTCGATTGGCAAAAAATTCGGTTCGAACTACGAATCTGTTTTCTGTGTGCATCAATAATGTTAGTACAATGAAATTAGTATAAATAATTAGTAGACGCTACTAAATTTCTGTAAATTTTTGTAAACTGCAACGTAAAATCGATCTGCTGAAATTAGCAAAAAAGTATACTAAAAAATAAACAAACTGTAAAACAAAAACAAAATTCAAATCTAATTTAATAATTTTTTTTTTCGATTGTAAAAAATGTATAATTAAGCAGCAAAACCTTGGTAATGGGATGGTCCTTTTTCACGCATTGCCTGGAAATGGGTAACCCTTTACCGTTGGTTTTACTTAGAAAATTAAAGTAATACGTTACTAATATTGTGATTAGGGTTTGGGATTTCCCAGACTTTTTTATTTCCCGGGAAACGGGAATGAAAAAATTTGATTCCCGGGAAATATTTTTGAACAAAATTGTTAATGAAAACTACATTTATTAATGAAAACGTTACTTATAAAATTATTGACCTTTAATATAAAGGAGTATTTTAAATTTAAAGTCGACTATATTTTTAATCAAACGGTTTTGTCCATTTTGTGTATAAAAACCTTACAAAAATATTTATATTTTCAAATATTTTGATTGGTTGAAAATAAATTAACCAATCAGAATGCTCCAAAAATAAACCAAGTCAAGATATACTGCCACCCAATATTTTAACTAAAGTCGACTTTACCTAAATTATACATTTGAAAAATTTAGATAGTAAGGGCGATTATTTGTAAGAAACAAAGCTTTTTTTCATATTTCTTTAAACATTTTACCAAGTTTTTAGGTTTTACTACTTAAATTTTGAATAAGTTATGCGAAAAATCTTTATTAGTTGAAATGCTCCCAATTACTTGGCAAAGATTTTATTTGTGTGTCAAATAAATGTATTCCCTTTTAAAAGATTTTAACAATGACATTTTTATTTTGGTATTTAAAATGTTTTTTATGACTAAAATTAAAAAATCCTATTCGAAACAAAAACAATTTAAAAAATTTTATATTTTTAAAATTTCCCGTTTTCCCGGGAAAAATATATTATTTTCCCGGGAATTCCCGAACCCCAAACCCTAATTGTGATACATCATTACTTATGAGGTATGAAATGAGTTACCGATATAGAGATATAGCACTACTTATTTGGAGGCTTTAAAATAATATATTACTGATATTGTGTTATATAATAACTTATTAATAAGAGTAAAAATAATAAGTTATTTGTATTGCATAATATAACTACACTCATAGAAAAAAGTTTGTAGAAAAGTTAGCAAAATTGATAGTACTTCAACTTAAGGGGTTACATGACATTCGCGGCAGAGAAAACAGACCTTTTTTTAAAAATTCATAACTCAGTCAAAAACAAACATTTTTCCAAAATTTTTAATGAATTTTTAAAGTCAATATTTTTTTTCGCAAAAACATACTTTCAAATTAGGAACATCACCAAAAATTGAAAAAAATTTATTATTATTCGATGGGTTATTCATACGATAACCAATTTTGTTAAGATTTAAAAAAGTAATTTTTTTCCAGATCGGACAATTTTTGCGACTCCCAGCGCCGCAACCACAAGTCCCCGTTTTTTTCTCTGCCGCCAGTTTGGAGCTCTATAAAACCATGTTGGAGTGAAAAATATATTTTTTTGAATTTTTTTCTTGTAATTTGTTCAATTCTCTACAATAATAAAAAATATACAGTTTGTATAGATCCGATTAGTACTCGCTAAATTTTACTATGTAATTTGATAACAGGTCGATATCGCTAATTTTTCATTGAAAGCCACGCCCACTTAAAATAAGTGACAAAATAAAAAAACAGACATAAGGGTAGAGGGGGGATCCTTCGCCAATGGGGCACATACACTAATCCCATTTTTTTCCGATGTTAAGGGAGATAAAAAATTGGAAAAAATATATTTTGTGCATTTTTCGATTACCTTTCCTTGACATCCACTTTGACGAATTTACATCACATGTGGTCGCAGACAAATGTGTTTTTGTGTTTTTTGGGGTGCCAAATAAATAATTGAAAGCAACTACATTTTGCTATAACTTCCTCAAATCGTATGATAAAAAAATAATTTTTCATTATGTTAGACCTATGATCCTGAGATTTCAAATAATAATAATTTGATTTAAATAAATGCTTAAAAGGTGTAAAAAGTATTAATTTTATAGTTAAGTGTTTGTAACCGTCGCATAGGACAATCGTAATTAATATTAGAATTAATTACTAAAGAATTTTTTTTTATAGTTGATTTCTAGGAAGAAGAAGAAGAAAACATTTTTATTGAAAAATTTAACAGACACAAGGGAATCACCAGACTGCCGCAGTTTCGTCTCACCCAAAGACTCATCAGTGGTTAGTTTATGTGTCAACTGATCAAAGTAATTTTTAATTGTTAATTTGTCTCTATATGAAAAACTTTTTGTGTATTGCCATGACCGGGGATTGAACCGGCAGCCCTCTGCACAGGCTATGACTCGTAGCATCACCTCTTAACAAGTTACACCACGGTCGGCATAGCGCTGAGTGTGGCTAATTGAAGTTTTTTCAATCACAGCGTATACAATGTATGTTTTTGTAATCAGAAGAGCCAGAATTAACTAATACTTGAGCAATTTTATTTTTCAATTAGAATGTTTCCTCTCTTAATCCTATTGTTTTTTCTCCTTTTTCACAAGTAATTATCACATTATGATGCGCTTTTTTCACATTCAATAGTTGGATACCGAGTGTTGATTGGAGAAGTTGTGTTGCTGCTGTGCAAATGTTTTAAATTTTTATTATTTTTTAGTTAAGTGTTTGTAACCGTCGCATAGGACAATCGTAATTAATATTAGAATTAATTACTAAAGAATTTTTTTTATAGTTGATTTCTAGGAAGAAGAAGAAGAAAACATTTTTATTGAAAAATTTAACATTTAAACTGCGGCAGTCTGGTGATTCCCTTGTGTCTGTTAAATTTTTCAATAAAAATGTTTTCTTCTTCTTCTTCCTAGAAATCAACTATAAAAAAAATTAATTTTATGTTAGTGCATGTCTCTGGGGCACAATCACCAGATGGCCCCTGGAGCTACAAAGAGTTGGTTCATCCATGCTTAAAATGCTCTATAAGACTTTTCTATACGTTTAAAATATATTTAATAATAAATTTAGCAATATGCCAAAAAAATGTACTTTTTAATTTTCAAGCTATGAATGCCGAATGATTTTTAATGCTTCCGGGGTAGAGTCAGCTACCTTAATTGCTAATTAGAGTGTGCCTCACATGTCCTAAAACGGAAATTTAGGGTGGCCTTTAAAACTTGGATTTTTTAACTTTTTATGAATTTACTGCAATATTTATATTAACAGCTACAAAATCAATGTTTTTATTTGTTGCATAGTTAGTTTGGGTAGTAATCTTCCATTTTCGGATATTGTTGCAATAATAACTGAGAAGAAAAAAATGGCAACAACAAAACTTGGAAGTAAGAAAATACTACTGTTAACATTTAATGCGGCACAAATTGGGTTGAATATTATGTCTTGCCATTCAACACAGTTGTTAATGACTTCAAATTCTAAAATTCTGCGGTGGTGCGTTTACAAGAAAATTTGGAAAATGTTAAAAAAAGCGAAAAAATTGAAAAAAATGCGTTCTTTTCACCTTCATTCACATATAAATATTGAAGTAGGAATGTAATCTTCAAGCAACACCGCAGAATTTTAGATATTATAGTCATCAACAACTATGTTGACTTTCAAGGCATAATATTCAGCCCAATTTGTGCCGTACAAAAAATATTAAAGCCTATTTTCGGCAAATTTTATTCATTCATTTAACAAAATTCCTTTCCATGGGTTAAGTAAATATAAAACTTTTGTTCTGCGACTTTTTCACAATTCTGTTATTTACAAAATTCGACCAAATGATGTTTTGCAAATTTGTACAAAATCCTTTGGCGAGTATTTTTGCTGAACATATGAACTTATAATATTTGCAAATACAGGGTGTTTTGATGCATTTTTAAATAAAAATGAATTTTGCGCCATCTAGCGCAATAATTTGTACTAACTATATTCAGCAATTAGAAAGGCAATTTGAAAAATTTTTCAACAAAAAAAAAAAACTTTAAAATCGGTTGATAAATAACCGAATGAGAAAGAAAAGAGCTATAAGATAATGAAATAGCATTGTAGCATATACAGCTATGGACATATAAATGGCACATTTTACCATGAATTCTTTCTTATGCTACTATATTGCAAATACTATTAACAACCAACAAGTTTTTGTTTTTTTTCCAAATGTTTATTATGCACATTTAATATTGCTATAAACTTTAATTTAAATTCATTAATGTAAATAAAAACTTATCGTTATGAAAAAAAAACCCATTGAAATGAGCTGGACACATAAATGGCACAATCTTAAAAAAAGAGAAGAAATGGTTTTAATATTGAATTTGTTAAATTTTTTGGTATGTACAAATATTTTACCGTTAATATTTAGTGCTGTGGCCTTTGTTTCTGATGACAGCTTCACACCTGCGACCCATACTTTCCACTAGTTTTTGGCATTTTGTTTTGGGGATGGCGTACCAAGCTTCCTGTGCGGCCGACCACAGTTCGTCCATATTTTTGTAATTTTTCTTGGCGATTTCAACCTTGACTTCATTCCACAGGTTCTCTATTGGATTTAAGTCAGGGCTCTGGGCTGGCCAATCCAAAACATCAATCTTCTCCGCACAAAACCATTTTTTTACTAGTTTGGAGCAAAGGTTTAAAAGGCTTAATTCTTTCATTCACTTTTTAAAAATTAATGAAATTTGGGTTAAATTTCATTCCCTAATAGCATTCTTATGGAATTAATTCGATAGCTTAATTCCCTTATATGAATTCATTCTATTTTGATTGAATTCTAACTGACCCAGTGTAGAAACGGTAATGACATATCATTATTTTTTGGACTACCAGTAATGACACCCACTTACCTTCTGCATTATTTTAAAACATATAATAATGAGTTACTGATAATGACTTATTTTTATCATTATTTCAAATAGAAAATAATTTTCTAATTTTTTGGAAATTTTTTGAAATCTATTTTTAGACTCAATATTTTTTATATATATATGTAACCACATATTTTTCGATTTTTTGTATGTTGGCGAGTAAGCTTACTTGTGTGCAGCAGGTCAATTGTGTTTTTATCTATTAAATATTACATGTCGATATAGCTCAGATGGTAGAGCTGTTGACTGGCAATCTGTAGACCCAGGTTCGATTCCCGCACCAGCAAATTTTATTAAAAAAAAAAAAAAATACAATAAAAAATATTTTTTTTTATATAATTTATTTTTTAGAAAATTATTTTTAGACTCATTATTTTTGTCAGTACTGGTAAGCACATAGGTAACGATATATTTTTTGATTTTTCGTATGCTGGTGTGTAACGACAGCTCATTATTTTTCGCGACATCGCCATATAAAGGTAATAAGAAATGTAATAACAAAAGTAACTAGTTACCATTACCAAGTATGTAGTTACATAACCACATATCTGGTAATAATTTTCTACACTGGGGAATGAAACCCAATTTACCTGAATTCATTTAATAAAAAAGTGAATGAAAAATTATTTGTTTTCATTCACTTAATAAACGAAAAATTTTAATTTGTATGTAATTGCTGAAATATTAGCATAATACAATGAAAAACGTTTCAAATTAATCTAACAGAAATAAATAGTATCGTATGCTTTGTTACAGCTTGTATGCTTTGGTTTTGATTATATGTTAGTTTCATACTACACTGCACTAAGTGAATGGTAATAAAATTTCTTCATTCAATTAGTAAAATGGTGAATGAACATGCGATTTGAATGATTCAAGTTAGGAATTCATTCAATTCATATTAAAGCTTTGGGAATGAAGCTTATGAATGAATTCTTTACGAATGGTTTAAGGGAATGGTACATGAATCTTTTTAAAATCTGAATTTAATTTTTAGTGAATTAAGCTTAAATTGAATTAAGTTTTTCGAAGCTCTGGTTTGGAGGAGTGTTTGGGGTCATTATCTTGCATGAGTTTCCATTTTATTGGCATGGAGTTGAAGGCATATGGCTCCATATGGTTTTTTAAAATATCTAAATACTGAAACTTGTCCATTTTTCCATTGATTTTTATAAGCGGACCTACGCCATGCCAAGAAAATCCACCCCAAACCATAATACTGCCACCTCCATGTTTTACCGTCTTCTGAATGAACCGAGGATTAAACTCTTGGCCTTTAGGACGACGAACAAAGATTCTGCCATCTGGTCCTATCCTGTTAATTTTTGTTTCGTCACTCCATAACACGTTTTTCCAAAAACTAATGGGATTTTCCTTATGGGTTCTGGCGAAGGTATGTCGTTTTGAAATATTTTTTTTGAGAGTAGGGGCTTTTTTTTGGAAATGCGCCCAAACAAATTTGCCTCGTTTAGTCTTCTTCTGACAAGTCTGCTTGATATTTCCATGTTAAAATATTCATTAACTAGCGGGCGCAGCCCTCTACGTTGTTAGCGTGCCTTAAAGGTTAAGGGGGGGGGGGGCTGCGCCCCCCACAATTTTTATTAAATTCGTTTTTTTATTTAAAGTTTTTTTATTTAAAGCCTTCACCCAGCCACCACAAATAAATAATTCTGCACAACAATGGGTTTAAAATAAATAAATATTTGATCACTTTTTCTCATGAAAGTGGATTGTTAGTAATGAATCCATAATAAATTGCAATATACGTGTGTATGTTAAGATAATTTGGTAAAGTGCGAACTTAGGTAGATAGACCCGTAAGTAGTTTTGTTCATTTGTGTTTTGAATGAAAATAAATAACGTAAAGCAGGGTTGAAAAGCATTTTATAATATTAAAAATAGCGGGCAAAGCTACGTTGTTAGCGTGTCTTAAAGTTTTTTTTTTAATTCCAGTTTATGTAAAGGTAGACCTGGCAATTCAAGTAAATTCACAAATTCAGTTGGAAAATTTACTGCGTCGGTTTCTTCCACCGGTGCTTCGTTACATGAAGTTTAAATATCGGAATATATAAGTTCCATTCCTTTTCTAAGGTTTTTTCTCTTTCAGAAAATTTGTTTAACTTTTTGGGGAGTATGTTTCAATGCTACATAAGTTTCATATTCCGTTGATAGTGTTTGAACAGGTAATTCCCTCTTCCAATTCATTTGCATTGTCTATAATTTCAATTCCACTCGTTCAACGTTTATATCCATTTCATTCCACTTGTGTAGTGTTTCAATCCCACTCGTTTCCTATTTAGTTTCTTAATTTTAGTGTTTCATATACACTTGTTCTTTAAGTTTTAGGTTTCTAGCTAAAGACGCAGACGTTAAGGGGGGGGGGGCAATTTTCCCCTTTTGAACCACCATTTTTACCACGTTCCTGTCCAAAGTCCTAGAAATGCCTTGTCGATAAGTTAGCCCATACTCCAAGGAAAACATATTATATATTACAGGTTTCTAGCCGAAGGGTTCGGTTAGGCCATCAAGGTGGAGAATTATTCCATTTTTACCCCTCCCGGTAGGAATTTCCAAAAATTCCCTCTTAGAGGACGTCTGCGTTGGAGGAGGATACTACATACATAATTTTAGGTCTCTATATCCAGCAGTTTGGCCAGGCCATCAAGGGGGAAGTTTTTTCACTTTTTACCCCTCCCGGTATGAATTTCCAAAAATACCATCTTAGGGGACGTCAACGTTGGAGAAGGAACCCAATTTAAGATCCCTTGTTCCAGCAGTTTGGCCAGGCCGTTAAGGGGGAGACTTTTCCTGTTTTTGACCCTACCTGTAGAAATTTCCAAAAATCTCATCTTAGCGGATGTCTACAATAGAGGAGGAACTTTAATACCAAATTTCAACTTCCTACCTCCAGCGGTTTGGGCAGGCCTTTAAGCGGCAATTTTCGCTTCATTAATCCCCATTTTTGCAATGTCCCTGTCCAAAAAGCACCGTCTCGGTAAGTGAGCAGATACTCTAAGTAACATATGTTTTACATTTCAGGTTTCTAGCCAACTTTTACTATTTGTGCCCCTCTCGGTAGGAATTTCCGAAAATCCATCGACAGGGAATTCCAGCTTCCTAGTTCCAGCAGTTTGAGCAGGCTGAGAGGAACTTAAGTACCGAATTTCAGCTTCCTAGTTCCAGCAGTTTGGACAGGTCGTTAAGGGGCAACTTTCCCTTTTTGAGCTCCCATTTTATAACGACCCTGTCCAAAATTCAAAAAGTATCTTTCAAATACGTTAGCCCTCACTCCAGGGACCCACATTTTAAGCTTCAGGTTTCTAGCCGAAGGGGTTTTTACCGGCCCCCAAGGTGAGGCTTTTCTTCTTTTTGCCCCTCCCTTTAGGAATTTACAAAAATTCCATCTTCGCGGCTATCTGCGATGGATGAGGAACATTCATACCAAATTTCAACTGCATTGCCTAAGCGGTTTGGGCAGGCCGTTAGTGGGGACATTTTTCCCTTTCAACCACCATTTTTACTATGTTCCTGTTCCAAAATAGAAAAATTACGTTGCCGGTGAGTTAGTCCTACTCCAAGGAATACATATTTAAAATTTTAGGTTGGCCAAAAGGGATTGGGCAAGCCGTCAGGAGGAGACTTTTACCTTATTTCCCCTCCCGATAGGAATTTCAAAAATTCCGTCTAAGCGGACGCCTACACAGAAGGAGGAACTCACATACCGAGTTTCCTTTGGGATATCCTGTAGGGAATTCCAAAAATACAAACTTAGTCGATGTCTACTACAGTGGAGGAACCTTTATACCAAATTTCAACTTCTTACCTCCAGTGGTTTGGGCAGGCACTTTTCCAATTTGTGAGACTGTTTATGGGGAGACTTTTCCCCTTTTTGCCCGTTCCGGTAGGAATTTCCAAAAATCCCGTCTTAGCGCACGTCTATGCCGAATATCAAGAAACCTTGTTTTAGTGGAGATATCCGTGGGGGGAGGAAAAAAAGTAGTTTTTTTGAAATTATATATTATTTTAAATGGTACTTTTTGGAAAAACGAAATTTTTTGGAAAAAGATACTTTGTTTTTACAAAGTACTTTATTTGTACTTTTTTTGCAAAAGGTATTTTTTTTTTTAAATGGTGTTTTTTTTTTTGGAAAAATGTATGTTTTCTGGAAAAAGGTATTTTTTTTTGGAAAAGGTACTTCTTTTGGAAAAGGAAAATTTTTTTAGAAAAAGGTACTTTTTTTTGGGAAAAGGTACTTTTTTTGGAAAAGGTACTTTTTTTGAAAAAGGTATTTTTTTGAAAAAATGTATGTTTTTTGGGAAAAGGAACATTTTTTTAGAAAAAAGTACATTTTTTGGAAAAAGGTACTTTTTTTGGAAAAAGGTACTTTTTTGGAAAAAGGAATTTTTTTTGGAAAAAGGTACTTTTTTGGAAAAAGGTACTTTTTTTGGAAAAAGGTACTTTTTGGAAAAAGGTACTTTTTTCGGGAAAAGGTACTTTTTTCGGGAAAAGGTACTTTTTTTTGGAAAAAGGTACTTTTTTTGGAAAAAGGTACTTCTTTTGAAAAAAGATACATTTTTTGGAAATAGGTACTTTTTTGGGAAAAAGGTACTTTTTTTGGAAAAAGGTACTTTTTTTGGAAAAAGGTACTTTTTTTGGAAAAAGGTACTTTTTTTGGAAAAAGGTACTTTTTTTGTAAAAAGGTACTTTTTTTGGAAAAAGGTACTTTTTTTGGAAAAAGGTACTTTTTTTGGAAAAAGGTACTTTTTTTGGAAAAAGGTACCGTCCCTGTAAAAATTTCCAAAACTCCCGTCTTGGTGGATGTCTACGATAGTGGAGGAACCTTTATACCAAATTTCAACTTCTTACCTCCAGCGGTTTGGGCAGGCCGTCAAGGGGGGCCTTTTTCCCCTTTTTAACCCCCATTTTTACAACGACCCTGTCCAAAAGTCTAGAAAGTACTTTCCAGAAAAGTTAGCCCCTACTCCAAGGAACACATATCTTAAATTTCAGCTTTCTAGCCAAAGGGGTTTTGGCAGGCCGTCAAGGGGGACACTTTCCCCCTTTTTGCCCGTTCCGGTAGGAATTTCCAAAAATCCCGTCTTAGTGGACGTCTACCCCGAAAGAGGAACCTACATACCAAATTTCAACTTCCTAGCTTCAGCGGTTTGGGCTGGGCGATGTTGAGTGAGTCAGTCAGTCAGTCAGTCACGTTATTCTTTTATATATAGAGATATCCGATGCTATCTGCCTTGATGACTTGAATGGATCAATTTTCACCATTCGTACTATAGCTGCATCCGTACGCTCATCTGTTTTTCGTGGCCTTGGCTTCCGAATTTTACCCTTAGTCAATATATCGGGATCCTCAACACAAGAATTAATTGCATTGTAGACTTTTTTGCGAGAAATTTGCATTATCTCAGCAATTTCCGCTACTTATTTTCCATCTTAATACATTTTCCATATGATCCGCCTTTCCTCACCTGTGGTATGCTTTCCTGATCCCATTTTAAAAATTTTTTAACTTTTTATATTTATTTTTGAACTACGAAAAATATTTATTGCTTTGAATTAAATCTACACGACTACTGCCTCGTTTAAGTAAATTGTACCATTTTATGTCCACTTTAAATCAGCATTATTAACGCAAAAATGATAACGGTAAATAATAAGCAAAAGATAAAAACATTTGAGCACTATTAAGACAAACATTTTTTTCAACAATAATCAGAAGAGATAAAACTTGCATTTTAAAATATATTTAGTTGGAAAATACTTAAATTTATGCGCAATTTAAATTTGTGCCAATTATATGTCCATAGCTGTATATGTTACATACATATCCATATGTATAAAAATAAGTTGGTATATGTTCGTTATTTTATAACTCGAGAACCACTCAACCGATTTACAAACCAATACATGCGTTGGAAAGGTCTACTTTTACTGATGGTTCCTAAAAAAAATGAAAAATGTCTACGCATACGCGTTATACACACACTTTTGGATGGTGTGTTTTTCCCAGAGATGGGCTAAAATCATTACCATTACATTTTCATTACCATTACTTGATGTAATGGTAATGGAGCTTTTTTTATCATTACCATTTTTTGAAGAAGTGGTAATGTTTTCTTTTTTTCATTACCATTGCGTTAAAAAATGGTAATGAATATTTTTTTTAATTTTCATTTGTTTTGAAAATTAAAACGATTTTCATTACTTTTACCTAATGTTTACATAGTAATGAAACACCCATTTGTTTTTCATTACATTCCGTTTTTGTCGAAGTTTTTTATTTTAAAAATATTAGGTTTACAAATTACTAAAAGCATTTTTTAGTTCATAATCCGAGGCCTATGTTATCCATATTTGATACCAAGTTTTGTTGGCTAGTTGTAAAAAAAAAATCGCGAAAAGGAAAATTCCATAAAGGAAAATTCTTGCATCAATATATTTCTTTGCAGAACATAAATACCTGATTAAGTTTTTTAATTCAATTCCAGTACCATAGGCTTTTTTCGCGATCCGCCATTATTTTGCAATTTTGCAAGTGCGGTTTTTTAAATTTATAATCTAAGGACTATAATACTCATTTCGTACAATAAAGTTTGGTGGCTAGTTGAAAAAAAAAAAAATTGCAAAAAAAAAATCGCAAACAAAAAAAATTCAAAAAGGAAAATTTTTGCCTTAATATATTTGCTTGCAGAATGTAAATCGTGATTAAGTGTTTTAATTCAATTCTTTTACCTAAAGTCTTTTTTCGCGTCCCGCCGTTATTTTGGAGTTTTTAAAGTGCGGTTTCTTAAAATTTATATTCTAGTGACTATAATACCCGTTTCATACAAGAAAGTTTGGGAGCTAGTTAAAAAAAACCGCGAAAAAAATCGCGAAAAAAAATTACAAAAAGTAAAATTTTTACATCAATAGATTTGTTTGCAGAATGTAAGTCGCTGATTAAGTGTTTTAATTAAATTTTTTTACCATAAAGACTTTTTTCGCGTCCCGCCATTTTTTTTGAGTTTTTTAAGTGGGGTTTCTTAAAATTTATATTCTAGTGACTATAATACCCGTTTCATACAAGAAAGTTTGGGAGCTAGTTAAAAAAAAACCGCAAAAAAATCGCGAAAAAAAATTTAAAAAAAGGAAAATTCTTACATCAATAGATTTGTTTGCAGAATGTAAGTCGCTGATTAAGTGTTTTAATTAAATTTTTTTTACCATAAAGTCTTTTTTCGCGTCCCGCCGTTATTTTGGAGTTTTTTAAGTGCGGTTTCCTAAAATTTATATTCTAGTGACTATAATACCCGTTTCATACAAGAAAGTTTGGGAGCTAGTTAAAAAAAAACCGCGAAAAAAATCGCGAAAAAAAAATTTTCAAAGAGGAAAATTCTTACATCAATAGATTTGTTTGCAGAATGTAAATCGCTGAATAAGTGTTTTAATTAAATTTTTTTACCATAAAGTCTTTTTTCGCGTCCCACCATTAATTTTGAATTTTTTAAGTGCGGTTTCTTAAAATTTGTAATCTAGGGACTATAATGCCCATTTCGTACAAGAAAGTTTGGGAGCTAGTTAAAAAAAAACCGCGAAAAAAAATCGCGAAAAAAAAATTTTCAAAAAGGAAAATTCTTACATCAATAGATTTGTTTGCAGAATGTAAATCGCTGAATAAGTGTTTTGATTAAATTTTTTACCATAAAGTCTTTTTTCGCGTCCCACCATTGTTTTAGAATTTTTTAAGTGCGGTTTCTTAAAATTTGTAATCTAGGGACTATAATGCCTATTTCATATAACAAATTTTGGTGGTTAGTTGCAAAAAAAAAAAAAAAATCGCGAAAAAAAATTTGCCAAAACGAAACTTTTTGCATCAGTATATTTGTTTGAAGAATGTTAATCGCTGATTAAGTTTTTTAATTGAATTTTTCTGCCATAAAGTCTTTTTTCGCGTTTCGCCATAATTTTGCTATTTTTTAAGTGCGTCTTTTTTAAATTTATAATCTAGAGACATACATCAAAGTTTGGTGGCTAGTTGCCATAAAAAAAATTGCGAAAAAAAATTTACATAAAGGAAAATTTTTTAGTGTAGAAGAACGAAACGTTCTTTAAATCATTATGTTAAGTAATGGTAATGAAATTTCATTTGTCTACCTAGTGTAGAAAAAATGAAAATGATTTTTTGTTTTTACTATATTTTACCATTGCGTATTGTAATGAAATTTATAAAAACGTTTCATTACATGTAAAGAAAACAAATGAAATTAACATTTTTTTCATTGCAATTACAGTTTGTAATGGTAATGAATTTTTTTTTAATTTTCATTTTATAGATTTAATGGTAATGAAAACCCGCAATGGTCATTACAAAGTAATTAATTACTCCCATCTCTGGTTTTTCCCATATAAAATGTGTGATCGATATAAAAATTTTTATTTTTCAACGGATTTCTGTCAACCGATTTCAACCAAAATTTCAGGGTACGTTGAGGATGGTCTGTAGATGGTTTATGTGAAGTTTGAACGAAATTGGCCCGGAGATATGGCGTCCCTGTCTATAAAATTTTCGTGTTGCTATGACAACCAGGCCTTGGCACTATGTCAACCAGGCAGCACTTATAGCCAGTGTTGCCACCAGTAAAGCAAAAAATTACACAGCTGTAGATCAAAAATTATCCAAAACAGTATGAAATTACACAAAAAATATATTTTTCATACTATTTCAAAATAAACTCTCCTGGGCACAGTGGAGAAGAATACAAATATTTTCGCCATTTCTTACCGACTGATAGGAAATTTCACATTGTAAGTTTTGGATGGCCGAAACTGCAAGAGCTATGCCATTCGACTCCAAAGTTTTGCCATTTTTCTATTTACAAACCGATTTTTAAAGACGTAACATTTCTATCATCTACAAAGTGCAAAAGTTATTTGCATTTTAAAACTAAAATTTAGCATTTTTGCTATAACCTGTTCCGTGTTTTTGCCTTCTGCAAAAGCATATCCAGGCCAATATTCAGAAAATATTATAACAAATTATTCTATTAACCAAAGGTAATTTCAATGTAAGATCTTTTTCATGATTAAAATAGCGTGCTTTTAAATTTGAATATTACAAAAATGGTATTTTATCCATATTAAAAGTTTCTTTCAGAACAAAGTATTTATGTTTTTCAGAAAGGCTACTTCATTCAGATGCACTGCATGCAAAAATATTACTTACTTGCTAATTATTCTCTCCAATATGCCTCGAAAATTAACGGCTTACATTTAAATTAAACCAATTTTTTTCTGAGTTCAAAGCTGGAATTTAAACAAAAAGCTGGAGTAGATCCTCCATGGCGTCCGTAATGTGATGGCATAAGCCCTATTCAACCCTAGCTTGAAATGTCAGTAAGACAGGAACAATTTTAAAAATATTTATATTCGTATTTGTAAAATTTTTAAATTTCTTTGCAGTATGTGTATCAACTAATTTTCTTTTAAAAAATAAAAATATAACATTTTTTTCAAAAATTTCATACGATTCTGTTGAAATCTGAAACATGTTGGATTTACAGAATTCTAAAATATTGTGATTCTGCTCCACCTCGCTGCGTTAGCAAAATTTTTGTCTGGTCAAAGTCCAGTATCATGATAACTACAGCAAAAAAATTTTAAATTAGAAAGTCACAATCATAACAAACTCAAACTTTCCCACTCTTTCGCTGAATTTTTAAATGTTCTTGCAAACCAAGAGAATTTTTAAAAGAAGATTGACAATTATTTTCGCAAAAAATAAACAAAAGGCGGTGCTTTAAACAAAACCAAAACATAACACCATTTCTGATTTCTTCTAAATTGGGTTTAGTGTTGAAAAATCCACAAAAGTAATTCACTAGAAAATGGTGATTTGTGGTAAATGTTTCACTGACAAACTCGTTTCGTCTAAATATCGACTAATTTTTATTAATTTATTAAAAAGCTCCGGGACTTTTAAAAATTTACGGAAATTTATAAAAAAAAGTGAAATTACACAAAAACTACACAAAAATGTCATTCAAAAATTATCCAACGAATGTGTAAACAGTCCCGTTTTTGAATAATTATTCAAAAAGTGGCAACACTGCTTATAGCATTAACCTAATCTAATCTCAGCTTATCCTATCTCATTTATCTCATCTTAATTTTTTTTTTTGTGGAAAAACTTATTTTTTTTTTGTAGAAACACTTTTTTTTTTGTGAAACACTTTTTTTTGTGAACTTTTTTTTTTGTGGAAACTGTTTTTTTGGTGGAAACACTGTTTTTGTGTGGAAAGACTTTTTTTTGTGGAAAAACTTTTTTTTGGAAACACTTTATTTTGTGGAAACACTTTTTTTTGTGGAAAAACTTTTTTTTGTGGAAACTCTTTCTTTTGTGGAAACTTTTTTTCTTTGTGGAAACTTTTTTTGTGGCAACAAAGTTTTTTTGTGGAAAGACTTTTTTTGTGGCAACACTTTTTTTGTGGAAACGTTTTTTTTAACACACTTTTGGGAAAGAAAATTTGTCCACGGCCACTTTTTTTAACACTCTTTTGTCTACGCGGACTTTTTTTTAAACACATTTTTTTTTAAACACACATTTTTATTAAGGAAAGTAATATCGAGTTTGTTTACGACTATTTTTTTTTGTTTTTTAAACACTTTTTTTAACACACTTTCGGGAAAGAACGGGAAAATTCAACGGGGAACAAGTGGAATTGAAACTTGAGAAAATGGCAATGGAACAGAGAACGAAATGGAATGCGGAACGAAATGCAACAGAACGGGGACCGAATGGATTCGCAATGACAATAAACAAATCGCAAAGAGAGTGATAGTATACATATAAGAGGGACTGACTGACTTATTTTACCCTCTAACCGGCCTATGCTTTTTCACCAAAGTATAAATAAAATCCAAAAATGAAATTTTTTGTGCCTTTGATTAAGAAGATGTAACGATTTTCGTTTTTCGGAAACTACGAAATTGAGCGAAAACGGGTCTTAATTTTAATAAATATTGGTACTAATACTAAATTTATTCTTTTTGTCAAATTTCATAATAATTCGTTTTCAAGTTAAGACGATGTCCCAGAAAGGTACACTCATAAAAAAAAGTTAGTACAAAAGTCTGTTAAACGCGTTCTAATTCAGTTGAACTAATTTTTCCTGTTGTTTTCGTTTAAATCCGTTGTTTAGCTAAAGTTGTTAGTTATCCAATTTCACCACAAAAACATATTTGTGCTGTACTTGAACTAATTTCCTCCTGATATTTAGCTATTTTTTTATAAACGATTTTGACAATATATCAGCTAATACATATAGATAAATTTGTTGGCAACTTTTTTAATATTTGTGGTTTCAAAAGAAAACGATAGGGGCGCTAGTGTATAGTGATTGATGGTGCTTGATGGCGCTTGATGGTGAGGTGTGTATCAGGGTTCCAATCCGACCCAAAATTTTCGGCGGCGGCGGCGCAACCAAAACAACTACGGCGGCGGCGGTGTTTATGTATATAAACCGGCTTACTAATACAAATAAAAATAATATGGCGTGTTAAGAAAGTTCTAGTAAATAAAATAATATGACAAGAGCATGTTTTCTTTTGTTTCTGTTAGTCAGCAAAGGAACGCAAAAGAAAACGGAGGTATACTGGACTTTAACATTTCGCAGTTAAAATTGTTAAAAAAAAAATAATAATAGGTTTGTTTTATAATATAAACAATATTTATTTACGGGAATACTATTAAATATGTTATTGTTTTTATTTCAGCCCTTTAACATTTTCATCTGAATTCTAGGTAGACGAAAAAAGGAACCAAATAAAGGAACGCAAAAGAAAGCAGAGGTATACTGGACATTAACATTTCGCAGTTAAAATTGTTTTAAAAAAATAAAATAATAAGGTTTGTTTTATAATATAAACTATACTTATTTACGGGAATACTATTAAATATGTTATTGTTTTTCTTTTATTTCAGCCCTTTAATGTTTTCATCTAAATTCAACCTACCGCTGGTACACATATTGGAAAGAAAATACAAGTGATATTTAGTGCAAATAGTGTTTTTGGATTGTGTAATTTATTCGAAAATAAAATTAACAATATTTACATGATACGTGAAGTTGTTTTTATTCAATTAATAACAAAAAGTGATTGTAATTTTAGCAGCATGTTTTGCAGATTTC
This sequence comes from Leucophora obtusa, assembly GCA_949987735.1. NCBI lineage: Eukaryota > Metazoa > Arthropoda > Insecta > Diptera > Anthomyiidae > Leucophora > Leucophora obtusa. The sequence goes on from OX465295.1 coordinate 371,626,904, forward strand.
AACTGACCCACTTTAATTTCTATTAAACGAAAATTCTTCTAAATTTTTGAAATGTTAACTAAATTTTTTACCTGTTTATAACCAACTAAAATTTAGCAGAAAACGTGTGCTGATTTCAGCTAAGTAATTTTCATTTCCATTAAACAACATTTCTTATAAATTATTGTATTTGAACTAATTTTTTACCTAAAATTTAGGTCACCTAAATTTAGCAGACCATGATTCTCAACATCATTGAAATTTCTGCTGGCGCAAATTCAGGTACTATTTCCTGTTATTTTAGCAGAATTTTTAACTATTTGTATGGGCTTTTTTTTATGAGTGTACCCTGATAGAAACCTGTATGTGCTTGGACCAAAGTAATGACTTTTTAAAAGCTAAAGCTGTAGTCTTACTTTGTGTGTGTTATCAATGGTTTAAAGTAACTTAAATATATTTTTCAGATTTTTGAAAATTGTGTTAGTTTCAGAATATTAGTGGCGAACTTTTGTTGAGGCTGTATATTTCATAGCCCTGTTATATTAGTTTACTTCGGTGGGGTTAAGTGCTATGGGAATAGTGAAGCAGGACACTGGGATAAAAAAAATCATACACATTATTTTTCCAAATTGATGTTGCGGTCGCTGGGGATCGAACCCGCAACCACATGTGTAACAGTTTAACACGCTAACCATTACACCACAGCTCTCACATCGTCATCGTTATTTATTGTTAATTAAGTGTGTCTATTGATTTTATTTTTATTTAAAAAGTAGAAAATTTGTTTTAACCTAAACTTCCTCTGAATAATAATTTTTGATATTATTTATTTTTTATATAAGCTCCTAATAAGCATTCTCATCGAAGGGGGCTTTTATTTTGAAGACTTTTACATTAATAAAAAACATTTGTATTTTATTTTCATAAAAATATTTAATTCCTATACAAAACAAATTACATTTTAAAGGTACGCTAACAACGTAGCGGGCTTGCCCGATACGACAAAATTCGTTTTCGGTGTAACTGACATCCAAAAACTAGGCCTAAGGTATGTCGCTAAATCTAGCGGGCTTGCCCGCTAGTTTTAATATAAAATTTCATTATCTTATAGCTCTTTTCTTTCTCATTCGGTTATTTTTCAACCGATTTTAAAAAACTTTTTTTTGGTGAAAAATATTTCAAATTGCCTTTCTAATTGCTGAATATAGATAGTACAAATTATTGCCGCTAGATGGCGCAAAATTCATTTTTATTTAAAAATGCATCAAAACACCCTGTATTTGCAAATATTATGAGTTCATATGTTCAGCTAAAATACTCGCCAAAGGATTTTGTACAAATTTGCCAAACATCATTTGGTCGAATTCTGGAAATTTAAAGGCCAAAATTTTGATTTTCTTCAATAAACTAAAAATAACGGTAATTTGTAAATAACGGAATTATGAAAAAGTCGCAGAACAAAAGTTGCTGCTGAAGCTCTAAGCTTTTTCAACAATAAAAAAGTTCTTTTTCGCGAAAAGTCGATTTTGGCATATTGCTAAATAATTTATAACAATCGTGTTCATTCTTAAATTTAATTAATTATTCAGTTTTTGTTTAATTTTGAAGAATCATTATATTATAGTTTTAAATTATTTTTTTAATGTAGTGGAGATCTATTGATTAAAAATAATCACATATCTTAAAGAACTTATTCTAAATTATTTATTTAAGTTATTAAAAGATTGACTTTGCCGTACTAACACATTTTTTGCCGAAATTGTATCTAGCTCTTTTGGTGAATATCCCCCAAGTTTGGGGCAGCAACGCCGATTTGGGTTGCTTTTGAAATCATTAAAAAATAGAAAATATGCAAATAATTAGAATAAAAATCATAGAAATTAAACCCAAGATATGTAGATCTTCAATTTAAAAGTAATTTGAAAAAAAAGTGGCGAAGGATCCCCCCTCTACCCTACGTTAAAATTCTGCACAATATTCTAGAACACGAATTTAGCCACTATTTTGATCTTTAAAATAAAGGCAAGGAAAATAAAATTAGTGTAGTGTATACATAACATAGGGTATAAATTAGTTTAGTGTGTGCATAGCATAGCGTGTGAGTAATGTAGACAAACCACACAATGCATGCACACAAGTATTGTCATTCATTGGACGGTCGAATTTCTTTGATTAACAAAGAAATATGAGATCCTTTTTGGTATGCGGCTAATGCACTTGACGAGTGCATTAACTTAGCGACCCACTTATGACAAATATGTGTGGTAGTTGGAATAAACACTAGAGTAGAATATACGGCCACACACATAGCTACATATTGAGTAGCACATGAACTAGAGTACGAAAAGTAGAGTATTTTTGAGTGAGTTTGGGGAAACTCCAAACGATTATTGAAAATAATGAGATCAGAGAAAGACTCCGCCCAATCAATGACAATAGTAGATCAATAAGTTATTGAGTGATTTTAGTAAATCTCTCTTAGAGAAGAAGTTCTGGACGTTATGTCAACTTCTGATGAGTAGTATAAATACCAGAGTGAATTGAATAAAAAGACAGTCTTTAATTTAAATCAAAACGCGACGTCTTTCTTTTACTTACCAGCACTACTGCGATCCTCAAGAGGCTCTCCAGTAGCGCTGCAACAAACCCCTGGAACTAGTACAGGACTAGTTCCCTACATGGCGATCCTGCCAAACATTTAGAAATTGTATTTTTAAATACAAATCTGAATAAAGGATAAAGGCAATTGTAGCTTATGCTCAGCCATTATCCTTGCGGAACAATAGAATATCGTTACAGATCCCACCACTGAATGGGGAAACCACTGGATGAAGTGCTGAAAGACATCCAGGAGGCAGAGGCTCGCTGGAAGAAACTACAAGAAGAAGGCAACCCAAAGAGAGAAGAAAGGCCAACAATACTAACGGTCGGGCCTAGACCCAAATACCTGCGGAGGGAACAACCAGCAGAACCTAAAATACCGATATTCCCCCTGCCAAATACCAGTAAATCAAGGAGTGGGACAGTGGCCAGAATCCGAAAAGAAATAGCAGTCAAGAGGCACGAGTTAACCTACGTACAAAACGAAGAAGTACGGCAAACGCTTCAAACTGCAGTTATCAACCTCAAAAAAGAGCTTAAGGAAATAACAAAGGCAAACAGAAAAAGGAGAAGAAGAAGCGATGAAAATAACAGGCGCAATTGTGTCAATAATTATAACTACTTTTGTAATAATTTTTATTATTAAGTATATAGAAAAGAAAACAGAAGACCTAGAAGAATGGGCATCGAACAAGATAGGAGAAGTAAACAAAATTAGTAAAGTGACGTACAAAAACAGAGATAATAATAACAAAAAGAAGAAGAAGAAGAATTCACGCAAATATAATTTCATATAGAAAATTTTTTTTTAAATGAGGGAATCACTGAAAGATTTATTTATCAAATGCATGACCTGCTTGATGCTGATAATATTTTTGTCAATGTTAATATTTGTTATAATAAACCTAAATAGAGACATGTTAAAATTGATAAAGGGACTTTCAGACAATTATTATTGTAAATGTAAAAATCAAAAATAATTAAGAGAATAAAATAAAAGTTTTTATTTTGTACAAAAGAGACCATGAGAGGTATCCATCCTTTTGTTCTAAATGGAATTTATAAAGTCATTAGAACAGATTAGTATAAATGCTAGAAAGTCATTGAATAGACCCTATACCACAGAGACAATAGAAGAAAAAAAAGTAGAAATTCAGAAAATAGAAAAGAATTTAAGCGTCTATATACAGAACTCAGAGGAGGAAGACGAAAAGACAACTGAATTATTGGAGCGATTTGAAAGGTTAAAATCGGAAGCGACGGATATTTTGGAACAACATTCAGGGAAAAGATTAGTTTTGGAAAGAGGACAAGGCATTATAATGGCTAACTTCGATATGAGCGAGTTATCTATGATAACAAAACTAGTACCGAAATTTTCAGGCAAACAATGTGAATTACATGAGTTTTTGAGCAGTTTGGAAACAGTTAGCGTAACAATACCCACTGATAAGCAAGGATCATTCTTTGATTTTATCTTCAGGTCAAGACTGGAACTAAAGGTTCAGAATAGAGTAAAACAGAACAACGTACCGACGACCATAAACGAGTTAGTGCTAGGACTGAAGCAGGCGTATAAGCCAATGCGGACATCGAATAGCATCCTTAACGAGATAACACACTTGGTACAGAGAGGTGACAACCTGTTGGGATTTGCGACAAAGATTGAAAATCTCATCACAGAACTTAATGAAATCCAGATTGACGAGGAGGGAGAATCATTTAGAGCCTCCATTGTGAGCGCGAATGGGAAAATTGCTTTCAACGCTTTCATGAACGGTCTGACCGATCCACAAACAATAACCACAATAGACGCGAGTCAAGTCAAAACTTTCACTGAAGCACTAATGATCGCTGAAAAAGTTTCCTCACGGGTGGAGCGGAAACAGGTGTTCCATCAAACCGCTCAACACCACAAGCAAAGGAACGGCACATATAAGCAACAACCGCGATGCAAAAAATGCGGAAGACAACATGATAATAAATGCCCTGCCGACGGCAATAAATGCCACAACTGTGGAAAGCTCAACCATTTTGCGAAAATGTGTTTTGCTAAGAATACGACAAACAATAGCAACAATGTCAGCAGAAATGACAACAACAATAACCAGACGAACAATAGAAGAAGATGGAATAATAGAGGTCGCACAATAAATCAAGTACAAAACCAGGGAAACTCTCAAAACCAGGAGTCCTCACGAACGGAGACTCCAAGGGGAAACAATTAGAAAATAAAGAAATATATAGCATATCATCCAACCTCAAGAATTACGTAAGATTAAGCATAATAGATACAAACAACGACGTAACATTTTTGATAGATACAGGAGCAGATGTCTCGCTGTGCAAAAGGAAATTCTTAGAGAATTATGAGGAGGATCAGGATGACTATTGCAATTTAACGGGAATATCAGAGAATATTATTAAATCTCTGGGTTCCACAACTATTGGGATGGAAATAAACGGAAATATAATAGAACAGAAAATACAATTAGTGGAAGATAATTTCCCAATAAGCACAGATGGAATATTAGGAAGAGATTTCCTATCCAAGTTTAGGTGCAATATAGATTATGACAAATATGTGTTGACATTTAACATGAACGGTGAGACGATAACGATACCGATACACGATAACACGTTTAGAGTAAACGAAGTAAGAATACCGCAAAGAAGTGAGATAATTTTGCCTTTTTCAATCGAATTGGAAGAAGACGCCATTGTATTAAATAGGGAAATAACTAAAGGAGTGTTTTTGGCGAATGCGATAATACCTAAAGAGGGAAACCAACACATTAAGTTATTGAATGTAACGGATAAAATAGTGATAGTGGAAAATCTAAGACTAGAAACTATCCCTTTGGCCAGTTATGAAATATGCGCAGTAAACAGTAAGAAAAAAAAAGAGCAATGTATGGATAAACGCTTTAAAGAATTAATGAAAAATTTTAATTTAGATGACTTAGATGATGAGAATAAAGAAAATATTATGTCAATACTAAGAAGATACCAATCAATATTTCATATTGATGATGAGGATTTGACCACTAATAATTTCTATAGACAAACGATAAATTTACACGACAATAGTCCAGTGTACATAAAAAACTATAGATTACCTCATACACACACGACGGAAATAAAATCTCAAGTACAAGAACTTTTGGAAAAAGACATCATCGAACCATCAATAAGCCCGTATAACGCACCACTACTGTTAGTTCCAAAAAAGGGACACACAGATTTGAGGAAATGGAGATTAGTAGTCGATTTTAGAAAGTTAAATGACAAAATCGTAAATGACAAGTTTCCATTGACACGTCTGGACGACATTTTAGACAAACTAGGTAGAGCCAAATATTTTTCAACCTTAGATATGACAAGTTCTTTTCATCAAATAGAGCTTGATCATCAGTCTCGTCCTTATACAGCATTTTCTACACCTAATGGTCATTACCAGTACACTAGGTTGCCATTTGGCCTGAAAATATCATCAAATAGTTTTCAGCGTATGCTGACCATAGCCTTATCTGGCCTAGAGTCCGAAGCTTTTTTTGTATGTTGATGACATTATAATATTCGGATGTAGCCTAAAACATCACAATGACAATTTGATAAAAGTTCTAGATAGATTGGAGAAATACAACTTAAAACTGAATCCGAGTAAATGTTGTTTTTTAAAACCGGAGGTTGTATATCTTGGTCATTTGATCACTCCTAATGGGATTAAACCCGATCCTGCAAAATTCGATGCGATAACGAATTATCCGATTCCGAAGAATGCCGACGAAGTTAGAAGGTTCGTGGCATTTTGTAACTACTACCGACGCTTTGTTGAAAACTTTGCTGATACAGCAAGTTGTTTAAATGCTTTGTTAAAGAAGGGTACAAAATTCGAGTGGACAGAACATTGCCAAGCGGCATTTGATAAACTGAGGGAAAAATTGATAAGCCCACCAATTTTACAATATCCTGACTTCGAGGAACCATTTATACTAACAACGGACGCATCTGATTTCGCTCTTGGAGCCATACTTTCGCAAGGAGAAATTGGAAATGATAGACCAATATCCTATGCAAGTCGTTCATTGAACAAACATGAGAAAAACAAGCCAGTGATAGAAAAAGAATTACTAGGCATACATTGGGGGATACAATTTTTTAGACCCTATTTATATGGGAGAAAGTTTATTGTAGTGACTGACCACCGCCCACTTATATCTCTTTTCTCACATAAGAACCCAAGTTCAAAACTAACTAGAATCCGACTTGAACTATCCGATTACGATTTTGAAATAATATATAAAAAGGGCATAAACAATACAAACGCGGATGCGCTGTCTAGAATACAGATAGATTCAGACATGCTAAAGGAAATGATACCTCAAAGAATTGATGAGACAATCAAAAAATCGCTGGTGATAACAAGAAGCATGAGGAAAAATGAAGAAAAAGAAAATGAAAAAAAGGAAAATGATGAAAAAGAAGATATAGTAAGAGCAAATAAAAGAAATGAAAATAAAGAAATAAAAAACAGAGAAAAAGAAACTGACAAAAATGGTAATACAGATCCTAATGAGCCTGATCAACTCAATATTTGGGAGTGTACATCCATAAGAGATATAAAACTTGCAAGAAAGTTGAAGTTTATATTAGAAAAAAGACCGGCAAATCATAGAAAGGAAAATGATTTAAAAATTGAAAAAGAAAAGAATTCGAGAAGAGAATTCAGTATTGAGAACAATGATGCTTTAAATCAAACGGCCGTCAGATGTAGCGATAATCCCATTTATCTAGATAAAATGTTGGAGAAACTACTTTCTGTTTTGGGCACATTGGATTTCAATAGTTTCGCACTAGAGAAAAGTGACGAAATATTTAAGAGAATAGATAAAGAAAAATTAAAGAAAAAAATAAACAAAAGTGAAAGAAATAAAGTCAGAATTCTATTATACAGTAATCCTCAGGAAATAACAGATGAGAAAGAAAAACAAGAATTGATAAAATTGTATCACAACACACCATGCGGAGGACATTTCGGAATAAGAAAAACAGTATTAAGATTGAAACAGAAATACATTTGGAAAAACATGAATAAAATGATAAGAGAATATGTATCATCGTGTGATCTTTGTCAGAGGAACAAGCAGATAAGACACACAAAAGAACCGTTATGCGTCACAGACACGCCGGAAAATAGTTTTAGCACCATAGTCATCGATACAGTCGGACCACTACGTCCCTCAGAGAACTATCGATATATATTGACGATGCAGTGCGAACTAACTAAATATGTTATAGCAGTCCCAATGGAGACTAAAGAAGCCAAATCCGTGGCAAAGTGCTTAACGGAGAACCTGATATTGAAATATGGTTTATTCAAGACTCTTAAATCTGACAGAGGTACAGAGTTTGTGAATGAACTGATGAAAGAAGTATGCGACTTGTTAAAAATAGAACAAAGACTATCCACACCATATCATCACGAGACAGTAGGGACAGTAGAAAGAAACCATAGGGTTTTAAATGAATATTTCCTTTCATTCGTGAATGATAACAATTGGGGTGAGTGGGTACCATACTATTCTTTTGCATATAATATAACACCACATATGGATACGGGATATTCCCCATTTGAACTAATTTTTGGAAAATTACCAATTATGCCAGGTGAGGAAATTCTGAACAGTGACAGGGTGTATAATTTGGAGAATTACGCGAATGAAATGAAGATTAGGATGAAACTTTCATTAGAAAACGCAAGAAAATTATTGGAAATAGCAAAGAGAAAAAGAAGTCTAGAATCATATAATAGGGCAAATAGTATAGATCTTAAAATAGGAGATTTAGTATTAGTAAAATTAGAGAGTAGAAAAAAGGGTGAATCACCATATCATGGACCTTATAAAATTATAAATATAGACAACTTAAATGTAACAATAGAAATTAAGAATAAAACTAGAATTGTGCACAAAAACCTATTAAAGAAATATAACATAAAAAAAATGGAAACCAGAATAATTTATAATTAATTAATGTGGGTCATAGTAGAAATAAGAAAATTGTAGTATTTAAAACAAAAAAAAAACCATAATAAGCAATATTATATATGTAGTAATTAAACAGAAAAAAAAGAAAGAAAATATAAACATATGAACACATGTAAAATTAATATTCAAATTACAACACAAAAATTTAACCAAAAAAAAAAAAAAAGGGAATATAAAAAGATATGTATGCAGAATAAATTCTAAAATATTCAAGTTACAGAACAAAAATATAAACAAACAAAAAGAAAAAGAGAATAAAAGTAAACTAATTTCGGAATACACTTCACATTAAAATGTACTTGAAAAATCTTTACAAACATTGTACGATTTTTTTTAAGGGTAAGGGTGTAGTGTATACATAACATAGGGTATAAATTAGTTTAGTGTGTGCATAGCATAGCGTGTGAGTAATGTAGACAAACCACACAATGCATGCACACAAGTATTGTCATTCATTGGACGGTCGAATTTCTTTGATTAACAAAGAAATATGAGATCCTTTTTGGTATGCGGCTAATGCACTTGACGAGTGCATTAACTTAGCGACCCACTTATGACAAATATGTGTGGTAGTTGGAATAAACACTAGAGTAGAATATACGGCCACACACATAGCTACATATTGAGTAGCACATGAACTAGAGTACGAAAAGTAGAGTATTTTTGAGTGAGTTTGGGGAAACTCCAAACGATTATTGAAAATAATGAGATCAGAGAAAGACTCCGCCCAATCAATGACAATAGTAGATCAATACGTTATTGAGTGATTTTAGTAAATCTCTCTTAGAGAAGAAGTTCTGGACGTTATGTCAACTTCTGATGAGTAGTATAAATACCAGAGTGAATTGAATAAAAAGACAGTCTTTAATTTAAATCAAAACGCGACGTCTTTCTTTTACTTACCAGCACTACTGCGATCCTCAAGAGGCTCTCCAGTAGCGCTGCAACAAACCCCTGGAACTAGTACAGGACTAGTTCCCTACATTAGAAAAAACATAAATCATTCCTATTAAATTTGCCACCACTGTATGTACACCTAAAAAAATTTTGTTGTCCCAACCGAATTTGGTTCCAACCGAATCGTTCGGTTGCTGCAACCGATAATTCGGTTGTCACAACCATATTTCTGTTATTCCAACTGAAATAAGGTTGTTGCACCCAAAATAGGGTTGTGATAAGCGAAATAGGGTCGAAACAACCGAATTTTCGGTGGCAGCAACCGAACGATTCGGTTGGAACCAAATTCGGTTGGGACAACAAATTTTTTTTGTACGTGTATATCAGTGGTCGGCATCCATAGCCACCAGTGGCCGATCATAATCGGCTTTTCACACGTACACAACACGAATGGCAACAAAACTATCAACTAAGAGCGTAAAATTTATTTAGTAGCATGGTAGCTTTCAACAAAGCAGGTTGACGTGGCTTTGTTTAAGAAATTTTAGAAAAATATTACACTCTTAAAATTTTACAAGAACATGAAATTTATTATGAATTATTTTTATTTCTTTAGTTCATTAAAATTTACTAACTAATGGAATACTTTTTAAGAATAAATAATTTATATCCCGACTAAAAAAGTTTTCATATAATCTTATATGATTTGATATAATAATAAATGTTTATATGCGTGGCTTTATATAACCATATACATTTATATTAACACTTTGGTTTTATAAATATGTTCGATATGACATTATATATAATCATATGCGATTTGGTCTCCAGCCATATATTAAGAGATCTGCAAATATAGTTTATACATAATTATATATAATGGACACACAGGTAGAAATTATGTGTGGTAACAAAAAAGAAGCACTGGCGGACCGCGGTCTAACAAAAAGAAGTACTGGCAAACCACTAAATTTGGACACTTTATCAACACTTGAAATGGTGACTTTCCAGCGCTTTTTTACTAAAACATTATTTTATTTTTGAAAAAGAAGCTAGTGAATATTTAAATAATTTTTGACTCCACAATACAATAATCAAGAATCATCTATTTTTAGAGTATTTTGAACTTCTTCAGTGATGAAGGCTCATAATATGGTGGCAGAGAAAACACTTGATTTTTGTGTTTCTTGGTGCCATCTCAGTACTTTGCAAAGAATTAAATAGATCAGTGTTATCATTTGGGTGCCAGGAAAGCACTTTAATTTTTTTATTTGGGCGTTGGGAAAGCATTTGATTTTTATGTTTCTGGGTGCTTTCTCAGGGCTTTGTAAAGCATTGGCACCACCGTGGGACGGTGTTATCATTTGGGCGTTGGGAAATCACTTTTAACAAGCACTAATACCACCCATTTCGGTGCTTTGTCAGTGCTGGTCCCATTGCAATTTTCTACCTGGGCATTCTTATATCAAAATATATAACAAAGTTAATAGAAAATTGTGTTAATTTTATATGTGATTATATCTGACATATCTAATTATACAAAATTTTATAAAATTTAATTGCACTATAAAAATTAAAAAAAAAATCACAAATTGTGGATCTGGATCATCCTGAAGATGCTTCACAATGGATTAGCGAAATATCAAAAATAAAAAACTTTTTATATTTAAAAAACAAACCTTAAGCTCAAGGAAATTGTGAAGTTTATAATTGAATTTAACATATATTTTTCAAATAGTTGACAAAATACTCTTTATTAAAGTAAAAATAATTTTATAGAAATAAAAAACCCGACTAAAAAAGATGTTATATAATCATATATCACCATATATAAACCCATATATACGTGCATATCTAATTTGATCCGAATATTGGAATATATAATTATATCAAGCGAGATAAGCATGTTATCTCACCTGATACAATTTGATCCGAAAAATGGGTCTATCTAACTGCATCAAATTATATATAAATACATATAATTTGATGAAGATTTTCAAAGAAAATTTTAGTAAATATATTTGAGATCACTTATTTCATTCATATTAAATACTAATGCTTAATGTTTAGAAAAATTTTTGCTAATAAACTTAGAAATAGCTGACAAAATAAAACATTACAAATTAAAAATTTGTCGGAACAAATTTTTATAGGTTAGAGTTTTGGTCTTTCTTACAAAATGTGTGTCTTTCTTATAAAATAAAAAATTAACTTTCACAATTATTTTTTTTTTCACGGAAAAATATATGAACTTAAACCATATTAATTTCAACATATGTTTGTCTAATTTTTATTTTTAAATTTAAAGTAAAAATATTTATTTCGGCTTTTAATTCCACAAAGAAAAAAAAAATTTCTCGCCTTATTTATTTTTTTAACCCTTAAATGCATGATCTCTTCGATTTTAACCATTTTTTTATATATGATTTCTAAAGGCGTGTACATTTCAAGAAAAGTACCAAAAAAAATTATTTTTAAAAAAGGTGATTTTTATTGAAAAATATGGTTTTTTGCCAAATAGCTAAATTGTGATTATTTTAACGTATATATTTTAACGTATCTCTCTTGATATAATTATATATTCCAATATTCGGATCAAATTAGATATGGACGTATATATGGGTTTATATAAGGGGAGATTTGATTATATAACATCTTTTTTAGTCGGGATACAAAAAAATACATATTTTTTAAATAATGTGTATAATAAAATTTATTATGAATTATTAAAAAAAATTAAATTCCCGACTAAAAAAGATGTTATATAATCATATATCACCATATATAAACCCATATATACGTCCATATCTAATTTGATCCGAATATTGGAATATATAATTATATCAAGCGAGATTAGCATGTTATCTCACCTGATACAATTTGATCCGAAAAATGGGTCTATCTAACTGCATCAAATTATATATAAATACATATAATTTGATGAAGATTTTCAAAGAAAATTTTAGTAAATATTATTGAGAACACTTATTTCATTCATATTAAATCTAATGCTTAATGTTTAGAACAATTTTTGCTAATAAACTTGGAAATAGGTGACAAAATAAAACATTACAAAAATTTGTCGGAACAACTTTTTCTAGGTTAGAGTTTTTATCTTTCTTATAAAATAACTGAATTAACTAATTAGAAATTTATTAATTCAGTTCGATGCCAATTTCCTTATTATGAATTAATATAATAAGTACTTTTTTTCAAAAACTGCTATTTTTCTTCATCAGGATACTCTCCTGACAAATACTTCACAGAGTTTTTGCTTTCAAAAAACCTCTACACTTTCAGGAATGAAAAGACGACCGTTTCGGAGATTACGCCACCACTTTCTAAAGAAAACTGATGAAGGGGACCTGGAAAATCCCCGAAACGATCCTCTTTTCATTCCTGAAAGTGTAGAGGTTTTTTGAAAGCAAAAACTCTGTGAAGTATTTGTCAGGAGAGTATCCTGATGAAGAGAAAAAAACAGTTTTTGAAAAAAGTACTTATTATGTTAATTCATAATAAGGAAATAGTCCTCGAACTGAATTAATAAATTTCTAATTAATGAATTAAAAAGGTCGAAAAAAACAAATTTTTATTTTTTAAAATAAAAATTAAAAACCAACATGATAAAAAATTAACTTTCACAAATAATTTTTTTTACGGAAAAATATATGAACTTAAACCATATTTATTTCAACATATGTTTGTGTAATTTTTAAATTTAAAAGTAAAAATAATTATTTCGACCTTTAATTCCACAATGAAAAAAAAAATTTCCTTTATTTATTTCTTTAAAATTATTTTGAGTTTAATAAAGAGTATTTCGCTAACTATTTGGAAAATATATGTTAAATTCAATTATAAACATTTATTTATATGTCAAAGTGCAAAATTCAAAACCAGATCCACAATTTCGGAGTTTTTTTTTTAATTTTTATAGTGCAATTAAACTTTATAAAATTTTGTATAATTAGATATCATGTCAGATAAATTTATACATAAAATTATTACAATTTTATATTAACTTTGTTATATATTTTGATATAAGATTGTTTAGAGAAGCTTATACGCCATTATATATAATTATGTATAAACTATATTTGCAGATCACTTAATATATGCCTGGAGACCAAATCGCATATGATCATATATAACGTCATATCAAACATATTTACAAAACCAAAGTGTTAATATAAATGTATATGGTCATATAAAGCCACACATATAAACATTTATAATTATATCAAATCATATAAGATTATATGAAAACTTTTTTAGTCGGGTTACTATAAATATTTTTTTTTTATTTTTCTAATTCATTCATGTTCTTAATATACAAATATACCCTATAAACATTTTCACTGGAATTCAAGTTGAAAACAAGTTCAATTCCAGCCCTGTTTTCCAGTTTCAAGGCTTGAATACAACTTTAATTACATTTTATTTCAATAGCATACTCCAGCAAAATGGAAACAAAAATTCAAGTTTGAAATATTTTTGTTAAATATACAAATGCTAGAATTTGAAATATACTTTACTTCAAGCAAAATTTAAAGCACTTGAATTTTTAAAATCTATGTGCTTATTGGGTAAATTTAAAAATGATAAACTGATTTCTAACAGTGTAGAATCACAATACATTCACATTCTCTCTTTGTGCCGACCACTGGTGTATATACATTCCGTTTCATAACTATAGCCGCACTATAATAACCGAATATTTTTGGCCCCAATTGGATGATATGGACTTGGAGGACATGTGGTTCCAACTTCGTACGAATATCGAACGTGAAATTGCAGCAGAATCGACCGATTTATGCTTGAAAACCGTCGAAAATTGGGTTCAGTGTCTGGACTTCTGCAAGCGTGCCCGTGGTGGCCATGCAAAAGAGATCGATTTCCATACATAATGGCATCGAACGTACTTTCACAGGAATAAAGAATTTCATTGATATCCAAAACCGTTTTTGTTTTATTTAAAAAAACTTTTGTAGCACTCTTATTGAAAAACCCTTTATTTCCAAAAAAAAAAAATTAATTTTTTTAACGTAGATCAATTTAAACCGCCATTTTTATTTTTACTAGTGTTTCATAACTATAGCTGCACTTTCAAAAAAATGGATTTGGAAGTTAAAAGCATTTGAGTAAAAAATTAAATAAAATAATTTAATGTTAGGTAAAGTCGACCTGATTTTAATTAATACCAAAAATCCCATTTGGCATCCACCACTGTCCACCAATTTTTTTCATTCATTGGTCTTCAAACACGAGTTTCTGCTCTTTGAAGATCAAAAACTGTTTGATACTATCGATTTTCTGGAAAACAATTACACAACAAAATTCCGTAGGTATTCTAAATTCGGCTCTTATCCCGAAAATATATGGGTCATTCCATATCCTTAGTATTTTCAGTTTGAAAGCATCCCTGAGTAAGTGGATTTTTAAGACCTGATGCGCTACCAGGTTGAAAAATCAGTTTTTGTGAACATTTTTTCTTAAAAAAATGTATAAATTTCTCTCCCAAGATTAAAGCATACTCCAATGATCTCATCCGTGACACACGAAAACAACAAAGCAATCTTTCCCGTTACAATAAATATTCCCCGTAGCACTAACAAATAACCCCGAAATGAATGTTTAGAAATGCCAAAATTTCTTCTTCAGATGGATCCAATAGTTATTAATATCATCTATACTTTTAAGATTTTAATTATTTCAATCGATTTTAATAGCGTTTAAGCGATGAATTGAAGAAACTGCACAATTTGTAATATTGTTTACTTCGTTGTGAAAGAACTACTTATTTGTTGTGAGGGTATAGTTGATTTGGTGTTACCTGGTACACGGATGAGATCACTGAAGTAGACTTAAATCCAGGAAGGGAAATTTATGCAGTTTTTAAGAAAAAAATGTTAGTAAAAACTGATTTTTCAATCTGGCAACGCATCAGGCCTTAAAAATCCATTTATTCAGGGATGCTTTCAAACTTAAAATACTACAGCTATGGAATGACCCATATATTTTCGGGATAAGAGCCGAATTTAGAATACCTACGGAATTCTGTTATGTAATTGTTTTCCAGAAAATCGATAGTATTAAACAGTGTTTGATCTTAAAAGAGCAGAAACTCGTGTTTGAAGACCAATGAATAAACAAAATTGGTGGACAGTGGACAATGGTGGATGCCAAATGGGATTTTTGGTATTAAATAAAATCAGGTCGACTTTAACTAACATTAAATTATTTTATTTAATTTTTTACTCAAATGCTTTTAACTTCCAAATTCATTTTTCTGAAAGTGCGGCTATAGTTATGAAACACAAGTAAAAAATAAAAATGACGATTTAAATTAATCTACGTTAAAAAAATTTATTTTTTTTGTGGAAATATATGTCTAAATTATTTAGATCCTCACATAGCAGCTGTTTTATAGTGCGGCTATAGTTATGAAATGGAGTGTATTTGGTAAGCCCAACTATCACTCCTTCTAGGTCTGTTCAAAAACTAAAAATTGTAACTTTTATCGATGAATTTAATTTTAAATTCTTTTTTATCTGATAATTCTAACTTTTTTGTACAATTTTCTACTGCTACGTTTTGGAAAAAACCTTAAACATCTTTAAATTAAAATTATAACGTTCTATCCAGCCGATCATGCCGCCGCCGCCGCCCATTATTTGGTTGGTTTAAAAGTTACTGAGTTACAAATGTTTAAATGCGCCAGTCACAAAAAATACAACTTTTGTACACACAAATTATTTTGAATGTAAAATTAACTAAAAATACAATTTAAAACGAATAAAATTCAGTTAAAAACCGGTCTACTCACATTTTCATTTAATTTAACAATTTTTTTTTATTTGTTTTTGACCATCAATAATTGACTATCAGAGACTGTAAAATCAACTTAAAGTTTATTTATTTTTACTATAAAAATAACAAACAAAATGGTGCGAAGAACTAAATTTATATTTGATTTTACTAAAAAATTAAAAAAAAAAAACAAATTGGATAACTGTATTATTGTTTTTTTATTTCAAACAACTTTTACTACAAAATACCTTTTTTTCGTTAATTTTTTTAGTTTTGTTTTAAAACAATAAAAATTGACTGTTACAAAACATTCGTATTTTTATTTAGTTAAATTTTTAAATAACTTGTGAGAAAAGATAAAAATTATTTTTCTTGTACGAACAACTGTTATTCACCCTTATTCTAGTTGTCGTCGTCGATGTCGTTGTCGTTTTTAAGTCAATATCACTTTCTTTCGACATCGACACCAATGTTGTATTCCGTAACCATTTTGTAACGACGACGACTGTTTATCGATAACTAGAAAAAAAACAGTCGCACATCTCTAATATTTGAGTCAGCTGATTTATTTTATTTGTTATTTTTGAATTAACACAAAAAAATTGTTATTTTTGTGGAAAAATGTTTTTTATTTCTGATTCCGAATCTGATTCGAGTGATGAAGCAAACAAACGCAATCTAATATTGCAAAGAAGACTACTCCGACAGAAGTCCGATGTCTTCAACTTACCAGATAAAAAGTGAGTAGCAAACTCAAATACTGTTGCCTTTAAAAATATTTTATTTCTTCAAAAGGTTTGAAAATTACTTTCGACTTAATAAAGCAGCCTTTAAGTATGTGTTGGAAACAATAGCACCTAATTTGAAAAGCGGAATTAGATCAACATTCATTTCGAAAACAATCAAATTGGCAGCTACATTGAGATTTTTAGCACAGGGATCGTACCAGTTGAGTGTTGGAAATGACTTTAACTTGGGACTGTCACAGCCAATCGTTTCCAAGATTCTGTCTGAGACTCTGGATGCATTAGAAATTACAGTTTGTCCCCAATGGATAAAATTTGAAATGACTGATGCTGAAAAAAATGAAGCTAAATTACAGTTTTTTGAAAAAACAGATTTTCCTGGTATTATTGGGTGTGTGGATGGAACCCACATCAAAATTTTGGCTCCAAATAAAGAAGACCAGCATCTATACTTCAACCGTAAAGGATTTTTTAGTTTAAATGCTATGATTGTATGTATGTTAAATATTAAATTGCATTTTGTTATCATATGTATTTGACTTTAATATAGATTTGTGATCATAAAATGCGGATACGGTTTTTGGATGCCCGATATGCAGGTTCTGCTCATGATTCACTAATTTGGAACGTAAGCCATGCAAAACGAGTTTTACAAGAACGATATACTGGTGGCGAACGGAATTCATGGCTTTTAGGTAAAAATTTTATGTTCAATAGTATAGAACTTATTACAATTATTTTTTTCAAATACCCCACTGTGTAACGTAACTTTATTTTAGCAGGTGATGCAGGTTATCCCCTTGAGCCATATCTGATGACGCCATATCGCTCTACTGTTGAAGGAAGTGCAGAAGCTATTTTTAATACAAAGCATGCTAAAGCCAGAAATATAGTGGAAAGAACTATTGGTATGTTGAAAAACCGATTTCGCTGTCTTCTTGGAGCCCGTCAACTTCA
Organism: Leucophora obtusa; assembly: GCA_949987735.1. Classification (NCBI taxonomy): domain Eukaryota; kingdom Metazoa; phylum Arthropoda; class Insecta; order Diptera; family Anthomyiidae; genus Leucophora; species Leucophora obtusa. Next base: position 371,644,944 of record OX465295.1, read on the forward strand.
TTACAACCCTGCAAAAGCAATCAAAATTGCCAATGTTTGCGCTGCACTTCACAATATATGCATTGAATATGGCTTAAATATTACAGATGAGAATACAAGCAGCGCAGAAAATGGCCAGCATGATGTTGAAGTACATGAAGCACAAATTACGCAAAGTATTGAGGCATCTGAAATAAGAGAACAAATAAAACGAAGTTTTCTCTAATTTCAATTCAGTCAATTAATTTTTTATAACAAAGTAACTTAAAAAATAAAATAAAAAATAATTCTAAGGCACAAAAAAGAAAAAATTCATGTTAAAAACATCCATTAACAGTTTTTGTTACTGCTTTTTATTAAGGAGTTGAAGCTCCTTTTCCTTGATCAGCATTTTGATCCTGTTAAGTTTTAACTCGCTCTCATGTTTTTCTTTCTCTCTTTGACTTCTTTCTGCATCCCGTTTATTTCTTTCTTCCAATAACTTCAACTTTTTATTTTCGATATCCACCAATTCTTTTTGGTACTTGTTTCCGTCTCTACGGCTACGTTTTATTGATAACAATGAATTGGAAATGTCAGTCAATAGTTTTGCCTGCTCATCGCTATGCTTTTGGAGCAATTCCTGACGGCCATTGCAATTGCATTTTTTTTCTTTTGCACAACTTTCCTTGCTTTTCAATTGAGTAGAGCTTTCTTTCTGTAGAGATATGCTTACAGGCGTTGAGTGCTGAATGGCGCGTCTGGATGAGGTTTCTGGTAATTCCTGGTCAATTGGCAAATACATTGTGCATAATTCAGCAGTGTCAGACATTTCCTCTATATCCAAAGTACACTCTATCTCTGGAACCTCAAATTCGTTGTCACATTGTACTCCCTGAATGGCGCCCTGAGGGTTCAGCTGTTTCTGAAACTGTAGCAGATTCGCCACAGATTCCTCCAGCGGGCTAAGTGTAAACTGCTTAAATCTTCCGCCACCAGTAGCACTACACTCGCTTTTGTTGGCGACCATTTTCTTTTTGACTTTAAATTTTAAGTCTCGCCAAACCTGTAAATAAATTTGATGTTATAAATTTATAATGCACTATTTACGTTCATGATTTCCTTACCTTCTGCCACCCATCTCCTAATCTTCTTGGCGGGCCAAGGGCATTGAGCACTTTCGTTATTTCATCCCATTGTTGCTTAAAATTACTCGGAACAGTGCCTCTGCGAAATCCTCTTGCAAGTGAAGGATTTTTCTGCAACTCTTCAACAAGTTTTTCAAACTGATCCACGTTTGTCAGTTTAATTTTTTCGTTTTTTTCCATTTTTTTATTTTTTTGTTACACTTTACTTTAAAATGTCGTTACCAAAAATGACGACGACAAATACAGAGTCGTCTCAATACAATATCGTCGTTAAATTTTCTTAGAGAATACCAAATGTTAGTCAACAGTCATCGATACATATCGATAACGACAACTGGAATACCAATTTTAATAAGACGACAAAATACGACGTCGATTTGTGTCGACGTCGACAACTAGAATAAGGGTGATTATTTTTAAAAACAACTCAACGGAAAAACTTCAGAAACAACTAACAAAAAGTGACTGTTTTTTTTTGTGAGTGTAATATACTCAGCTAGACCTACAACCTTTTTTTGTAACACCGTGTTAAAAGAAGTTTTCATATTTTATAATGTCTTCTTATTTTATTTGCAGTTTTATTGCATATAATGAGACATACAAATGATTATAATCCACCAATAACAACATATGCTGCATATGTCGCATGTGTCGCACTTGTTGACATGTTCATTTCCTATGGCCATGTATGCAAAATCACTGCATACATGGCCATATCATACACGCAGAAAAAAAAAACAGGTGGAACTTTATCTAAGTGCTATGTAATTATACAACTACATAAGTTCGAATTAAGTTTTACAATTTTCTTGCAATATATATGTAATTTTTCGGATATTTTCCGCTACACATGTATATATTTTGCAAGCATTGTATAAATTTTACAAAAAAAACGTGCATATTTTACTAGAACTTTGTAAAACTAACTTGAAAATTATGTAGTTGTATAATTACATAGCTCTTAGGTAATATACCCCCCGTTTTTTTCTGTGTGTAGATTTGATTTGAATTTGTTCGACAGTGTCTTCATATTTCATTGTCAAAAATGTGTGAGCGCATAGTAAGACATAACACTTGCATGAGAGGTTATTCACAACTGGGTCGATTGTCGACCGACGACAGCAAAAGTCGTCACAATTAATTTAAATTCAGCGACAATCGACCGCCGACATTTGTTGACGTTAAAAAAAAAAGGAAAGCAAAACAACCCAGCAAAATCTATCATTACCAAATAAGTGGTTATATAATAGAAATTCATAGCTCCGCACAACTTATTTTTTGGCGTCTAAACTCATTATTTTTGTTTGGCGTGGTCGTTTTTATAAGTAGTCACGCTTACCCGCTCGCTTACGAAAAAATGAGAAATAAGTAGTTATAAGATTTTGAATAATAAGTGGTTACACACATGCTTACAAAAAGTTTAATTATAAGTGGTAATACGATTGCTTACTTGATTCTTAAAAATAAGGATTTAGGCAAATACTATTAGCCTTACGAAATACATTCAGAAAAATTTAAGTTTTCTCTAGTGTGTAATTTTAGGACTCGCCATAAAAATTTAAACATAAAACATATTTACATATAATAAAAAAATTTAACTGTGTAAAAAGTACTTATTTAAACTAATACGAGTAATTCATTATTTTATATTTAGAAACAATGAAGACAATAGGCCGTTATTAGGAAGTCATTATTTTATATTATAAAATAATGCAAAAGGTAATGATATATCATTTTTGGTAATGCAGATAGTAATGAGGTGTCGTTACCAATATTTTGCTGGGAAGAATATGGTTGTATTTGTTTCACCACAATTCTTCACCAATTCAATTGGTCTTTCACTAATTCTTGTTTTATATTTTATTGTATTTAATTTTGCTTTTGCCGTAAATTATGTATTTTAAATTTCAATTATATTTCTTCTGTCAAAAAAATAAATTCTTTGTACACAAAGTGCGAATTTTTGCAGCTCTAATACGAATTTCTAACAACTCTGTTCTAATGGCAATCTTTAATTAGTTAAAAATATGGCAACAATTTGACAAATATTTTAAGTGTGTATTAGTGTGTCGTCACGAAAATAGATTAGATTCTATTCCGACGACAAATCGCCGGACGACATTTTGCTTCCGATACAAAATATATGAAAAAGCAACTCTCGTTGTCGTTGTCGACCCAGTTCTGATTAATCTCTGATGCGACACATGTCGCTGTGTTGTATAGTTAAACATTTGCAGGTCTTTATTGTATATGGTAATCTTGATGCGACATCATTAAATAAATTAAAAATGACTATAAATAATTGTGCCAGATATGTTTACAACAAACGGAAATATGACAGAATATCTCAGTACTCCATAAATATTTTGGGATGCAGCTTACAAACGTATTTGAACATCCGTAATATAACATTTTAAGAGACTTATTTGCACTAAAATAAATAAAAAATGTTGTACCGATTGCTAGGAATAATTTTTATGCTATTTTTGGCACTTGACTATGTCCCCTATCGGAGAAATATGGAACTAAAGCTATAATGTTAATGGACTATCGCCCCTGAATGGGTTAACATTAAAAAAAAAAAATTATTTTCTGTTTTTCTCTAAACTATGCCCAATCTAAAAATAATAGGGGTTTTCATATAAATTCGTATTCTACTCGTAAACTGTATAAACCTGGTATATTTATGAGTTTAATGTCAAACTCCATAGATAAAAAATATGGTTTCTATATATATTTACTAGGTTTACAAGGAATTTATATGAAAACCCTAATATTTTTAATAATTTTAATAATATTTCTAATAATTTTTAAAATTAAAAAAACAAAAAAAAAAAAACTTTGGGAACACCAAACTGAAGTTGAAATTATTTTGTCTTATATAGATTCGGAGTTATGCCTGTCGTCATATGACGACGCTAGGAATAGGTATGTGTTCAATTGTTACAAAAAAAAATTCAAAAAATTGTTAAGAATAAAACGAACATTTATTAAAAACATTATTCCATTAAAGCTATCGAAAATAAGCATTATTTTCCAAAATAAATTAAAATAGATTTCATTCAATAGCGATAAAAAATATAACTCTTGTAAGTGGTATACATATATGGGTGAAATCAAAAAATGTGAAAAGTTTTTGGGCCAAATTTGTGAGAAACAAAAAGTGTTAATATTTCGGTTTTTTCTTAATGGAATCAGTAAGTTTAGTCATTATAAACCTAATTGCAAAAAATCTTTTCTACAAGTTGTCGCAATAACTTTTTTTGCACAATTTTAATTTTTTTTTTGTGATAACGGAGTTTACATTTTCACAAGCAAAAGATATAACAAAAAAAATTGCGTACCTACGAATTTTCATCAATTTATTAGTTTTTCGTATTTGGGTTTTCAACATGCTTTTCAACAATATACAATTTGTGTTTATTAAATTGGCGGTTTCGCGAATAAAAATACAATTCATTCCGCGAAAAAAAATTTTATTTTTTTTTTAATTTTGTAATTTTGCTCCTTTTAAATGCCTTTCAAAAATATAAATTTTTTTTAAATCTAACCAGCGGTTGCGAAGTTACAAAATAATATATTAAAAACTTAACATTTCGCGATCAAACAATTTTTAAATTGTGTGAAACAAATTTAATTTGTCAAACTAATGTCAGTAATGGCTCGAAATATCGATTCCAAACCAATGAAATGCAATATCAATCGTTTTTCGCTCCAGCAGTTTAGGGTAAAAAACTGATAACTTTTTTTGATTTGACGCAAAATTATTAGTTGGATCGTCTTTTGACGCATAAATATTAGTTGAATCACCTCTGTTTATGGTTATTTTAAAATATTTTAAACATTTACCTACATTTTTTTGAATGCAATCTGATGCAAACAATTTTGGTTCCGGAGTTTACAGTTACGGAGTTTACATTTGGTAACTTTTTTCGTTTTCTTTCAGAAACGCTTTGTGCGAATTTTCTTTCCGAAACAAAACTGTATGATGCCCACAAGGTGAATTCAAATATGAAATTGTTTTTCTTACTCGTTAAATAGTTTGGTGTAAAAATTAGGAACGGTGTCTACAACATTTTTTCAAAATGACCCCATAAATCTCTGCGAAAAGAGCTTTCTAAAAATTTTTTTAAGCTTTTTGGTGGCCATAGAGTAGAAACTGTTTTGTTATGGATTTTTTTTTTGTAAAAATCTTGAATAGTTATGTGTGCTAGGCATAATCAAAGAGGTTAGAAAATAAATAGAATGCAATCGTTTCTTTTACTGAGAAGCAATTTATAGAATGTGACTGCAAATAGGAAACATAAATTTTTTTTCGCAACTTTTAATTGATAAGTGACTATTTTTTATTGTTACTACTAATAGTTTTCGTCATATTTATTATAAGATAAACATAAAATTGATAAATTAACCTTCAGTTTTTTCCTGCTTGCAGGCACAAGCCGTTACTATAGGGTGATAACTTGGCATAATTCGACATTTTTTAATTTTTTTTTCTATCCTAAGTTAAGCATTATAATGTTGGATTTTCATAATTTTTTTTTAAATTAAAATTATTAACTGTCCATGAAAAAGCGTACTTTAGGAGAAACAATAAATTTATTTTTGAAAGTGACTGTAAATTAAATACATACATATATAAATTCGGATTTGTCCCAAGAAGCTTCTTGCAATATGTTTAACAAAACTATATTCTGCGGTTTTAGAAGATCCTGCAAAATGATCATCGCGGTCAGATTCAATGTTTCAAACGCGAAATGAAAATACACTCTTGCCAAAACAAAACCCTCAAAGGTTTTTACAAATCTAGCTCTTGAAACATGTGTCTATTTTAATCACGTTCTCGTTACAAAGACTACTTATCAGTTGCTTTTTATTCAAATTGTTTTTTATTAGCAGTTTGGTGTTAAAAATTGTCGAAATCTATTCTATTTTCCTAATTCTAAGACAATGCACTAGCATAAGTAGGGGGCATCGCCTGAGTGTTAGTCAAAGGTAAAAAAAAAATTCAAATGGTGAGTAAAAATATGAGGACACCATTGGCGGACTTAGGCCGGTTTGGGGTGGGCTAAGCCCACCCTAGACTGATTTTTGCCCACCCCAGAATTTTAAAAAAATCTACCTACAATTCTTTTATCTATAATTTTGATGGCAAAAGGTATCACAATATTCCTTTTTTTATATCAATTAATCCTGTGTTTTTGGTTTGGGAAAATCTCTACTAGATTCCTAGGCAGCTAAGTTGTTGCAATCTAAGGGTCGATTTTTGTTTTAAAAATTTCTTAAATAAGAAAGTTGTTTGAAAAATTCTTACCTAAAAAATATTTTAGAAACAAATCGATCTTAGTTCTGATTATAAAATTGACCATAAGAGTTTTTCTTTAAGTAAAATTATTAGAATCGCAAAGTTGTTCAATAATAGAAATATAACGCATAATCTTTTTTGGTGAGTTAAATATCTTAGATTTCATAGTTTTCTAAATGAATAATTAGTTAATATCTAACTAGGAAGTTTCTTCAAACTAAACATTACTATGTTATTTGAATGAAATTTAAATATTTTGGAGAGAAAAAAATTGTTAGATGAACATCTCACTGTTTTTGACCACCTCGGTAATTTAAGTGATCAGAATATGGGGTTAGAAAGGATTCGTCCGAAGTAGACGAATTAGACATGGTTGGTCTTAGATTTCTTTTCTCTATCATAATAATCTAAAAATATAGCTTGGAACACATTCATTGTACGAGGTTTTCTTCAGAAAAATAGATACACTTTTCAGAGTTTTGTATAAAAATATGGCGATTTTAATAGGCAAATGTATGAACATTTTATTAGAAGGCAAGGAATCATTTTTAAGTTTTTTTTTTGTGTGAAAAAATTGTAAGCATAATGCCGAAAGTGTTTGTTGGGATTAAGAGTGTGAGAATGGGCAGATAAACAGCAGAAAATTAATGGGTCGCTTGCCCACCCCAGAAAAATGGTCTAGGTACGCCAATGGAGGACACTCGGAAATTTTCACACAAAATAAAACATTTTGTACAAACAAACAATGGGAATAAAAATGGCTAGAATTTGGTATTACAGTTCACAGTTCATTTCAATCAATTTTATTTTTGAACTAGTGTGTTCTTCTAGTTCACCGGTTCATTCGAGAAATTTTTTCAGTTGTTCATACACTAATCTTAAAGCGTTCAAAAATTTTTGCTGAAAAAACAGATGAATCCAGCAGAATCTGTTTGCTAAATACAAACAGCAAGAACAAATCTGTTAAATTTACAAAATTTCGGCTATATTTTAGTTAATTGAAAATGACAATTTACCCTGCTAAAATCAGCAAAAAATTTACTGGAAATTAGTCGAATAAACCATCACAAAGAATTTAAAATTTTATTAATTTTTTTTTGACTTTTTTAATGCGAATAAAATCTACACCGCAGAAAGCAGTCTACTATTTTCTAGCAAATGTTTTTGTTTATTGTAGCAGGAGCGTTCATTATTTGTATTCAACTCAATTAAGTTTAAACATAAATTAACTTTTGAATATAAAACAATTTTTTTACTGCTTTTTTTCTATTAATATTCAGCAATATTTTTTTGGCCAATATTAGCAAGATAAATTTGCAATTCAATTAAACGAAATTTAACTCAAATATTACTAAAACAGTTGCATTTTTGCTGTACTGAAGCCTATATGACACTTGCTAGTTTCTATATTCTGATTTTTTTGCACCATCAATGCAAATCAAATGAAGGGTACTGCATTACCAACATCAATTTGACAGTTTGATAGTTATACCCTACACCACTACGTGGTCAGGGTATTATAAGTTTGTGCTGATGTTTGTAACACCAAACCTCTTGGTTTGAGTAAGAAAGTTATCATTTTCTATTGCGGACAACTGAAGAGTAGGGTGATGCCTATGAAACAATTGTATTGTCTATCATGAAAATGATCAACCCCCTTTTTGAAACAACAAATAAAATCTAATATGACAATATCATATTAGAATTTGGACTTAAGGTAGAAGAATATTCTAACTAAATATATGAAAATATAGAAAGTCCAAAAAAAAACAATTTTTGTATTTTTAATGCAAAAATTAGGATGATAAAATAATAAAAAATATATATTTTTGTTTCAAATTAATTTTGTTGTTTTTTATTGTGTTATAAAATATTAAATAATTGCAAAACTAGAAAATAAAAAGTTTTTCTTAAATATTCTGGTTTCTCGCTGTTTTATATAAAAATTTTATGAAAAAAGTTATATTGAAATTCTATTAAAAATTAGTCATATAGAAAAAATCTTGTTAAAATAGCAGAAAACAGTGGCAAAGCACATTTTAAGTGGAACTGGTAGTGGCATAATAAAAAAAAAACATTGCTCTCCCAGTACTATTTTTTTCTACCGTGGGCAATTTCCACCTGGGAACCGTCTCCATCGCTGAGCCAGAACTGTCCGTTCGTATTTTTCTATCTGGGCGGTTTTCGGTTTGTTCGAAAATTACTATTTTAAAAAAACCGGTTTCGGTTACTGTTTTCTGAAAAAAACCGGTTTCGGTTTTTTTTTGTTATGAAAATAAATTTGTACAAATAACGAAAAAAACTAATAAAAATTAGTTAAAAGCTGAATCTGTTTTCTGAAGCGAGATTTAAATTATCTGCTTTTAAGTCTGGTAAATCAAACAAAAAATCCTATGAAATGATGTGATTGCCAAACTAATCTTTTCGCAAATATATTTGCGTTTACATCAGCAGATAAAGTGATGCCAACCTTTTAAGAACAAAACTCGCAGGCAGGCCCAAAAAGCGCTAAGTTATAAATGTGATCAAAATAGGTAGTTTTCAACTAATTTACGCGACCAAACATTTAAAAGCGCTAAAAATCATTATTATGTTAAAATATAATTTAATATCACATTATTATGAAATAAATAAAAAAAACATTTAAATTAGATAAAACTGTATCAAAATAAAGGTTTCACCATAAAGCGCTAAATAAAAAAATAGAAAAACATCAAACTAGCACCTTTCTATAAAAAGCGCTAACCGAAAATAATGCGAGTTTTGAGTCATACAAAAGCAGATGTAATTAGACAAAAATTTAAATTTTAGTTAATTGCAAAGAACATTTTACACTGCTGAAATCAGAAAAAATGCCGAATATTTTTAAATTAATAACATCACAGAAAAACAATTACATTTCCAAAATTTAATTTATATTTTTTTTGAGTCTTGCATTATCATTTTATGTGTTAGGTAGGGTTTGGGATTTCCCGGACTTTTTTATTTCCTGGGAAACGGGAATGAAAAAATTTGATTCCCGGGATTCCCGGGAATCCCGGGAAATATTTTTAAACAAAATTGTTAATGAAAACCACCTATATAAGTAATTTTTGTTAAAAAAACACTATTTCAGTACAAATGCAGTCTGTGTAGTGAGAATTCAAAGTAAAAAATATCAGAATGTTGAACATTTGATTTCACATAAATTACTCGCAGCACTGCCAAATGAATTGCATGATTCCAGCAGAAAGCACCTACTACTGGACTGTCGGAAACAAACCGTTTCATCACACTTGGCCCATTAGATATGGTGGCCACAATGTTATTTTCCAAAGACAAATAAAACTCTTCTAGTCTTATTTCTACAATTCTTCTTATTTCATCAACATTACATCTTCCTGATATATAAACTAGGGTTTGGGATTTCCCGGACTTTTTTATTTCCCGGGAAACGGGAATGAAAAAATTTGATTCCCGGGATTCCCGGGAATCCCGGGAAATATTTTTGAACTAAATTGTTAATGAAAACCACCTATATAAGTAATTTTTGTTAAAAAAAAAAACTATTTCAGTACAAATGCAGTCTGTGTAGTGAGAATTCAAAGTAAAAAATATCAGAATGTTGAACATTTGATTTCACATAAATTACTCGCAGCACTGCCAAATGAATTGCATGATTCCAGCAGAAAGCACCTACTACTGGACTGTCGGAAACAAACCGTTTCATCACACTTGGCCCATTAGATATGGTGGCCACAATGTTATTTTCCAAAGACAAATAAAACTCTTCTAGTCTTATTTCTACAATTCTTCTTATTTCATCAGAAGAATCATCAGCTGATATATAAACCAACCCCAGGTTATAAAATGAATTATTTCCATTTATACATATGTTCAAGTATCTCTTTTGTGATATTCTAGTCCATTCATCTAATATTAAAGTAAATCTCCTATTGTTAGAAATATTGCTCGATATTTCTTTCATCATGATATCTTTTACATGATTGTAATAATTTAATATAATGTTCTTTACATCGGTTTCATTTTTTTGCAATGCCAGGTTTTTATTATAAAAACTTTCTCGAATAACCGAAGATCTAGTTATGGTGCGGATTGACTGCGCATAATTTGGATACCATTTCAGGAAATGTTTTCCCTACCATAAAACCTTTAATGCCTATTCAGCTTCCACTTTTTTCTTCGGGTACTTTGCTAATTTTAGCTGAAACGTTGTTCTTGTTGTTGTTTTCTTCAAGAGAAGTTGCATGACCATCAATTTTTTTTTTTTTTTTTGTGAACCAAATTTAGATGTCGGATAACCAAATTTAGATACCACCGTTAACCATTAGTCTTTTCTTTTCACATTTATTAATGAAAACGTTACTTATAAAATTATTGACCCTTAATATAGAGGAGTATTTTAAATTTAAAGTCGACTTTATTATTAATCAAACAGTTTTGTCCATTTTGTGTATGAAAACCTTAAAAAATATTTATATTTTCAAATATTTTGATTGGTTGAAAATAAATTAACCAATTAGAATGCTCTAAAAATAAACCAAGTCAAGGTATACTGCCACCCAATATTTTAACTAAAGTCGACTTTACCTAAATTATACATTTGAAAAATTTAGATAGTAAGGGCGATTATTTGTAAGAAACAAAGCTTTTTTTCATATTTCTTTTAAACATTTTACCAAGTTTTTAGGTTTTACTACTTAAATTTTGAATAAGTTATGCGAAAAATCTTTATTAGTTGAAATGCTCCTAATTACTTGGCAAAGATTTTATTTGTGTGTCAAATAAATGTATTCCCTTTTAAAAGATTTTAACAATGACATTTTTGTTTTAGTATTTAAAATGTTTTTTATGACTAAAATTAAAAAATCCTTTTCGAAACAAAAACAATTTAAAAAATTTAATATTTTTAAAATTTCCCGTTTTCCCGGGAAAAATATATTATTTTCCCGGGAATTCCCGGCAACCCCAAACCCTAGTGTTAAGTCATAGTTTATTCTGTTTCCTTAAAGTGTAATAAAAGTTTACGGTTTATTTTTTTCTTTATTTCTTGTTGTTATTGTTTGTTAACAATATCTAAATATTATAAAAAAAAAAAACAATAACAAAATTAAACGCAATCGAGAAGAAGATGTTGATGCCTGCTCTGGGTATAATATGAATAGAAAAACAAGGCCACAAACAGCTCTCAGAGAGCTAGCAATTCAAATTATTTTGCACCTCTGCAAACTATCGATGATGACGATAATGATGAAACAATTATCGAACCAGCTGTTAAAGTTAACATACCACCAATAACAATCTTAAAATGTAAAATTCAACAAGTTCATGAAATGTGTAGAATATTAAAAATCAAAGATTGCTCTATACGTAAAATTTCCATCGGTCTAAAATTGTTTTGCACAAATAACGTAGATTTTACTACCGTTTGTGACTGTCTCACTAAGAAGTTTCAGCTCGAATATTTCACATATGCTGCTAAAAACGAAAAACCTTATAAGGCTGTACTATTAGGTCTAGATAAAACAGACCCATCAGTTGTTAAGTCCAGACTTTTAGACATGTAAATGTATTGATGTTAAAATTGTTACTAGAGCCTATGCTGTAGCTAGGGACAGTAACAACGAACAAATTATATTTATTGTCTATTTTGAAAAAAAGTCAATCACATTAAGAGAATTAAGGCAAAACTACTCAGCCATCAACTACATAAAAGTCAGGTGGGAATACCAAAAACCCAACAAAACAAAACAGACCCAATGTTATAATTGTCAGATGTATGGACACGGTGGCAGCAGATGCAATGTTAAAACATTTTGTGCCCATTGCGCCGGGAATCACAAAACTGAAGAATGCAAGTCAACCGTTGTAAAATGTGCTAATTGTAAAGGCCCCCATAAGGCTATGTCCCCTGACTGCCCTAATAGGGAAACATATAAGCAAATAAGGCAACGTGCTCAACCAAAGAGTACCAGAAAAAGAAGCCAACAATTCAACAATCAATCAAATTACAACGTTAATTTTCCAAATGCTTTAAATCAGAGCGAAACACCAAATCCATCTCGAACGGGTTATAACCAACCATTCACCCAAAATAACGATAATAATAATTTGTTCTCTTTAGAAGATTAAAAAAATCTTACGTTTGAATTAATTTCAAATTTTAAAAAATGCAGGTCTCGTGAAGAGCAATTTGAGGTTGTTACAAACCTTGCATGCAAATTTTTGTACCAAGGAACAGCAACATAACGTTATTACAATGGAATGTTCGTATCATTCGCACTAAAAAAGACGAATTATTCCATTTCTTGGAAAAAACAAATATTGAAATTTGTTTACTTTGTGAAACCTGGCTAAATAAAAAAATTACAATAAAACATCAGAACTTCTACTGCTACAGATACGATCGACAACGTGGTGGAGGAGGTGGAGTAGCTATTTTAATTAAAAAACACATTCAGCATCAACTTATACCTCCTATTAACACAGAACTGATTGAAAATATAGGGGTTAAGGTAAAATCTGGTAATGACTTTATAAATATTTATTCTTGCTATTATCCTGGTGGGTCAACAAACAGGGACCCTAGAAGAAAACAAACATTTGCGACAGATATTCCTAAACTAACGAGCTCAAATAAATACATATTAGGAGGAGATTTTAACTGCAGACATAGTTATTGGGGATGTCAAAGAAGTAATGTCTGGGTAATATATTATATGAGAAACTCCAACTAAACCAAACACAAATAGTATTTCCCCATGAATATACTTATATTCCGGTTGATCCAAGTAAACAACCGTCAACTCTAGATTTTTTTCTAAATAACATATCTCAAAATATGTCCGCAGTAAAAGTTATAAATGACTTGAGTTCTGACCACCTACCAATCATTAGTACAATTAATTTAAATTATGAAATGGTAGACAATTTATGCTACGCTTTCAGCAAGGCAAACTGGCCGCATTTTATGAAATTCATAAACAGAAATCTTCCTGTGGCGGATAGTTTTATTGAAGTAAACAACAGCACTCAAATTGACAATATGATAATCGTTTTTAATAATGTAGTAAAAATGGGAATAGAGGAAAGTGTGCCCAAACGTAGAATAGCACCAACCTCTAAACCCTTACCTAACAACATAAAAATTATGATACAATTAAGGAACGTATTTAAAAGAAACTGGAAGCGTTACAGAGATGTTAATGATCGTCGAGCTATGATACGTTTAAATAAAAATATTACGAATGAAATAAACCACTTCAGAAACCAAACTTGGAATAACATGTTGTCCAATTTGGACAAAGCATCTTCCCCTTTTTGGAAAGTTTCAAAAATGTTAAAGAAGAAATCTAGCAATATTCCAATTTTAAAACACAACAATGTAGTATGTTTTACCCAGCAAGAAAAGGCTGAAATTTTGGCTCACAACTTTAATTTGAACCACTGTATTTCATCATATTTAAGTGATACTACTACGATTACTGAGGTTAATGGTGTTGCAAACCTTATTCGTAATATTAACCCAATCCCACAAAACTGTTACTTCACTACTACTGAAGGGGTTGGTATAATTATAAAAAAACTGAAAAACAAAAAAACTCCAGGTTTAGACGGTATTAATAACAAATGTCTAAAAAATTTACTTAATAAAGGTATCAACTATCTAACGAACATCTTTAATGCTTGCCTTAAATTATGCTACTTCCCCAGTGATTGGAAAATCTCAAAAACCATTCCAATACTCAAGCCAAATAAACCTCCTGATTCTCCACTTTCTTATAGACCAATAAGTCTGCTCTCTTCTATAAGTAAAATCTTGGAAAAAATTATTAAGGAAAAGCTTATTAATTTTATCGATGCAAACAATATACTTCCATCGCAACAATTCGGGTTCAGAAGTGAACATAATACGTCTCAACCCCTACTAAAAATCAGAAAATTAGTTAAAAATAATTTTCAAAACGGCAAATCAACTGGAATGGTATTGCTAGACATAAAAGTTGCGTTTGACTCCGTTTGGCATAATGGACTTATTTTTCAATTGAAAAAATTCAACTTTCCAATTGAACTCATAAAAATTATTCAAAACTTTCTTCAAAATAGATCGTTCAGCGTTTACTTGGGTAAAACCTGTTCACAACAAGTAAATATCATTGCAGGATGTCCACAAGGTTCTTGCCTGTCGCCAGTTCTTTACAACATCTTTACTGCTGACATTCCAACATTTTCCAATTGCATTACGTCTATATTTGCAGATGATACATCAATTCTTAGTTCTGATGAATATTCAGTTGATATTATTACAAACTTGCAGTCTGCTCTTACTGGGTTGAGTAATTATTTTGATAAATGAAAGATTTTGGTCAACCCTGAAAAAACGCAGGCTATTTATTTTACAAGAAAACGTAAGTCTTGTTTTATACCCCAGAGTTTACCTCGTTTCATGAACCATGATATTCCATGGGAAAACAACGTCAAATACTTGGGCGTAATGCTTGATACAAAGCTTAATTTTAATAATCATATTCCCTATGTAGTAGACAAAATTAACAAAATTATTAGAATAATGTACCCAATTATAAACAGAAAGTCGAAAATGAACATAGACAATAAAAAACTCATCATCAAATCTATATTGCACCCCATAATGTTTTACTGTGTTCCAGTTTGGTACACGTCTGCAAAATGTCATACAAAAAAACTCCAAGTAGCACAAAATAAGCTACTTAAAATGATATTTAAACTACCATGGCACTATTCCACCCTAAGCCTACATAGTCTCGCTGGCTTTGAACTCGTTCTGGATAAAATCGAAAGATTGACTCTAAATTTTAATGAAAGATGCAAACTCTCACAACATGTACATATCAATGAACTGATCTCATCATAATTTTATCTACTTTATCTAGTGTTTCCAATTATTCGACATAGGCGGTTAACCGGTTAATGCATTATTCGAAAAACCACTAAAATTAATTAACCGGTTATTCGGGTCGGTTAATCGAGAAAATTGGCGATTAATCGATTAATCGTTTAATGCAAAACTTAATGTATTTCCTTAATTTTTTACCAATAAAAACACAAAGAGCTACCTGCTTTTTTTTAATGTTAACGTGACATATAAATAACTCGATGTATTTAAAAAAGGTTTCATATTTTATTCCAGGAATATTCTCTGTTCCAAAGAATCGGTTGTAGAATAACTACTTTTCCTTTGAAATGCCTTCCACTATCAATTCTAACATCGATGATTTTTGTCTGAAATTGTTCCAAAATCAACCGTTTCTATACCCAAATTAAAAATGGTTGCTCTGGAAAAATTATGGAACTAATACTACACTCAAAAAAATAAGTTAGTACAAAAGTTAGTAAAACGTCGTATATCAAGTGTACTAGTTTTCAGCATTTTTTTGCTGAAATTCCGTTTTCTGCAAAATTTTTAGTTATATTTTTTTTAGCACTAAACTAATTTTGAACTAATGTTTTACTAATTTATTTTGCTGCAAAAATTGTGCTGACAACCGCATTTATAGCGTGGACGACACCCAGATCGACAAGATGTAGATGTCGCAGCTTGTCTGGATGTAGTACAGACAACGGAAATGAAAAAAAAAAAAAAAAGAAAAACAATTCTACACAATTTCTATATTTAAATTTTCAGCAAATAAAATAACTAAAGTAAAATTTCGCTACAAGTTTTTTGAGTTTTTTTCAGTCTACTAATATTTAGCAAAAAGTTTAGTGATTTTAGCAAGGATTTTTTTTTTATTTGCAATGGACTAACTGTTAGCAAAACTTTTGCTAAAGATTACTATTTTTTTGGTAAAAATCAGCTCGCTGATTTTCAGCAAACCTTTTTGCTGAAATTACCAACTTTTTTGCAAGCACGCTCCTGACTAAAAATTTGCTGACTCACCAACATTTTTTGCTGACTTTATTGACTTTTTTTTTTGAGTGTAGAACATCTGGGACTAGTTCTAGAACTGATTCTCCATCAGTTATACTTTATATATGAGATCCGTGGCACGGGTTCGTTAACCAGTTCCATGGCATCGGTTCTAGTAAAACAAGTGGCAGAACTGGTGTGGTTGGCAACCGATTGTAAATAATTTTCCTGGGAAGGTTAAAAAGTTTCGGAATCTATTTCCCAAATTTTATCAAGAGCTATTTTAGATTGAGCCATCGATATAAAAATTTTTAGCGTATTTGAAAATACCAATTTACTCTGCAATGAAATTAATGAAAGTTTGAAATTGAAACTTGTATGAAAGTTTCAATAAATAATAAGAAATTTTTCATAAAACTGCATCAATTCAATGAAAAGTTTTAATGGACCAATTCGAGCGAAACTTCATTGATTCCAAGTAAAAATTCATAACCAGAATATAAATAAAAAACGTCGAACCAGAGGCTGAAAAACTGCTCTCACTTTTGAAAATTAGTTTTACTTTTTAACAGAATTAAAACCGAAATCAGAAATTTTCTATTGTAGCTGTGTTTGTGCGGCAAACTATCAACGTTGGCTTATGTCATTCCCGTACAAATTTGGCATTAGTAACGTTTAGAGGTTAACGCTAAACGTTGGCTGATGTCAACATAATGTGGGAATGACATAAGCCAATGTTGATAGTTTTCCGCACAAACACAGCTTGTCTTTCCTAAAGCCTGCTCCAACCAGAAACGTAGTGTGTTTTGATAAGTTTAAAAAGACCTTTATTTTGGCCTTTCGCGATGTTAAAAAAATTCCAAAAAATTTTATTATTCCGTTTTAGGAGTCTCTTAAAAACTCATCACGTGTCTCGCTGGAGCATTGTCCACCTGCGTGGAGTTGCTCAAAATATGTATCTAAAAGTTTAAAGACCTCTTTCTGTAGATATTAAAAGAATTTGATCGTATTTTAGTTAGTATTTGTTTTTTCCAAGCGTTTCTCACAATTTTTTAGCCAAAGTTATGAAAATCATGAAGTTTTGGGAAATAATAAAGGGAAAATTCAATATTAAAAATGTAACCGGTTAATCGACCTATTTTAACCGATTATTCGGGTCGAATAATTATTTGAGTTTTAAATTATTTGTTTCGACATTAACCGAAACAGAGGCGATTAATCGAGGAATCGGTTAATCGATTAACCGAATTGGAAACACTAACTTTATCTCATTTTTATCTTTTACCTCTGCTTCATAAAGGTTTTTTTAAATTTTTTCCTTCCGTTTAATAATAAAGTACATAAATTTCATAAATTAAAAAAATATATTTATATATCTAAGTAGAAAAGGAACGAAGTTCCTAAACTTTTTGCTTCTAAGTCAAATGTAAATAATATAAATATTATAAGAAATAAATTGAGGTTTATTGAACAAATTTTTTATGAAAATGACGTTTTGTAAACCTGCTATAAATTTATAAAGCATTTATGAATTGAGGGGAAAGAGTTTAAATTTCAATGTTTAAAACAATATTAAATCAAAATTTTATACAATAAATTTCGCGGACTACGAAATAAAACTTTTTTAAAAATAAGCGGTGAAAATCTGAACTGAATACGTGAAACTCAATATCTCTTAAAATTCATGACATTTTGGTGCAATTTTTTTCTGAAATTATAATCCTCAGCTTATATTATCTGTAGTAATAAAAACAAAAAAATCCTTAAAGTAATATTTAATGGAGAAATTATTCATTACAATTAAATACAGAATTTTGTAAAATATGAGCTAATCCCTTTTCGATTCAATAATATATATTTCAATTAATTATTTTAATTGTTTTAAGTATTTATTAAAAACCGACTTGTTTATGTCGGTTTTCGGTTTCGGTTTTGAGGCTTGAAAAACCGCGGTTTCGGTTTCGATTAAAACCGAACAGCAAACTCTACATATGACCGACAAAAATTGTTGTCCATTAGGGAAATGCAATCGTTTATGTAAATAAGAAAAAGAATTGGACCAAATACAGACCCCTGAGGTTACATCACCTATAGTAGAATGCAACCCACCGAGTGAAACAAACTGAGAGCGTCCCAACAGGTAAGAATAAACAAGCTTACATGCAGATCTTGAAAAATTTAAATTTTCCTGAAGTTTCCTTATAAGAACATTATAGTTAATGCGATCAAAGGCTTTGCTTAGATCCAAAGAAACCATAGTGCATAGTTCATGATTATCAAGCTGTCTTCTTATAGTATCAGTAAGAGAGAGAGAAGTAATGACGTCGTATAGTAATTTCGCCTGAAAGCATACTGATTCGGATGAATCAAAGAGTATTACTCGCAATGAGATAAAATTTGAATTTTCATTATACTTTCAACAATTTTCGACATTGCAGGTAAAATTGTAATCGGTCTTAAATTATCGATATTATAATGACCACTTTTCGCAATTGGCACAATACGACCCAGCTTCCATGCAGTCGGAAATTTTGACACTGTAAGTATGGTATTTATAAGATGAAGAAGCAGTCTAGATATAAACGGGAAAATCAATTTTATGAATTTAATAGGTACTTTATCATAACCAGTTGCATTAGATTTAATGGAGTTAATAGCAAGCACAAGATCATATTCCGTAATAGGATTAAAAGAAAATGAATTGGAGTTTTCAACAAAATTGTCAAAATTTAATTCACCTACATTTTTTGGGTTCAGGTTATTAAGAAATTTAGTGGCTATAGATTCAACATCAGTTTCAGCAAGTTCAGAATTCTCACGACCAACACAACCAAGTCCGCGAATCCTATTCCACATTTGAGTATTATTAATACAAAAAGGTTCTTGCCATACTCCCTACGAGTCTTTCTAATGATAGATTAAGTTCTATTCCTTAGCCTGCAGTAAACTCTCCAGTTAGTTTCAGAACGATCGCTAAATAAAATTCAGAATTTATCCTTGTCTGACTAAAACTACACGCAAAAAATTAGCGTATGTTATATTATACAAACATGCTTGATAAAAACTACTTCCTACAGAAAAAAATAGTTTTCATTAGCTTAGTTTAAATCAAACCCTTAAATTTTTATATAAATTACTTAAAAATATAATTTTTTATTGGTACATTATAAATTCTTTTGTACATTATGTTAAATCACTTTGTTTTCTTATCTATTTAAAAAATTGTCAATATTTAGTCACATTATGGGAAAATGATAAAAAATTTCATGTACGAGACACAAAAGCTCTGTTTCTTTACTTTTTGGGTAAAGTTCGGTAAAATGAGAGTTAACAAGAAATACTCTCCCGAAATAACAAAAATGCACAAAAGTAAACGAACGCGAAAAACCACATTTGAAGCCCGAAAAACAAATGTCAATAGATTTGTACATTATAGTTCGTTTTGGTGAGCGCTCTTTATAGTTCTTGTTCAATTTGTTGTAAAAATCTAGATAGCTTTTCTAGTTAAACCCCTTTTTAAATCAAAAATTTAATAAAAATTTCCTTTTTAGGCATTTTTATTTACAAAAAGGAATACATAGTTTATTAAATTTGGAAAAGATTTTAATATTAAACAAAAGCTTTGATTTATTTACATATTTAACTCTTTAACACATTTAAACAAGCGTCTTCACAAAATTGTCGGTAATTTTATGGAGTTGTAAAATCACCGATAGGCTTTTGCAACTATTATACTAATTTTTGTAAATGATAAAAATATTTTCTGAATGAATGAAATGACCGATTGAACTAAAAGAGCTATTAGTTGTGAACTAGGACTTTGGTTCAAATCAGTGAAGAGTTCAATTGAACTAGTTGCACCCAACTGATGATATAACAGCTGATTAAAACAATTTACCCAAATTTACACGAAAAAAAAGTCTGGGCTTTCTCGTGCAAGAAGAACAAGAATATTACTCTCTCATGACAGCTCTCATTTACCCAATTGTGTAGTAAGAAAACGCTTTTTGGTAAAATTGGGATCCCGCGGGATCCCAATGTTGAGTACCCGAACACAGCTAAAATAAACTTGAGAATTTTTACAATTAATTTATTTGTTGCCAGATGTTTGTACAATGTGTATAATTCCTAAACATAGCATTAAAATTGTCAAAGTTGAAAATTTTTAAAAAAAATAAAGAAGATAAAACAATATGGCGAAAAGTAGATACCAAAAGTGAAAAAAGTTAAAAACATGTAAAATAATATAAAATTTTATTTTAAATGTCATATGGAATTGTCGGTGAGTAAGGCTAATGGACAATTTCAAACGGATATGGCTTTATCTTCACATAAGACACAACTATCGGTGCATTTACAAATTTATCGTCCACATTTTCATCAATGGGTTCACCTAAAACTTTTCGGTTAGTAAAACTATTATATAATAGTATAATAATAAAATAGTTAATAACTTTTATTATTATTTGCATTAAGTTTAAGGTTTTAACAAGTTGATGTCATCTATAAATGGTTGGCCGATTATCCAGAATGTGCAGATTGTTATTTTTCATGGTTGCTGCCACAAACTAGGGGTGATCAACATGTTTTAGGCTTGAAGGCTATTATTTATATGGACCAACGATTGAGACTGGAAAAGGAATTAGTATTAAAAACAGGATAGGCTGACAATGCTTTGTGTGGAACGGTAACAATCAAAAAATTAGTTTTTATGTTGTAATTAAATAGTTTTCCAAATTTAAGATATTAAAGCAAAAATTAAGATTATACTGCTTTAATTTGCATCCAACTATTAATACCAACAATAATTATAAAATAAGTAATTAAATAAATTAATCAAATTGTTTTAATAAGGGAGAAGGAAAGAGCTAAATAATTTAACATAAATTAATAAATAAAATATGGCTTAAGTTTAATAAATTAGTGCCAACAATTCCAAAAACAGAATAATAAATATTAACCAAGTTTTTTTTGTACAGCTCTTTGTTAGGTATTGTTTTCTTATTTTATACCAAGCATATTATATAAGTTATACCCAAAACTTGGGTAGAGCTATAATACATACTAAAACTACACGCAGAAAAAAAAACAGGTGGAACTTTATCTAAGTGCTATGTAATTATACAACTATATAAGTTCGAAGTAAGTTTTACAAATTTCTAGCAAAATATATGTAATTTTTCGAATATTTTCCACTACACATGTATATATTTTGCAAGGATTGTATATATTTTACAAAAAAAATGTGGATATTTTACTAGAACTTTGTAATACTAACTTGAAAATATGTAGTTGTATAATTACATCGCTCTTATGTAATGTTCCCCCTGTTTTTTTCTGTGTGTTGGTAACTTATACCCTTATTTTATGTGATTTCCCCCTTTTTATTTTTTGCGTGTAGGTAACTTATACGCTTATTTTATGTAATATCCCCCTTTTTATTTTTTGCGTGTACCAAATTATGTATGTTATGTATATGGAAATCCTGATATTTATGCATATGCATCAGATGGAACAAAAAGTTTTTTTTTTGTTTTTACCAAAATTAGCTTTATGTTTTAGAATAGAAAATTGTCAACTTTAGAAGTTGTTCCAGGAATAGTTTGAACAGATACTAATCCTACAGATTTAGAACCTATTATTGTATCCGTGATTTTTATACGAAATTATAGCACTCAGAAATAGTTTTAAAAAGCCGTCGATGAGCATTAAATTCTTTAGATCAGTTTTAAAACTGATATTTTAGTTACATTGGAAGAGTATATAGAACTATTAGTTCAAAATTTTTGCAAAAATATATATTCCACGAAAAAAAATATTAAAATTTTTATTAATATTTCCCAGGAAAATTTTTGGAACCCCTTCTAAAATTACTAGTTCTAGAACTACTTCTCAGGAAGTAACTTAGAACTAGTGATGGTCCAACTAGTTCTACAACCCATGCAAAGGAGTCATATTTACCATTTTAACTATGTATGTCTTTAGTATGTTTTGTTAACTAGTGATTTATACCTTAGGAAAAACTACCTAGTTTTTGGCTCTTGTAGTTTTTAACTTGTCAAAACGCATACAAAAAATAGATTTGTACAAAAACTAGGTGGTTTTTGCTCAAGTATAAATGTAGTATTAGACAAATCTTTCAGTACACAGAGAGAATTTTGGTGGACGAGTTTAGGTTTAATGAAACTTTTTCATTGAGTGTTTAAAACTTTTAATAAACAAAATTAAAATTTTCAAAAATTCAATTTATTCAATGAAAAACTGGGTTGATACAGTATTTCGAAGAAAACTATTCCAAAATAGACGAAACCATCTTCATCCCGAAAATAGCAACGAAACTGATTTGTTGCGCATGTATATACATTTATTAGACCGACTCACGAAAAAAAGTGCCCCCTTCAAAATAAACCTTAGTTTGTTTTATGATGATTCCCAAAATATTTTGGCTCTAGCAACGAGATCTCACGAGCTGGACCATTTTTAAAAAAGGTATTTTTTTTTTTAGTTTTTGTAAGAAATTTGAATTTTACCGTAGACAACATACTCAATATAGGTATTATACGATAGGTTTTTTTGAGGCGCGTCCAGCGGTATATATAACATGGTATATATTCAAGCTTATTCAGACATGTCATAGTTTCATGGATATTCTATAAAAAAAAAAACAAATTTTTGACTCTTATACGGAGATGTTTGTTATTGAAATGTCAAACTTACATATCATAATAATAATATTCGCGATTTTTAGCGTTTTATCAGAAATTCAATGCGGTGGAAAAAATGTGTTCTAAATAGGGCAATATGGATACCAAAACTTTTCTTTTGATAAGTAAATCATCGCAAAGTGGATATAGTTCGGAATTTTGCAAAATTCATATATTTTGCGTGATGATGTGGACCAAATTTTGTTAAAATTTTTGAGTTACTGCAATCTGCATTTGAATTCAGTATCTAGTCGATGTAAGATAAAAATGCAACTTAACAGAAAAAAATCCAGCACGCGCTTTTTTTGCCGGAATATTTTTTTTCGCGAAAAAAAATTTTATAAAATTTTAATAATAATTTAAATTCAGTTTCTAAAATTTTATTTAGCGTCAGCATATATTTAGATTTTTCTTAAAAAAATTACAGACACGCGTATTTTAATAAAATATTTTATTTAATAATAAACCTACAAAAATTTTCATAAATTTTTTTTTATTGAATTGGGGTAACTCCAAATTTTTTAAAAATTTGGTCCAGAGAACCGTGAAGAATGTATTAAATTAGCAAAATTCTAAACTATATCCACTTACCGATTATTCACTTATCAAAAGAAAAGTTTCTCCACCATATTGAATTTCTGATAAAACGCGAACAATCGCGAATTTCAAAAAAAACCTGAAACATGTGTTCACTTAAATCGACTAGAGATTAAGATATGCAAGATTGACATTTAAATTACAAAATTCTTCATACAAGAGTCAAAAACTTGTTTTTTTTAGAATATCCTTGCAAACAGGACATTTCTAGGAATGATTGATCATGTTATATATACCGCTGGACGCACTTCAAAAAACCTTTCATATGATACCAATATTGTGTATATTGTCTTTAGATAAATACTAAAATTCTGCCAAAAACTAAAAAAAAGAACTTTTTCAAAAACGGTCTAGCTCGTGAGATCTCATTCTTAGACCCGAAATATTTTGGGAATCATCATAAAACAAACCAAGGTTTATTTTGAGGGGGGCACTTTTTTTTTTTTTTTTTTTTTTTTTTTTTTTGCTTTTTTTCTGTCCTTATAAGGTGCTTCGATCTAATATATATATGTACAGCTATGGACATATAATTGGCACAAATTTAAATTGCGCATAAATTTAAGTATTTTCCAACTAAATATATTTAAAAATGCAAATTTTATATATTCTGATTGTTGTTGAAAAAGATGTTTGTCTTAATAGTGCTCAAATGTTCCATTAAGTTTTGCTTATTATTTAGGTATCATTTTTGCGTTAAAAATATTGATTTAAAGTGGACATGTAAATGGCACAATTTACTTAAAATAGGCAGTAGTCGTGTAGATTTAATTCAAAGCAATAAATATTTTTCGTAGTTCAAAAATAAATATAAAAAGTTAAAAAAATTTTAAAATGGGATTAGGAAAACATACCACAAGTGAGGAAAGGCGGATCATATGGAAAATGTATGAAGATGGAAAAAAAGTAGCGGAAATTGCTGAGATAATGCAAATTTCTCGCAAAAAAGTCTACACTGCAATTAATTCTTGTGTTGAGGATCCCGATATATTGACTAAGGGTAAAATTCGGAAGCCAAGGTCACGAAAAACAGATGAGCGTACGGATGCAGCTATAGTACGAATGGTGAAAATTGATCCATTCAAGTCATCAAGGCAGATAGCATCGGATATTAATGAAAATTTTAACATGGAAATATCAAGCAGACTTGTCAGAAGAAGACTAAACGAGGCAAATTTTGTTTGGGCGCATTTCCAGAAAAAAAGCCCCTTCTCCCAAAAAAAAATATTTCAAAACGACTAACCTTCGCCAGAACCCATAAGGAAAATCCCATTAGTTTTTGGAAAAACGTGATATGGAGTGACGAAACAAAAATTAACAGGAAAGGACCAGCTCGCAGAATCTTTGTTCGTCGTCCTAAAGGCCAAGAGTTTAATCCTCGGTTCACTCAGAAGACGGTAAAACATGGAGGTGACAGTATTATGGTTTAGGGTGCATTTTCTTGGCACGGCGTAGGTCCGATTATAAAAATCAATGGAAAAATGGACAAGTTTCAGTATTTAGATATTTTAAAAAACCATATGGAGCCATATGCCTTCAACTCCATGCCAATAAAATGGAAATTCATGCAAGATAATGACCCCAAACACTCCTCCAAATTAGTAAAAAAAAATGGTTTTGTGCGGAGAAGATTAATGTTTTGGATTGGCCAGCCCTGACTTAAATCCAATAGAGAACCTGTGGAATGAAGTCAAGGTTGAAATCGCCAAGAAAAATTATAAAAATATGGACGAACTGTGGTCGGCCGCACAGGAAGCTTGGTACGCCATCCCCAAAACAAAATGCCAAAAAATAGTGGAAAGTATGGGTCGCAGGTGCGAAGCTGTCATCAGAAACAAAGGCCACATCACTAAATATTAACGGTAAAATATTTGTACATACCAAAAAATTTAACAAATGCAATATTAAAACCATTTCTTCTCTTTTTTTAAGATTGTGCCATTTATGTGTCCAGCTCATTTCAATGGGTTTTTTTTCATAACGATAAGTTTTTATTTACATTAATGAATTTAAATTAAAGTTTATAGCAATATTGAATGTGCATAATAAACATTTGGAAAAAACAAAAACTTGTTGGTTGTTAATAGTATTTGCAATATAGTAGCATAAGAAAGAATTTATGGTAAAATGTGCCATTTATATGTCCATAGCTGTATATGTGGTTTATTTATTTAAATTACGTAGTAAAAAAAGAGATTACACATAATACTTAAATAAAAAGTTCACGAAGAACATAGGGCCGGGTTTTTCACAGAGGTTGAAAGCTCTCTGTCTGCTATCCACTTGGGGGTAGCAAGATGCGATTCCTTTGTCTGAAATTCTCAAGCAACTCACGACTTCCGGTCTCTGACCAAGTGTTCCTTGGTAATGTATTTCAGGCAACCGCCTGAATAAAGCCAATGTGAGAAGGCGTACAGTTTTGAGTAACCTGAATGGCATGCTAACACCGATGCGTCTAAGGAAGTAGGTGACAATTGAAAACAACTAGTCGCTGAATCTTAGCTGTATTTATGCCGTCTAACAGCTCACCGGCCTAGAGGTGTGTTCGCAGCCCCAATACTAGGATCGGAGGCTTTGGCCCAATTAGTCAATCTTCCTAAACATAAAATGATTACAGAAACGTTAACAAATTTAAATAACAATCCCCCACGAAGACGACTTTTGGCTTTAAACAGCGGTTTATGACTGGTACATGTAATGTTGCGCATGTAGTTAATATAAATCGGAGAATTTACGAAGGAACATTGAGTTGGGTATAAAAAATATCAAAAAATTGTGATAACATGAATTGCACGAATTATGATATGGCGGATCTTTTCTGTTTAGTTTGCAAAAGCGAATGATTTTTAAAACTTTAAAAATGTTAGAAGACATCTGATTTTAAGCAATCATTTCGAAAAAGTACTAACCGAGAAAACATAAATTCAAGGAACCGATGGAGATGTCATGATAGTTCCCAAAACGCACTAGAGATGTAGTTTAAATACTGACTTCTTTGCATGGGTTCTAGAACTAGTTGCACCATCACTAGTTCCATGGATGCTATTAAAGAATATGTATTTACTTCCTGAGAATGTTCTGGAACAAGAAATTTTAGAACAGTTTCCAAAAATGTTACTGGGTAGCGAATCGCCGCAAGTAGGAATAGGCACCCTAGTGTATATATCGTTCCAATCCAACTAAAAATACAAAGATATATGCAAATACATTCCGAAACTTGGCATCATAACTACTAATTTTGTTAATATACAATTTTTTTGTTGCAACGACTATTCAAAAAATGCGACAAATTCTCGACATCGACAGACGTAATTACATATATAGGTTTAAGAAAATAGTGCGTTCCCGTACGTTACCGTTGGTACCCACGGTAAACCAAAACAGCCCAAACAACAACAATCTACGCGAAATTTTGAGTAAGGGAACGCTTTTGAGCTACTTTGGGTAACTGTGGTAAAGTACGGGAACAGACATAAAGAGTTGCAATTTGACTAGTTTCTTTTAAAACTTATGCATTCAACTTACACCAGCTCTACGTAACACATCCGCGGATATAACAAATTCCATTTCTTCAGCTCCGGGAGCTAGAATAATCAGAGCCGATTTTGACATCTTGCGATGAAAGTATTTCAAGGAGTATCCACGACAGTAAAACGTTTTTACTAAAAACTAAACACAATTCTACTGCAACCAAAATAGCGGCGCCCAACTATGAACGACCTTACCAGAAATCGTAGTGTTGCCATTTCGAACTTTTCGGATATTTTTGGCGATTTTTATCTCTCTGTGCTCGGTGATTTTTTACAAATCGTCAGCTTATTATTAAGCGGAGAATACACGAGGGAACATTCGTGAAAAAATTACCACTTTTTTGTGAATGTGTGTGTGTGTTTGAGTGTGTGTGCGTGTTGACATCTTGCAATTCGTGTTTACAAAATTTTTTGATATTTTTTGTTCCCTACTCAATGTTTCTTCGTGTATTCTCCGCTTTCTGCTGGCTACAGGCGAAGGAACATTCGTTGAATCATGTGTTTCATTTTTGGTTACATTTTTTTAATACAGAAGAAGCCACCCAGGGGTATGTCATCACCAAAAACAAAAGTTATAACGACATCGTTATCACTAGATGGCACTTTGTTTTAAAAAATTGACAATTTTTTTTTATTTAAATTGAAATAATAACAAACAAAAAAGCAAATAAAAAAAGGAATTCTCAAATTTTATTATTTGAACATAATTTGTGCTTAATTTTTTCTTATTTTTATTTATATATTTATCTATCGACTTTATTGACTTTTGCTCAGTTTTCAGCAATTTTTGAGTTTTTAAATGTAGGCTCAGCTGATACTAAATAGTTGCTCAGGTGATACTAAATTTCAGCGGCCCTACCGGTAAGTAGTGTAAGTTTTGATTTCCTATCTTTATAAATAATAGTCTCTGATCCCACCGACAACAAAACCTCAAACGGAACATCAGTTCTGTTTGTACAATATTGAGTATACGCAAAAAATAAAACATGTATAATTGCAGAAGTACTTCGGTAAAATACAACTTCAAAAGTTTTCTGCTAATTTACACAATTCTTTAATTAAAATATAATATTTTTTAAGAGTAGTTACAAAAGATAAAACTTAGGTAATTTAACATATTTTGAAGTTTATACGAATGGAGTGAGCCAAAAATTAAGGCAAGTTGACAAAAACTAAAAATTGCTAAATCTATATGTATTTTTTTATTAACTTACAAAAAATACTTTTGAAGTTGTATTTTACCTAAGTAATTCGATAATAATACACTTTTTATTTTTTCCGTGTAGGGAACAAAAAATATCAAAAAATTTTGATAACACGAATGTCAACACATACATTAACATACACACATGAACATTCGTAAAAAATGGGAATTTTTCGCGAATGTTCCTTCGTGTATCCTCCGCTTTATACTTTGTTTCTAAATTTGGTAACACTTTTTTTACAAGGGTTACTGTTGCCAACCCAGGGTAGCATCCCGTGTTGGCGAAACTGACGCCTAGCTAGAGTTGTAAAAGTATTGAGTATTCCGGTACTGAGTACTCAATACTGACTGTTTTTTTGAGTACTCAATACTAAAACAGTACTAAATACTTTTAAAGATGCAATTTTCCGTAGAAATGTGTATTTTTCGTATAAAAATACAACTCTAAAAATAGTACTCTAAAAATACAGCTCTGAAAATACAACTCTATTTGTGAAGCAAATAAATTTGTAACGAATTTTTGGGAACAATTATTTAATTAATTTATTTAAAAAGTTTTAAATTAATTAAAATGTAAATAACAATAGTTATTTAACACTTGTATGTGAATTGTTATAATTTTTCATAATAAATACGAATTCATAACATTTTTATTTTTAAATTAAAAAAACCGTTAAAAGTATTGAGTAGTATCGAGTACTCAATTGAAAAGTATTGAGTACTCAAAAAATACCGAATTTCACAACTCTACGCCTAGCCGTTAATTTTTACCAAGTGGCGCCGCCGCTATAACGGACGGCTAAAATCCAGCCGATTTTACTTATAGTCTTCACTAATCTTGGATCTGTGCAAAAATGAAACAAATCACACGTCAAACAACAACAAATTTTAATTGTTGTTGTTCTGCATGTTAGAGATTAATCAGAACTGGGTCGACAACGACATGTGCTTTTTCATATATTTTGTATGGGAAGCAAAATGTCGCCATGTTGTCCGGCGATTTGTCATCGTAAAAGCATCTATTCTATTTTCGTGACGACACACTAATGCACACTCAAAATATTTGTCAAATAGTTGCCATATTTTTAACTAATGAAGGGAACAGAGTTGCAGAAATTCGTATTAGATTTTTGACAGAAGAAATATAATTGAAAATAAAAATTCATAATTTACCGCAAAAAAGCAAAATTAAATAGAAAATAATGTAAAACAACAAGAATGAATGGAAAACCAATTAAATTTGGGAAGAATTGTGGCGAAAAAAATATAAGCATGTTCTTGTTTTGCTTTAATTTTTTTCTAAATGTCAAAAAATGTCGACAATCGATTGTCGCTGAATTTAAATTATTCGCGACGACTTTTGCTATCGTCGGTCGACAATCGACACAGTTGTGATTAAACTCTAATTCGTTTGATGTTCACACAAATCCATGGCTAGTCAAGACTGTGAGTTATCGACTTAGTCGAATTAATTAGAGATTAATTACAACTGGATTGACAACGAGCAGAGCTTTAAAGAATTAATTCCTTTTTGGAATGAATTCCCAAAAATTTAATTCAATTCTTTAATTTAAGGAATGAATTCATCAATAAGACATAAGCAGGAATTAATTCCTGTGAATGAATTCAAAAAATTCAAATTTATGGAATGAATTCCCTGACCAAAGCGTAAAGAATTAAAATTAAATAATTCATTCACGAGAGAATTCATTCAACACTATTTAATTGAATTTGAAGTCAAGGAATTCATTCAATTCCAGTTAACTCAACTTTTGGCTAAGGAATTCATTCAACTGTGCACTTAATTCAACTTTTGATCAAGGAATTCATTCAATTCTAGTTAATTCAACTTTTGGTCAAGGAATTCATTCAATTCTAGTTAATTCAACTTTTAGTCAAGGAATTCATTCAAGTTCAACTTTTGGTCAAGGAATTCATTCAATTCTAGTTAATTCAACTTTTAGTCAAGGAATTCATTCAATTCTAGTTAATTCAACTTTTAGTCAAGGAATTAAATTTATTTCGTTTAATTCCCTAAGGAATTAAATTTTTTTCGTTTAATTCCCTAGGAATTAAATTTTTTTTGTTTTATTCCCTAGGAATTGAAAACTTAATTCAGGGAATTAAACGAAAAAAATTTAATTCCTTGACTAAAAGTTGAATTAACTAGAATTGAATGAATTCCTTGACTAAAAGTTGAATTAACTAGAATTGAATGAATTCCTTGACCAAAAGTTGAATTAACTAGAATTGAATGAATTCCTTGACCAAAAGTTGAATTAACTAGAATTGAATGAATTCCTTGACCAAAAGTTGAATTAACTCGAATTGAATGAATTCCTTGACCAAAAGTTGAATTAACTAGAATTGAATGAATTCCTTTACTAAAAGTTGAATTAACTAGAATTGAATGAATTCCTTGTTGAATGAATTCATAAAATTTTATGAAGGCATTAGAAAAAAATGAATGAATTCCTTTAATATAAATCGAATGAAAAAAAGGAATTCATTCAATTCCTTAAGTTTGGTCAGGGAATTCATTCCCAAAATATAAATTCAGTTCAAAAAAAGTGAATTAGGGAATTAATTCTTCGAAGCTCTGACAACGAGAATTGCTTTTCCATATATTTTGTATGGGAAGAAAAACGTCGTCCGGCGATTTTCGTCGTAATAGAATTTTTTTTCTTGACGACATGCTAACACACACACTAGGGATGCCAATTTTGATTGATATTTGAAAATCCCGGGACTACGGGATTTTTCGGGATCCCGGGATTTTACGGGATTTAAATTTCCCTTTATTTGTAAAAATTTGTATGTTATGTAACTAATTTTTTTATAGAATAAAGCGTTTTATAATTATTTAATAGTTGTTAATTAATAATGTGGTACATTTTATGAATATTGAAACATCTCAGTCAGAAATTGACAGTGGTACAAAAACTCAAGTACTTGCATACCACTGGATAACCGCGATGTTAAAAATAAATGACTGACAGAACACTCATTTGGGACGCTTTGCCAGCGTTTGCAAAAATCGTTTTGCCAGTAGGGAGTGAGATCATAAAAATGTTAACACGCATAAAGTTAAATAAAAAACAAACCACTGAATTTTAAGACTATAAACTAAATTTTTATTAAATGAAATTTAATACAAAATATAACAAAAAAAAAACCGCATGAAATTCTAACCACTACGAACAAAGTTATCCACTTTTTCCGGAAACCCTCCCATTAAAGCTTTTATGGTAATTTCTGTCACCTTTTTAGAGCAGGTGGTCCCTCTACACTGAACCAAAAGTCGTAAGTGAAATCAACATAAAAATTTTGTTACTTTTTGATGAAACGAATTGTTAAAACAATATATTTTTTATTCAAATTAATGTGTGTTTTTTTTTAAATCAACTACTTTTTTTTTTAAACGAACATACTTATTTCCGTCAGTAATTCTCTAAAAAACAATTGTTGTTTTGATAATTTTTTGTCCATTTTTTAACAAAATTTAATTTGTTAAATCTAAAAAATTTTGTAAAAACGCTGTAACGTAAATTTGATATAATTTTTCTTCAATTTGAAAACAAGAGTATTAAATCTGTGGAAAAAAGTTTAGTGAGGTTAGTTTTGTCGCGTCATTACTCGTGCTAGTATGTGTATTTGTAATTGTCGGAAATGTCAACAAATTGACATTAAGTGTTTTTGTTTTTCAAAGTATAGATAATTTACAAATTCAGTGACTTAAAGTGAATTGCTAATTGAAGATTTATTAATTTTAATTTAAATAAATTTATATAATTTTGAACGTTCTCAATTATATCGTACATTAAAATTTCTGTCATTAATATTGATATTATCTATCTTTTTGTTATTTTGTTTAAGGCAAACTATTAATGAAAGTTATATAATGTATTTGAATTATTAATTTAAATAAAGTTATATGTTTTTGTATATAAAATGGTACATGTGTTTTAAATAAAGAGTTTTTAGTATGTGCTATATTATAATTTCAATTTTATATTTCATTATTTTTTATATTTTATCAAATTCATTATAAAAAAGACATAGTATGTATATTGCTTAAAAAAATTTTAAATTGGTGAAATATAAAAATAATGAAATATAAGTCTAAAAATTAATAATAAATCGATAAAAAAATTAATTAATTAAATAAAATGCATTGTTGAATTTAATAAAATGCATTGGTAAAACAACAAAATCATTATGCAATTTAATTAAATATAATTGTTAAGACAACTAATTTTTGTTAATACATTTGACGATATTTTGTCAAAATAATACCACATAAAATAGTTAAACGTCAAAATATAAATCTACTAAACAATGCGTTAAATTGATGGACAGGTTTTGTTAGTTGTATAGTGATCACCCATACATCAATTTAATATGGATTTTAGTTGATTTCACAGCTATTTTTGGTTCAGTGTACGTTTGAAATATTGCATGTCCAGGGAGACCTTTTTTGTGCGCTTTAATTCTCTTTTAACAAGAGCCCAATATCTCTCCACTGGCCTGAGCTGTGGGCAGTTTGCCTCTCTTGGTTCAAGAACCACATTATTATCATTATACCACTCCAGCGCTTTCTTGCTATAGTGACAAGATGCTAAATCGGGCCAAAAGTAAGTGGATACATTGTGCTGACTCAAAAATGGAAGAAGTCTCTTCTGCAAACACTCCTTGATATAAATTTCGCTGTTTATAGAGCCAGATGTCACAAATAACTGGCTTCTTTGGCCGCAGCTACATATGGCTTGCCAAACTAGGAATATTTTAGGGAATTTCGTTTGCTTTTTCGACCTAAATATTTCCGCAACATTTCTTCGAACATCGAAAATATAAAATTCTCGACCAGTACCGGTGTTCTGTAACTATGTGAGAAGTTACTCACATAAAAATTGCAACTCTACGATGTGTCTACGATATTTAAAACAGGGTGAGTCACAAAATTTCAAATTGCATATAAGTAAATTTTTTTACATACCTCTGGCTAAATTTGACATTATGATACTCACTCTGTTTTAAATATGGCAGAGTTGCAATTTTTATGTGAGAAACTTCTCACATAGTTACAGAACACGGGTAAAGGGAGCTGCAAAAATCAGCCAGGACATAAGTTTCGTCGTCCATTAAACAACAGTTGTATTTTTGTAAAAAAATCTGATTTCAATTTTCGAGCTCTGGTTTTGGCCTCCAAATTTTTAAAAGCTTTTCTATCGGGATCTTTTTAAACTTTGTAGGACTTTAGTCCTGCCTTACGTTTCATTTACGTACAAAAAAGTCCGAGCATTGGGCTAACCGAGCTGTTTTTCTGCCAGATGTGTTAGGAGCTCTCTTAAGAATGCTTTTAACTTTATATGCCTTACCAATGTTACGATAACCAGTCGTTGTTCCTGTTCCCGACTTCCTTTCAATTGTTAGGTGTTCCAGATACCTTTTTACCACTTTTGAAACTGTTTGGCGGCATACATTAGTTTCTTTGGCAATTTTTTTGTATGTCCATGTTTGGTTTTGTTGCAAATATTTAATTATTTTTGAACGCACTTTTCTTTCATCGTCCATTCTGTAAAAAATTGCTAATTAAAACTCATGATGTAAATTAATTTATTAACTGACATATTTTTAAAATGTATACTGCCGAAAAAAAAAATTTTTTTGAGAAGCTTTATAGGCAAAAATGTGTGTTAACATTTTTATGATCTCACTCCTATTTGTTTTACGAAACATCACGACAGGGCAAAAAAAAGATACATATGAACTTTTTTTAAATTTTATTTTGGAAAATATAATTCCAAACCACCTATTTATTAGTTTTGGCAGCGTTTTGCCAAAGTTAAAAATTTTGTTTCTCCAGTACTTTTCCGGCGCTTTCTGAACTGCCGGTCCTTTTGTCTATTGACGTTATCATATTGGAAATGGGAAAGCAATTTTTGTCAGTACTTGTACCACCTGTTAAAATACCTTTACATCGCTTTCCCGTTTGTATTTTTCTGGCTGGGATAATATATGAAGGCCTATCATTAAGTACACTTGCGCCCAGTATTTTGTAAGCAGATTTTAAAACAGATTTGTTGCGATAACCTTGCCCACTAAATCGTGTAATTACAGCAACAAAGTTATTGGTTATCGTTATCAAATGTTTTCATGGAAGAATTCAAACTTGCAGTCCCAGCCAAAACTTACAGTCCCAGTTTCAGAAATCGATTTTCGCTTGGAAGAACAAATCGGTAAAATAACAAACAAACTTGGTTTTTCGCATGTATTACTCAAAAACTTAATATTGTTTACCAAAATTTCAAATTTTTCTGCAAAGTCTTTGCATAGTTTGTTATGTGTCCCGTTAGCACTAAGGTAAAAAATGGCCGATTAGCTCAATAGCGGCTTCCCCATCAGGGTATGAGTCCCATCCCTTTACCTTAGCCTTAAAGACCGTTACAATTATAAAAAAAACTCAAAGATTAAATTTACTCTTACCAATGCAACACATCGAAAGCAGGGGGTAGGTGTTATTACCCCAGTTGCCCATCCCTGCCATAGCCACTCTCATATCCTTCATATTACTTTGTGGCCCCATAAAACCGCACGCACTCACATTTACCCCTTTTACATCAACTCTCCCCTTTGAATTAACTTAGCCCTTCATTATTTCTTTTCTATTTTCAAATCATAATTTTATTGTACAGATTCTTTTCTAATACTATAATATATTTAAACACTAATAATTTACTATCTATTCTTTCCTTTCCTCTAGGTTCCCGATCAACAAAATTTGGAAATGTACTTATTAAGAAACAAAAGTTACTCCGGGATCAACCTTTATAATCAACAAAAAAAAATTATTTTACTTAAATCTGAATTGTATACTTATTTTCCTTTGAGTAATTGCAATAAATAAAATATAAAAAAAAATGAATTAATACCTCAATAGGACTAAGTTTAATTATAATAAAAAAAAGATTTCTGTTTTGTTTAACTAACCATACTTTACAATATTATATAACAGTCTGTTGAAAAGAAAATGTTAAGGTACAACAGCTGGCAATATTTTAGTGGTATATGATTACTATAAAATTATATTGACCTCACTTCCGTGAACCGGATATAAAAACACTATGACTGCCCTACAGGCCTGAGAGAGCTCTCTAAAAACTGTTTAGGCAAAATTTTGCTAAAAAAGAAACTAATTAAAAAAAACCATATACTCCCAAACACAACCAACCTCAAATCCTTTTACGATACTAACGTTTTCCTTTCAATTATTACAAAATTAAATGTCCGTACTTAAGTCACACATTTACCATTTACGACTAGTTTTCACTTATAAAAACATATAACACCAACTACCTAAATACACTAACTTATTTATTAAAAAAAATTAATTTGTTACCAAAAAAAATGACTTCCTGATTCACGAATTATATTCGCTTAATTATTTCCACAAAATATTTCTATCTTTGCTGGTTGTTCTGCGTGGGGTTCTATCTAACCGGGGTTCTAATACTTTTTTACTCTAAGGTTACCTTCTATTTTGGCGATTCGGTTGTAATTGCTCCTCTAAGTACCACACAACAAACCGGAGAACTTCGAACGGGGTGCTTCCTGGAAGCTTCTGGTCTCCACTTATGGTGTTCAACACTGTCTGGCCCTGCTCCAGGTGGAGGCCAGTTCCCAACTATTAAAAATTTCCTTCTCTTAATCAAAAAAAAAATATCTATATGTATATAAAAACTTACGTTCTCCTTTGTACCTTATATCTCGCAGGGGATATTTATTAGAATCTACCTCAAAATTCCTCTTAGAACGGGTAGTTATATTCTATAAAAATGAATAAAAATTTCCACTATCAATACTTTGCCTAATTGTTTCATACAAAAAAAAATTACCTACGTTTAATTTTTAGTTTCAATTTCTTTCTTCGCCACTACCACTGTTGTTCCGGTTTAGCACACACGCAATACTTTTTTGGTTTCACTATAATTTAATTTTCCTTTTTTTAAATATTTCCTTTTGTTTTTCTTTTATAAATTTTTGTGTCACTTTAACATAAAAATGGTTTTACTTCTGCTTTATTTTACGAAGCACTCTAGACCAACTTCGTTCGCGCTTTTCTTAGGAATGATTGCAAAAAGATGGCTGAACCTAGTTCCAACCACATAAGTCTGGTTATTCCAAAAAAAAAATCATTTTTTTCTGTATATAAAATTCTATACTATGCTTTTATCCCTTTCAGTATTTTCAATCAAAAATCATATTTAATATCCATCCTTTTCTAAATGTATTCTAACCAGACTGATTCATTTTCTATGATCATAGCCACAAACCTTTATTGTTAATTTCAAACTTAAAATCTGAATCTACAAATAAAACAAAATTAATTCCTAAACGTTTTTACCATTGTCTACAGACGGTACCGAAACAGAAACGTTTGCTTTAGAACAATGTACCACGGCAACCCTCTTTTCCACGTTACCATACAGTAGTGACTGTCATTTACTCATTATTCAACACGAAGGGTAAGTACAACAAATTTTTATTATTACTATAATTTCTATATTTTCCTTCTGAATTGTAACAAAAATAGGTATTTTTACATTTTACTAATACTCCCTCTATATTTTTCTTTCCATTTCAGCCACTCGGGGACTGGTATTGTGTGTACTTAAGTCCTAATGGGCAGAGCTTTGAAGAATTAATTCCTTAATTCAAATTTTCAATTCTGAATTAAAAATTCGATGAATTAATTCACTACGCAATATATATTGAATGGAATTAATTCATATTTGCTTTCGTTCGATTTATTTTGTTACGAATTAATTCAATTGCAATAGTTCTTTTTATTAAATCAAATGAATTAATTCACTGGTGAATTAATTCCTTATTGAATTAATTCACTACTGAATTCGTTCAATTTAATTTTCGTTCAGTGAATTAAAAAAAATAAAATTACGTTCAGTGAATTAAAAAAAAAATAAAATTACGTTCAGTGAATTAAAAAAAAAATAATAAGTTCACTGAATTGAAAAAAAAATGAAATAAGTTCACTGAATTGAAAAAAATTAAATAAGTTCACTGAATTCAAAGCCTGTATAATTTGGAATAAATTTGGAAAAAAATATAACTATTAATTTTTCAAACTAGTTATATAGTTATATTTTTTTTTCCAAATTTATCTATATCTGTAAAGTTTTTATTTTTAATAGTAAAAGGCTTTATTTTTGAATCTTGTAGGTTGATAAACAGCATCCGGTTTCTAATTTGTTAATTTTTACTAGCACACGCTGTAAAATTGCTTATTTAAAAATTTTATTTGTACATTATTGTTTTCTTCTACTGAACGGCAGAAAACAGGCTTTGAATATGGGGGGTTTCACTATTTATTGGTAATGAATAATAATCTTGGCGAAGGTATCAGCAGCGGTGCTTTGGAAAATCTAAATTTGAATCCAAATAACTTGAATATTATCCATTTTAATGCCCAGAGCATAGTACCGGGATATAACTCTACGAAATTAGATGAAATAAGGAATATTTTTGATGGTGGAGCATTTGATATTATAGCTGTGTCTGAAAGTTGGTTGAAGCCATTTGTACTAGATAACGCTGTATCGATTGAAGGTTATTACATGTATAGGAATGATAGGATAGTAAGGCGTGGTGGTGGTGTATGCGTTTATATTAAAAATGGTATTCGATCGAGAGTAGTACATATGTTTAATGATGAAGTTTATTTTGAAGGTTTATTTGTAGAGTTGGCGGGCAGTGGTTCGGAGCCAGTACTTTTAGGTGTTATATATTTGCCTAGTGGTAATTTTGGCCTTTGTGAGGATGTGTTAGGTGATTTAGCATCAAGGTTTGAGCAAATTATATTTGTGGGGGATATTAATGTAAATTTGTTTGAAGATGGCGAAGAGATGAGAACGCAATGTTCTTCTTGGGGGCTAAATTTAATTCATAACAGTATTCCAACACATTTGGATTTACGATACAATAGCTTTTCTTTAATTGATTATTTTATGGTTACTTACGATGATTTGATATGTAAAAAAGGTCAATTCCAGTTTCCAGCGCTAAATTCTTACCATGCGGCGATTTATATCTCATATAATATTGAGTTGCCAAGAAGTTCGAACGAGATAATGATAAGGGACTATCGCAATTTTAATATGGAGGGTTGTGAAAGGGATATAGCTTTAATAGATTTCAGTCCTATATATTATACTTCTGACACCAACTTTCAAGTAACTTATTTAACTAATCACTTATTAACTTTATACGATAGACATGTTCCGAGGAAGAGGGTAAGATTTAGAAGAAAATTCGATTGGATGAAAAGCAGGGATGTTATAGTTGCTAGGGAGAACAGAGACTTTTCTTACCGAGCATATATGGAGATGAAGAGCCCCCAAAGGTGGAGCACGTTTTGTAGACATCGTAATAAATTAAAATCGACTATTAGAAAAAGCCGTGCAAGATACTGCCAGAGTATTTTTTCTACATGCGGTTCTCGAGAGATATGGAACGAGTTAAGGAGAGTAGGTATTGGTAATAATGGAAGTAATGATGTTAATGATATTGATGTTGAACAGTGTAATGATTTTTTCATTTTACCCTCCATACCTAATCCCCCATCTGTTTCATATGCTCAGGTGACAAGTAGTTCTCGCAATAGTTTTTCTTTCCGAAATGTCAATGAAATGGAGGTTTTTAATGCTTTGCTGAAAATTAAATCTAACTGCATTGGACCCGATGGTTTGTCAGTCAAATTTTTGAAATTAATTTTTCCTATGTTTGGAAGATATTTTACACACATTTTCAACTCTATTCTAACTACTTCTAATTATCCGGATATCTGGAAGAGCGCTAGGGTCGTACCAGTTCCTAAAGTTAAAAATCCACGTACATTTTCTGACTTCCGTCCCATCAATGTTTTGTCAGTGTGTTCTAAAATTCTAGAATATTTGATGAATGAACAGTTAACGGATTATTTAGACCAGGAGAGATTACTTTCTCAGAATCAGTCTGGTTTTAGGAGAAGGCATAACACCACTAATCTTGTTTTAAATATGGTTGATGAAGTTAGATCCGCTGTGGATCAATACAAATTAGTTTCTCTGATTAGTTTGGACTTTAGTAGAGCATTTGAGTCCATTTCTCATGAGGTTTTACTTAATAAATTATTTTTATCGTATGGTTTTTCAATATCAGCATGTCGTTTAATCGATACATTCGTAACAGATAGGTCACAGTATGTTCAGATACGGAATAAGATATCCTCTACCAGAAATATTTTTCGTGGGGTACCCCAGGGCTCTATTCTGGGACCCCTGTTGTTTTTGATTTATATCAACGATATCTTAGATCAATTGTCTGCTTTAAAGGGTTACCTTTATGCAGATGATTTACAACTGATTGCTATTTCGGCAACATCTCATGACTTAGGTGTTATAATTAACAGTGAACTGTATAAAATAGAGCAATGGTGTGCAAATAATTTCATTTTTTTAAACGCTTCAAAGTCGAAGGCAATGTTGTTTGGATTTAGGAGGCAATTTTTACTCCCAAATTTTATAATTAATGGTGAAATTATTGATTTTGTTTCCCATTTTAAAGTATTGGGAATATATGTTGACAATAAATTTACATTTCAATACCATATTAATTTTCTCAATTCAAGAATAGTTTCCACATTAAAAAGGATTCACACTTCATGTTATTGTTTACCAATTAAAATCAGGAAACAAGTTGCTCACGCACTTCTTATGCCAATTATTTTGTATGGGTTAGAAGTATTTTCCGGAACCAGAGCCACTAATTTTGATAAATTGCGGAAATGTTTCCACAGGATTGTTCGGTATGTATATCGTTTACGCCCTAGGGAACATGTATCACAATATGTTATGGAATTTTTAGGGTGTAGTTTTGATGATTTTGTGAGTGTTAAGCTCCTTACTCTATTTTATAAAACACTTAAGTTTGGCACTCCTACCTATCTTGCTGGAAAATTTATATTTGGAAATTCAACACGTACTTATTCTCTTGAAGTTCCTGGGTTTAATACTACAGTTATGCAAAAATCATTTGTGATAAGAGTTATACGTTTATGGAACCATGTTATACCATATCGTAATAGAAATTTTTCCTATTCTGTCAAAAGTTTTGAAAAAATGGTAATGGACCTTATTTGATTATCTAATAGAGCAGCCGTTGTTGACCACCAATTTTATTATTAGCTATATGTTTTTTTTTTACTCTTTCTCCATATTCGTACTTGGGAATGCAATTTCTAAAATATTTTTTTTTGTAAGTGTATTAAGTTTTTTTTAAGTATTATATTAAAATCTCTATTGAGTTAAGATTAAACTCTGTAATCAGTTTTGGCCTTAAGGCTTCCTTGGTTACCAATGATAAATAAATAAAATGAAAATGAAATGAAAATGAAAATGAATTCAGTGAACTTATTTTATTTTTTTTCAATTCAGTGAACTTATTTTATTTTTTTTCAATTCAGTGAACTTATTTTATTTTTTTTTCAATTCAGTGAACTTATTTTATTTTTTTTTTCAATTCAGTGAACTTATTTTTTTTTTTTTTAATTCACTGAACGTAATTTTATTTTTTTTAATTCACTGAACGAAAATGAAATTGAACGAATTCAGTAGTGAATTAATTCAGTAAGGAATTCACTTTTTTTCCGTTCGATTTATAAAATTGAACGCGTTCACCGGTGAATTAATTCATTTGATTTAATAAAAAGAACTATTGCAATTGAATTAATTCTTTGAATTTGTTGTTTGATGAACGCATTCAGTTGAACGAATTCAGTGAATTACTTAAGAAAAGGAATTCATTCAATTGTAGAGAAAATTGAATTCGATTGGTAGTGAATTCATTCAAAAAGGAATTAATTCTTCAAAGCTCTGCTAATGGGCTACAGTTAGGGTTGCCACATGGCCTTGAATGGCCTTGATTGTCAAGTTAATTTAGGTCTTGTCAAGTGCCAAGGTCAAATTTTTTTTGTCAAGTTAAATTGAATTTTTGTCGTATCAGTAGTTAAAAAAACATGTAAAATTACAAAACTGATGAAATTTGTTACGGTGGGTCTCATACTGCAGGTTTAAACTTAGGTTAAT
This sequence comes from Leucophora obtusa, assembly GCA_949987735.1. Taxonomy (NCBI): domain Eukaryota; kingdom Metazoa; phylum Arthropoda; class Insecta; order Diptera; family Anthomyiidae; genus Leucophora; species Leucophora obtusa. The sequence continues at coordinate 371,686,418 of OX465295.1, forward strand.
AGTTACCCCAAAAATTTGTTGTTGTTTTGTGTACATTTTTTTGACATTTTATTTTATTTTTAGTCATGTTAAAGTTAAACCTACAGTATGAGACCCACCGTTAGTGTTTTAATTTTTTTGAGTAGCATTTATTTCTAAACAATAAGAAAAGAAAGATGAACTCCTAGATTCATAAACGCTTTGTAAAATTATAGGAGGTTTATTGAACAAATTTTGTATGAAAATGACGTTTTGTAAACCTGCTATAACTTTAGAAAGCATTTATGAATTGAGGGGGAAGTCTGCAGGAAGTCGTTGAAATGTTCAAACTTTAGGCCAATAAAAATATATAAATTTTTCATAATTCTCGCAACGCCATTTTAAAATTTTAGCATATTTTCTTTTCTGAAACGTAAAAAACCAAAACTTTTTTTCATAAATTTATTAAATTGATGATATATTATCAACATAAAATGGCGCTTAAGGTATATCTTTGGTTTTGAGAGCGCGAGTAGACATTTACGAAAGACGGTTTTCCTTAAAAATCGGTAAACAATAATTTTAATGGGACAATAAAAACCTTAAGTGCTATTTTATTTTGATTATATGTATATCATCCATTTAATAAATTTATAAAAAAAAGTTTTGGTTTTTTACGTTTCAGAAAAAAAATATGTTAAAATTTCAAATAGACGATTCGAAAACTATGGAAAGTTTATATATTTTTTGGCCTAAAGTTTGAAAATGTCAGCGACTTCTTGCAGACTTCATTTTTTTCTTCTTATTATACAGGAAAAATTGCTACAAAAGAAAAATAAATCACTAATCAATTTCGTCAATTTATGTCCAAACTTCAATGGCTAGTAGCACTATCTATCGAGTTTGTCCCCGAAAATTCCAAAAAAAAAACCGAAATTTTTTTTATGAATCTTAATAAAATGGCAAGTGCATTCAAAAATTATAAATTTTTATATTAAGAACCACCCTACTGCACACTAGACCGTACCTCAAAAACACATTTCGCCATACACCCTCCAATATGAAGTATTTTTGCAAGGCAATTTCAAAAACTATTTTTTTTTTGGCCGAACGTAGGGGGTCGCCTTTTTCAATTTTTCGTTATAGCTGCGGCATTTAAAATCGGATTTTAAAGTGTCAAATATCGATTTTTTTGCCTCGAGGAGACCAGGAAAAATCCAATGAAAAAAAATTTAAAAAGGCGACCCCTACGTTCGGCAACCAATATATAAAAAAAATTCTACTGGATTTATCAAAAAACTTTTTTCGCAAAAGTTTAATGATTTTTTGCGAGCTTTAATTTTCTGACATTAGGGTGTTAGCAACTGAGATCTGGTGGCTAACTTTAGAATGGGATATTTGAGGTCAATGGCCCTCTAGAGAAAAACACCGGTCTCCTCGAGAGAAAAAGATCAATATATCATACTTTAAGATCCGAAAAACCAAAGATATAACGAAAAATGTAAAATGGCGACCCCTACGTTCGGCAAAAAAAAATTTTTTTTGAAACCTCGTTGCAAAAATACTTCATATTGGAGGGTGTACGGCGAACTTATTTTTTGCCTGTAAGGTGGTACGCTCTACTGCACACATATGCACATTAAATTTTTTATTGTCAAGTTATTTTTTGCGAAGTGTCAAGTTATTAGACTTTTGCGATGTGGCAACCCTAGCTACAGTACACACCAACATGGTAAATATACGTATCGTTCCAGTGTTGCCATTTCAGTGCTTTTCGGGTATTTTTTGGTGCTTTTTTCCTTCCCGTACCCGGTGATTTTTTACAAATACCCGTTTATAAAAAGCGGATATTTACAGTGCTTTTTCAGATTTCTGGCAGTGCTTTTAGTGCTTTTTGTACAGTTCATATTTTTGGTATTTGTTCTCCTTTTTTAAATTTTTCTTGAATTTTCTGTCAAAGTTGAAAAAATAATACGAAATATACAAAAAATACATTTTTTCACAATGTTTGTAGTACAGGTTTAATAGCAACTTCGTTATATTTAAACTTCAAAATTTTGAAATAATAGGTTGGTGCTTTTTTACCCCTTTTTTTGGTTATTTTTTGAACTTCTTTTACACGATTTTACAAAGGTAAACTGTGTTTTTAAAATCTTGACTTTAATTTTTCAAAAAATTATTATCGTGCTTTTTTACCCCATTTTTGGTAAATTTTTACCCTTTTTACCCGTTTTCACAATGCTCACGGTGCTTTCCTGCCTTCAAGATTTGGCAACACTGTATCGTTCTCTTATTTGACATTCATTTTAATAATTTCCCTTCCATTTTTCCTCTCATTTCAGGTTGGAAGCTTATGTTTGACTGTGGTTATAATAAACCACATCCGCAAGGTCATCCATAGGCTGGCGACGACTCCACTGCAGGTTAGCCACCTGCAAATAAACTATTTGTGGGTCGTCGAAACATTAGAGCCACGGAGAGGGGTGGGGTTGCAAATGCGTTTGGCTCGCCCCCAAAGTACATTCGATACCCCTTCCGTATAAAAAAAAACAAATTTTAATGTTTTGGAGTGGCACGGCCGGCAACTAAAATAATATGCCCGCCATGACGGATAGTGCCCAAAAATATGGGTTTCCACCCTGCGTCCACGCCAATTTTTTTTTCCTCTTTGTCCCCCTTTATGTCCAGCGTGCATTAATGAGGGGGCCACCGCAACAAGTTTACTCGAATAATCTACCTAATTTATAATTTTACCAATATCTTGGCATTAATTTCTTGTCAATATGAGAAAATTCAAGAAAAAACGTAGGTAATATAAAATTGCTCACTTTGTTTATTTGCGTTTATATTAATATTAAAAAATAAGAAAATCCCGGGATTTTTGAGAAATAATCCCGGGATTTTCGGGATTGGCAAATCCCGGATTTCCCGTTTAGCATCCCTAACACACAATCAAAATATTTGTCAAATTGTTGCATATTTTTAACTAATTAATGGTTGCCATTAGAACAGAGTTGCAAAACTTCGTACTTTGTTTACAAAAAAATTATTTTTTTGACAGAAAAAATATAATTGAAAATAAAAATATATAATTTACCGCAAAAAATTAAAAATTAAATACAATAAAATGTAAAACAACAAGAATTATTTCAAAACCAATTGAATTGATGAAGAATTGTGGGGAAAAAATGCAACCGTATTCTTGTTATTCTTTCCTTTTTTTTCTAAACGTCAACAAACGTTGACGGTCGATTTTCGCTGAATTTAAATTAATCGCGAAGTCTTTTGCTGTCATCGGTCGACAATCGACCCAGTTGTAATTTATTCGTTTTTCTATGCAATTCTCAGTATTGAGTATTCAAAAAAACTCGGTATTGAATACCCATTATGGCTATATGCAAGGCGCTCAACTACTGTTAAACGTTATTTTACTCTGAGTATTGACGAGACATCGATTTGTTTGCCAAAGAACTAATCGTCGACAACATTCCTAGAAAAAATTTGTTCATTTGTTTGGGTTGGGGAATACGTAATGTCAGACAATTCATTACAGACAACTTTTATACTCCATATAAAAAAAAAAATATTTTTTCACGACAATGAGTTTCGCGTAAAAATTGTGCAGTCTTTGTTTTCACGCAAATTTAATGTACTATTTAATGACTATTTTTCTGGGGAAAAAGTGACATTTTGTGTTTATTGTGATTGTGGCTGTGTTATAAAATTTAAAAATTGTTAATTTTTATAACTTAAATTATTTAAAGCATCTTTCCGGGCTTTATGCCGAATTTTATTTTCTTATTCCTTTTTGCAAATTCGTAAATATTATTGTTTTCATTGCAACCGAAAAAAACATCGATGTAGCTAACCTTTTAAATTAAACCATGAGTACGATGAAGTAATTACACATTTTTTTTACAGTACAGTAGTTTTTACCTATTTTGTTCAGTTGTTTTAAGGTTTTTGTACTAAAAATTTGCCAATTAATTTTACGACATTGTAAGTTATTTTTAATCCATTTATTAGTTATTTTTCAACAATTAAATATAACTACATTTTTAGATATTTTAAAGGTCGATAAAACCTTTGTCTTTTTAACTACTACAACTTTTGTAATAGAATAAAGAGCTAAAATAAGTGTTTTAGCTAAACACGTGTTTAAGAATTAGGTGTGAATGCAGCCTTAGGCTCGTTTTGTTCGTATACGTGTAATGAAATCCCATACAAATTTTGACATTGGTCATTTTTGTTTGCGGATGTATCGTTATTTTGACTTCAGATTCTTGTTAAGAGTCCTCAAATTAGAAAAAAATATGTAAAATTTTTGCTCCCTCCCCTCCTATCCACCAAAAATGACTTTCGAAAATCGATTTTATGAAATCTCTCGTCCCCGATTTTCCCCTTAACCCTTTGACGACCAATGGTTGATATATGTCCCATTTTTATTTTTTGTTATATTTTCCACATTTTCCAACCGATTATTTTTAAACTGACTTGTACTAATAGAGGAGAGTTTTTGCTTTCAGATCAGATTATACCATATAATTGGCCCAATATGTTCTTAGCGCCTAATTAATTGACCCCAACTTATGAAAAATAAGTTTTTTTGTTCATCTTTTTTGGATGTCATTTATTCAGATGTTATTGGTTTTGCAAGACCAAAATTTTGATATAACATGGACCTGTGCTTCCTGTTTTCAGAAAAACAAAAACATTGGGAATAGTTTTGTTTTCTTGAAGAAGTTTTATTTTTTGCATTAAATTAAACAAAAAATTAATAAAAATAAATAAACTCTTCATTCAACCAAACATAAAAAAGACTTAAGCCTAAACCAGATAAACGCAGTGTCGTCAGCAGTGCGATGTTTTGTCGATAAAGCAGTTTTTTGTATTTTCTTTATTTGTCACTGCCGAGAAATTAGAAAAGTTTCTAAAATAACAACAGCTGTTTTTAAACAATATTAAATATCTCAATATTTACTGACATTAGTTTGACAAATTAAATTTGTTTCACACAATTTCATCGCGAAATGTTATGTTTTTAATATATTATTATATATTAATAATATATTTTGTAACTTCGCAACCGGTCAAAAATCAGATACAATTTCATCTGATTAACACATAATTTAATCAGGTCAGATCTAAACTGATGCAATTAGATAAAAACTGATAAACAACTGATAAAATTTTATCGGGCCATTTTTCGGATCAAATGGTACATGGATCACTCTAAGTTATATATTACCATATAAAGTTCATTATTATTTTTTTTTAATAGGGAACATATACCATATATGGTGCCATTTAAACAATATATGGTCATATATGGTTGACGCCCTATGTTCTTCGTGAACTTTTTATTTAAGTGTTATGTGTAATCTCTTTTTACTACGTAATTTAAATAAATAACCCAAGTAAAAAAAAATGATATGGAGCCATATAAAGTTATATTTAATTATATATAATCTTCTATGTAATTAGATATAATTATATCCGAAAAATGAGAACGTCTTATTGTATCATATTGTATCGAATTGTATACAACTGTATACAATTTGGTACAATTTCATACAATTCGATACAATATGATACAATTGTATCCGAATTTTGTCCTCATCCAATTACATAAAATTATATCTTTTTGTATAAAATTATATAAAATGTTATAAAAGTGGACACAGTTTGACACAATTATACCTAAATATTAACCCTATATTTTTACCATAATATATATGACCATATCTAACAATATACAAAATTATATTTTTAAATAAAAAAAGATATACAATATCTGGAGATCATACCTGAGGGATTTCAATTACAATTACTTGTAATAGAAATTACAAGCAATTGTAATTGAAAATTTTCAATTACAAATTACTAGTAATTGTAATTGAAAGTGATTTCAATTACATTTAGAATTAAAAAGTGTTTTTTGTTAAAATTTTGTATAAAAATCTGACTGGGATAGGTTGCATAGGCATGGATGCGTATAAAAAGAATACGTCATGTTGGGATTACCCCTAACTTGTGCTTTTTGTCATTATTTATTTTCCCAAAAAATGTAATTGACATTTTTCAAATTACAAATTACTTGTAATTGTTCTTTTTTGAATTACAATTACAAATAATTTGTAATTGTAATTGAGTTTTTTTGAATTACAAATTTTGAATTACAATTGCAAATAATTTGTAATTGTAAATGAGTTTTTTTCAATTACAATTACATGTAATTGTGTAAATGAATGTGTAATTAATTACAAAATGTAATGATTAACCCCCAGGTCTACTGGATATCCTATAATTTCGATAAATCTTCCATTACTTTTATCCAGATTTACCATGACAGTGCATTAAACATGAACAAAATTTTCTTTGTTTTTAGTAATTTTAAAATAAGGTTAACAACACTGAAATTTTTAACTTAATAGGATTGTGATATACAACCAAGATATAAGAGATCAGTCAAGTGTGCGTTATAGTATAGAGAATTCCATATTAAAGCTTCAGTATTGTTAATTTTATGGGCGCGTTAGCCATTTTAACTCACGCTCCTAAACAAAAACAAATTACTCAAGCACGAGCATTTCGTGTCTTACTCACGCAGACATGAGTATATTAAAAACTTACTCACAATCAGAAAATTCTTACGCAAAACAGTAAAAATTACTAAAAAACATATGATGCAAAAAATAAACTCACACACGAATCATGCACGTGTTATATATTCTTACTCACGCTCACGTACGAATTATATATTCTCACTCTAACGGGCGAATTACTTTGGTATAGTAATTATTACTCACGATCACTTGTGAATAACTTCACTCACGATCGTGTCATGCGCCAATCCCTAGTAATTACAAAATCTAAAACTAGTTCAAAATCATTTTTAATATGGAACCACATTTAATACAATAGGGTTTTAAAAGGACCTTATACATATATTTTTATATAAAATCACTTTGAAAAAATTGCTAATGTGGGATAATATATAACACTATGCGACAGTCAAAATCGGGATGGGATGAAACCAACGGGAAATGTTATATCGGTCAAAAACAAGTTATACGTGTCCCGGCGTTTCGCTGGGTCACCCCTAGGACTCGAGATATATCTTTTTATTGACATAACTCGAGAACCACTAGTCCGATTTTGCTCAAACAATTTTAAAAAAATTAAAAATTACAATTCCTTTAATCTGTTCATATAACGTTTTTCTATATACTCAACAGTTTTGCCGGTAAAAATAAATGTTTGTTACCGCTACCATAAAAATCAATAACCTTTTGTTTATTACTTTTTTTTTAATATTTTAGGCAAAAACTATTTTTTTCTTCATACATTTATTTTTACCGGCAAAACTGTTGAGTATATAGAAAAACGTTATATGAACAGATTAAAGGAATTGTAATTTTTAATTTTTTTAAAATTGTTTGAGCAAAATCGGACTAGTGGTTCTCGAGTTATGTAAAAAAAAGACCACCAAAGGTCAAATCGATATATCTCGATTCCTAGGGGTGACCCAGCGAAACGCCGGGACACGTATAACTTCTTTTTTACCGATATAACTTTCCCCGGTAGTTTGAACCCTTCCCGATCACTGACCCCTACCATTTGTCTCACAGTGTAATTATAGATGATTTTATAAAGAATGTTATATCGTTATATATAAAAGAAATCATGAAATATTGTAGATATGAAACCATACTAAGTTATATATGGGTTCATATGCGTCAATATATAATCATATATAACACCTATTATATAATATTTCTTAAATGGCTCCATATATAGTTTTATATTATTATGTATAGTGTCATACTATATATCTTTTATATATATTACTTTGTGTACTTATATATAGCACATACACTTATATGCAGGCCAGTATGTAATAATATAAAATCACATATGTCTCAATATTAAAACCTTTGAGGCAAAAATATTTAATATATGACTATATAAAAGTCTATATGCTTCAATTTAAAAGCATATGTGGCCATATCTAACTATAAGTTACTATATGTAATTACATAAAATAATATATGATTATATCAAAACTTTTTTACTCGGGAAAGGACATATATATATATATGGTAACTCATCAGCAACTACAATATTAACTGTATTTCAGAAGCTATTAATTGTATTTCAGAAATTTTAAATGTATTTCACAGTTATGAATTTCGGAAATACAGTTAATAATTTCTGAAATACAATTGATAAAACTGAAATTCAATTGACTAGTTCTGAAATACAATTCATAAATCTGAAAAATATTTGATAAGTTCTGAAATACAGTTGATAAAACTGAAATTCAATTCAAATGGCGTAGAGCATTAAAAAGATGTAAATAAAATTATTTTATTAAAAAAATTCAATTTAATAAAAAAAAAAATATAATTTTATAGAAACATTTATAGAAAAAAAATTATAATTTGATAAAGAGAAATTCATTTTACAAAAAAAAAAAATGCATATCCGTGAACGGTATCGAACTCGAGACCTTCTGAGTTTAAACGTTATTTTTACAAAATATTGTAATTTTTATAAAATCAGTGCTCTGCCAGTGTATTATTTTTTGAACTGTTGTCAATATCTGTCTGGGATCTTATTTAATCCCAAATAAATGGAGATCTTACGTAGTACCAAAATATAATGCGGGATCTAATTTTATCTGTAATTTTTCTGGATAGTTTTGGATGTCAATCCCCAAAATTGCCCGAAATAAATTGCTGGATCTAATTCGATCTGCAATTTATGGGATAAATTAAGATCCTACCAAATCCCCAAATATATCACTGGATTTAATTCGATCTGCAATTTATCGGAAAAGTTAAGATCTTACGCAATCCCGAAATATATTACTGGATCTAATTTGATCTGTCATTTTTTGTATAAATTTAGATCTTACTTAATCCCCAAATATATTGCTGGATCTAATTCGATCTGCCATTTTTCGGATCAAACTAGATCTAAGTTTATTCACAAATATATTGCTGGATCTGCCATTTTTCGGATCAATTTAGATCTAAGTTTATCCACATATATATTGGTGGATCTAATTCGATCTGCCATTTTTGAGATCCAATTAGATCTAAGTTTATCCGCAAACATATAGCTGGATCTAATTTTTTGGATCAAATTAGATATAGGTTTATCCCCAAAGATATCATTGGACCTCCCAATTTTGAGATATAACTTGATCTTAGTTTATCCCTATACTCAACCAAAAAAGTCTGTAATGGCTACTGAAAATTTTGCTGTTATTACGGGAAATTTAACTGTTTTGAGGCCAGCGGTATTTTTTTTGCTAATTTTAGCAACACATGTCTGCTGATCTGTAGTACAATAAAATTAGTAGAAAAAATTAGCAGCCGCTACTAAATTTTAGTAAAATTTATGTAAAATGCAATTCAAAATCGATTTGCTAAAATCAGTTAAAAAACTTACTAATATCATAATTTTAGTGCAATAAAATTAGTATAAATAATTAGTTGCATCTACTAAATTTCAGTAAATTGCTATAAGCTGTAATTTAAAATCAATCTGCTGATCAAAAAATTGTACTAAAAAATAAAAAAACTGTAAAATATAAAAAAAAATATTTTTTTTCTTTCGATTGTAACAAGCGTATAATTACCTCATCTCACTTGAAATTTGGAGTCAAAATTGCAAACGGTTCTCCAGTTATTGCATTTTATCCATTGGAGATGCAATAAAATTTTCTGGGTGTTATTTCTAAACTAAGAATATATCAATAGTAACAAATATAAACTAAACATTGTAAAAAATCAAAAAAAAAAAAAATATTTTTAAATTAGTATATTTTTCTGCTAAATTTATCACTCGGTTTTGAAAAATTAGTAAAATGTTTTGCTGAAATAAGTAGCGAAAATTAGTAAAAAAAATCCGTAATTTGTAATAAGAGAATAGCAAAAATGATTACTAAAAATAAAAATTGTACTAATAATCAGTATAAAAATAGTATAGTGCGATTGGAAACTGTTTACAAATTTTTTTACAAACTTTTTTATCTGAGTGTATATATACAATGGGATCTTATACGATATCATTGGATACACCCAATTTTGAAATCTAATTGGATCAGCTAGATATTACAGCAGATCTTAAACAATATAAAATTGGATATGATTAGATATTGCGCGAGATCAATTTTTTTACTCGGGAAACCAAATTTAAAAAACCTTAAAAATTAACTCGTAAAAAAGATCAATTTTTTGACAAAAACTCGTCCAAACCCTCAAGAAAAACATTTTTTGGAAAAACTGCTATCGCCATCGTTTTTAGCGTACAATTTCACTTTGGAAAGTTAATATTGAAAAAAAAAAACAAAACTGAACTTCCCTCTTTTTAAGTTTTTTTTTACGATTTTTTAGAATAGAGCCAAAAAATTACCGTTATGTGGGGGAATTAGAGGGTTAATATGTTTCACAAAAATATTTACTGACCATACCCTACACCTCAAATGTAAAGAACACATAATTTCATATACCGATATACTGCAGGAACAGGCCAAAGGGAGGAAACTTTAACCCCACCTAAAATAAAACTCCAGAATCCATTGTGAGAACACCGCATTTTGTTCGTGTTGAAAAGTGTAATTAATAAAATTAAATTTTGACATCCGCAAAGATTTTAAGTTTAAATTTGTATTAACCAACATTTTTTAGCATTCGCAACTTATATTTCTTAATTTTTGAAGGGCGCAAGGCGTTGCGTTTTACAAAATAACCCACTTAAGATTTTCAGTTAATCGGTTTGCAAAAAAAGCCGGAATATGAACAAAAAACCGGTTTAGAAACACTAAATTAATCATTATTCGTTTCGTGTAAGCAAACGCGACCCTATTATGGATTGTGTTCCTCTGCTATAACTGCACTAAGTATGTATGTTTGTACTAGCTTAAATGCCCGATACTTCATTACAGGTAGTTTAAAACAGAGTAGTAAAATTAACTGTACACAACATGTAGGGTAGGGTACGGCTAAGGAACACATACCGTATCTATCGTTTTAGCGGTTGTGTGTTTGTACACAAACCGAATGCGGTACACTACGATTGTTTGGTAAACACAAACGCTACGATTATGTACTGTACTTTCAATACATATTCACACCCCCTAGCGTCCCGAATTCGGGTTGTGTGTATAAACACAAACTCTAATGGGAGAGAATATCGTATGTGTTTTCTACGCAACCAATATGCTTGTGGACTGTGTTCGCGATGTGTGGTACGCAACCCTAAAAGTACGGTTCGTTAGAGTTTATTTTCCTACTCTGGTTTAAAATATCGATACAGATAATTTGCCTAAGTATTGTGCGTTTACATTGATGGCAAAATTTGTATTTTGCTATCATTTTTAATACCACTCTAGAGTCAAACAAGTTTTACCATTTTTTAACCGATTATTTCAGAAAGAAAACCCTTCACAGCTTGATTCCATGCCCTATTTTTTAAAACTTAATTAATTAAGTTAATTGTGTGTATGTATCTTAATAACTCTTGTAAATATACATAGTAGCTCAAAATTAAAATTTCAAAATTTTTTAAGGTTTTTTTTTTTAAAATAAATTTTAAATATAAGACGAAGTCCGATTTTAAATATCAAAGCCAATTTGGATAGAAAAAAGTCCAAGATTTATATATATATATGTATGTCATATTGCATAAACAAATTATATGCGTTTTTAGAGCCTTTTTAGACTTGAAAAAAAAATTAAATATTTTACTGTGCAAAAAATCTACATGATCTAAAAAAAATTTAAATTTTGTTACACACATATATTTTAATTTCAGCTAAAAAATTAGTTTTACCCTTTTTTAAACAATCCGCTTCAATTTTTGAAAATTTTTTCCGTGCGTTTTTTGTAAAATATCAATTTAAAATTAAATGAACTTCGAATTTGCTTTCTCTTTGTTGTCACAAATATTTGACAACTTTGAATTTAATTATTTGTACACTTAAAATAATACGTCAGAAGAAAAATCTGTCAAACGGGTTTCAAATCGATTTGACGAATTTTTGACAAATTTTTAGTTGAAACACTGATTTTAACAAAGATTACCTTCATTTAACACAATACTAAAAATCCAAAGCACTTTAACTAATTTTCAGTGTTAATTTTCAAAATTATTTATAACTAATTTTTAAGAACCCATTCGTTAAGTTTTACACAATTTATTGTTAAAATATAATATTTTCATGTTTCTGTTATTACTCGGTAGATGACGCCACCAGTGTATCCGAAGTTCTAAAGATGGCGCTTTTTCTTTCCCTCCCAATTTTTTAAATTGCCCATATCTCGAAAACTAAGAGCGATAGAGCAAAATTTACGAAAATTTCGTTTAACCATGCAATACCCCCGTGAAAAATTTATCTCAATTCCTTGGATCCTCGGAAATATTTAATAAAAATTTTCCATTTCATAAAATGGCCCATATCTCGAAAACTAAGCGAGATAACTACGCCCGGGGAGGGCCCCGAGACCCTAAATTTGAACAAATTTTACGATTTAGTATAATTACAAATAAAACTGTAGTTTTACTAGTTTCTTACTTAAATTTGAATTTGTTAAATTTAACAAAAAATGTTTTAAAACCAACAAATTTTATTTTAAACCAAAAGATAGTAATAAATTTTGTTAAAGTAACAAATTTTTCAGTTCAGTCAACAGACTTATTATTTTGAGTGCACATACAGGGTACTATTTAGAACAAAAGTTTATTTAACCAATTTCAGTTAATTTAAATTTTTTCAGTTTTAACTAAGAAATTCTCTAACTGAGTAACTGAGAAATTTTATCGGTGCGGGGACACTATTTTTGTCCGTAACACACTCTTCTCCAGTAGATCCCATCCGTTTGTGATCGATTGTCCAGTTAGTCGCACAGCGCACTACAGAGAGAATTCGTTCATTAGTCGAACGTACTTACCTAGTGTATTGACATGCAATAAAATGATAGTAAGCAATTGTCAAAATGATTTCATCTCAAACGAAGACACTCAATTTCAAGTTTATTGCAATATCATGCTATCGCTGACATGCCAGCGACTCTTGCAATGATGCCTGCCATGAAATGTCACTTTTCGTTTTAATTTTGTAATAAAAAAATAATAGAAAATTTGGTAAAAAAAGAATGGGAATGTGTTTAATTATTTATTATTTGTAGATAATAATTAATGTTTGATAAAATTTTGCGTTTTTTCTACGATATTTCTTAGCTAAGAAATGTTCAAGTGTTCTCCACCACTTTACAATTGATATCATTTTAACGTTTCTCTGCAATGGTTTTGACATTTCATATCATATATTTTATTGCATTTGAAGACACCGGGTTACTTACAATTTAGAAAAATTACAGTCGAACGTTTATAAACACTGCGCCTTATTTCCTCCTTCCAATAACTTATTTAGTTTGTGGTTCCAGGGTTTCAAATTAATTGAAATATTGATAAAAAAAGGTGCTATGGGAAAAGTCGCCCTAAAGAGATTAATCAGAACTGGGTCGACAACGACAACGAGAGTTGCTTTTTCATATATTTTGTATGGGAAGCAAAATGTCCCCATGTCGTCCGACGATTTGTCGTCGGAATAGAATCTATTCTATTTTCGTGACGACACACTAATACACACTTAAAATATTTGTCAAATTCTTGCCATATTTTTAACTAATTAAAGATTGCCATTAGAACAGAGTTGTTAGAAATTCATATTAGAGCTGCAAAAAATCGTACTTTGTTTACAAAAAAATAATTTTTTTCACAGAAGAAATATAATTGAAATTTAAAATACATAATTTACTGCAAAAAAGCAAAATTAAATACAATAAAATATAAAACAACAAGAATTAGTGAAAGACCAATTGAATTGGTGAAGAATTGTGGTGAAACAAATACAACCATATTCTTGTTTTGCTTTCCTTTTTTTCTAAACGTCAACAAATGTCGACGGTCGATTGTCGCTGAATTTAAATTAATCGTGACGACTTTTGCTGTCGTCGGTCGACAATCGACCCAGTTGTGATTAACCTCAAAGCCGAACAAGAACGAATATCAAAAAAAGCTCCACACACCCCTCGATTATTTTAAAAGGCTTTTTTGAGTAAATTAGAACTAAAACCAATAACAATTTCCCATACAAATGTGCTATTCTCCTCTATCATATATCCGAATCTCAATAAGTTCAGAGAGTACACATTGGGATACCTTCCTTGTTAGCGGATGTCTGCGCCGGAGGAGTAACCTACATGCCAAATTTCCACTTTCTAGCTTCCTGACGTGAGTCAGACACGTTATTCTTTTATAAATAAAAGATAATATTGGAGTTTGTTGTTACTGTCATTTTTTTTGTTACCATTTCCATTAAATAGTATGTGCGTTCCCGTACGTTACCGCGGGTACCCGCGGGAACCCAAAACAGCCCAAACAACAACAATTTACACACAATTTTGAGTACGGGAACGCCTTTGGGCTAGTTTGTGTAACTTCGGTAAAGTACGGGAACAGACATATTATTGTATATACACTCAAAATAATAAGTCTGTTGGCTAAACAGAAAAATTTGTTACTTTAACAAAATGTATTCCTGTTTTTTGGCTTTATATAACAAATTCTTTTGTTAAATTTAACAAATCTAAATTTAAGTAAGAAATTAGTAAAACTACAGTTTTATTTTAAATTATACTGAGTCGTAAAATTTGTTCAAATTAAGGTCTCGGGACCCTCCCCGGGCGTAGTCCATATCATCTAAAGTCATGTAAGGTCACTCCAAAGGAACACAAATTTTATCTGTTTTTCTCTATCTCGCTTAGCTTTCGAGATATGGGCCATTTTATGAATTGGAAAATCTTTATTAGAAAATTCCGAGGGTCCAAGACCCCACCCGATGGTCTATTTTTGGATAGACACAAATTTTGTAAAATTTAACGGATGGGTTCTTAAAAATTAGTTATAAAAAGTTTTGAAATTAACACTCAAAACTAGTTAAAGTACTGAGGATTTTTAGTATAGTACTAAATAAAGATAACTAAAATCTTTGTTTAAATCAGTGTTTCAACTAAAAATTTGTTAAACATTAGTCAAATCGATTTGAAACCCGTTTGAAAGATTTTTCTACTGATATATTTTTTTAAGTGTAGTAGATAAATATGTGTCTTTTAAATATAACGCTAACGTTATATAAAACGTCGGAGCCGAAAACAGATTTATCTAGGTGTGTTTAGCACGCATCTTGTAAATAACACAATAAAAGCTTTCCCTTTCATTTACCAGTGAGAAATTGTGTTTCGTGCGAAAATGACGATAAAAGTGCCAAACAGCTTCAAAGTACACTCAAAATAATATGTCTGTTGGCTGAACAGAAAAATTTGTTGCTTTATCAAAATTTATTCCTGTTTCTTGGCTTAAAATAAAACTTGTTGATTTGAAAACATTTTTTTTGTTAAATTTAACGAATCCAATTTACCCTTTAGAAAAACGTGTAAGGCCACACAATGTAATCGATTTGGTGGACTTCATTTTGTGCGTACTTACGATATGGGATACCTGTGTATAACAATTGTATATGAAACACAAAATATTTGAAAATTTAAAAAAATTTTGTCTAACTTACATGCCACTATACTTGTGTGTACTTACGAAGTATATTGGCTTGTGGGCCATTACAATTCGGCCATACCCTGGGTAAAGTAAGCCAGCTTGTGTGTAGAGTTTGAAAGCACTCGGAGATACTAGTAAGTATGATATGGAGTATATATTTTTTAAAATTTTTTCCCAAGCATGGTAGAAGGATAAGTGGACGTGTCTTTAAAGATATGTTGGTAAAAAATGGGTTAAACAATTTAAATACTGTGTCTCATAGTTTTGTTACTTGATTTTAATAGTGAAATAAATTATATTGTAACACTTTTTGGACAAATTCTCAATTTATTTGTCCGATTTCCTCGTTCGACATTAGTTTTAAAAGGTTTTATTACAATTTAATAGATTATCGGAAAGGTTAAATATTAAAAGTAAATTACATCATTCATGCGAGGCTCCAGGGGGGTGGGGAAATTTCCCTACCCCCCCCCCCCCCCCCCCGCGAAATCGGAAAAGAAAAAAAAAAGGGAAAAAAAAAGGAAAAAGAGGGAAAAAGGAGAGAAAAAGGAGAGAAAAAGAGGAGAAAAAAGGAAAAAAAGGGAAAAAGGAGAGAAAAAAGAGGAGAAAAAAAGTGAAAGAAATACATTCATTCATTTGTTATGACCCGAGTAAAAATAGTTATATATTGTCATATATAATGTGATTGGGCTATATCTGACAATGAATGGAGTAACATTAAGACACATATCATTATATACAACTACATCTGATATTATTTTTTCAACGAATTTTATGTATGGTAATTGATATTATTACATATCCCCAAATCTAACTCCATATATAACTACATAAGCCTTATAAAACTAATCAAATTATATGTAGTGATCGATATGATTATATATGATTTGATACTAAGTTTTATAACACTGTATGTGTCGTTGTACTAAAAATATATTTTAATTTAATATAACTTTTTATATAATCTCATACAAATTAATTTATAGTTCAACATCAAAATTAGTTATCTGTAAATTCAGAGTTAATTACTCCATAGCCAAATAATTTTCACGTGATGGTTTTGCATGTAAAATCATATTAAAAAATGATGCGTACGATTTAGAAGACAAAAGTATTCAAATAAATTTTTATTTTATGTTTTAAAATTTGGGTCTTCAAAATTGTTAAAACCATAGACATTTCAATGTCAATTTAATAGCTGGTATGCATAAAAAGTATGCCTACTATCAGACAAAATTTTATAAAATCAGATATTTTTATATCGAATTAGATATAATTTGATGTCCTGGATATGGACAAATCTCGGATCAAACTGTATCAAATTATATCTAATTTGATATAATTAGACACATGTAGATGACCCATTTTTCGGATCAATTTGTATGTCGTTGTATATGGGGATTTATCAAAAAAGATATACCTATGTATGACAGCATATTAAGATTTTTACCCGGGGAATAATAATATGAAATATACAATTTTTTCCTTATTTTAACCAGTCGTCATTTAAAAAATCTCAATAGATATTTTAACAAATTCATTAAAAAAACTGATAATTTTGATTATAAAAAAATTAAAGTTTGTGGAGAAATGTAGTTAAAAGATCTAAATTTCAAATTAGATTTTCAAAATTGTATGTAGATCAATTTCGTTTGAAATTTTTCTAATTTCAAATGACAAAAAGAAACTTCATTTTAAAATTTCGCATTTTTTAATACAAAATTCCAACTTTATTTGAACATTTTTTAAATAAAAATAAACGCCCTTACTATTAAAATTTTCCAAATGTATATTTTTGTTGACTTTAGTTAAAATTTTGGGTGGCAGCATGCTTTGACCTAGTTTATTTTTGGAGCATTCTGATTGGTTAATTTATTTTCAACTAATTAAAATATTTGAAAATGTAAATATTTCTTTAGGATTTTCATACACAAAATGAACAAAGCCGTTTAAATATAAAGTCGACTTTAAAAGTAAAATACTGTTTGATGGTAAAGCACTTGAAAAAATTGTTATACTCCTCACTATAAAAAAATGATAATTTCCACGACAATGAATTTCACGTGAAAACTGAGAAGAGATTGTTTTCACGCAAATTTAATGTACAAGACTATTATTTTTCTTGGGGAAAAATCATAGTTTTTGTATATTGTGATTGTGTCTTTGATATAAAATTGAAAAATTGTTCATTTTTATAATTTAAATTAAAAATAGAGTAAAATTAAAGTTCGAGTAAAATTTTTCCACGTGAAAAACCACTTACGGTGCTTTTGGGAAAAAGACTAAATTTTATTTGGAATTTTTTTCATTAAAATTGCAGAACTGAACTTCTAATGGAATTTTATAAATTTGAAGTGGTAAATGCTACTATATTTTAGAATTTTCTCATTTCAAAATAAAAAATCGAAATTTCTCTTGAAATTTTCTCAATATTGTAAGAAAACAATTAATTACCGTTATTTTGGTTCAGATTTAAGATCAAATTTGACAAATTCCAAATAGAATTCACAATTAATTTCACTTGAAATTCTCCAAATTTCATTCGGAAAGATATGGTGGAGTTCTTTTTTAGGTCTTTCCAAAGGATCGTATTGAACTTATTCCAGTCTATCTTTCGGAAATTCTGAGTATACATGTTGATATCGTAGAGTATATAGTTATGTTCCTGAAATAATTTCTTTTGAAATACTCAATTTTTGATTGCCTGCGAGTAATTGACTAGCGTTAGATCCTGCACTTCCTCCCAACCTGCAAAGTGTTTTAACTTTAAAATACGGAATGTTGGTGTAGCGTCAAAGCAAAATTGGCCAGTAATTCTTTTTTTTAATAACGACTTCTGACTCCCACAGAAAATTTAATTATACAAAGTTTTCCAAATGTTGGTCACGAACCCCTGAGCGTCCGTAATCGCATCCTAGGAGGTCTGCGAAACATTCCGAAAAAATAATTAAAAAATAAGAATTTTTTAAATATTAGAAGTTTTTAGTTAAAATTTATAACTAAAGTATAAAAAATCAGCTTCTAATAAATAAAGTGAATATAAAAATAATGAAAATAATTTCAAAACTTTTCAGGAAATATTAACTTTTTGTATTGTTGTTAAAAAGTAATCTCTGAGTTAAATCCTTGTAATCATCTTAATCAAATTTTGAGGACTTTTCAGACTCCGGCGACGTTTTTCGTAAAATTTTCAAAGTTTAATTTACGATTTAAATCGTCATATGTATATCGAAAAATGGATTCTTGAAAATTTCTGAAAAAATATATGCGGTGTGTTTGATTAGCCGAAATTCTTACTACTTTTACTACAATTGGAAAGTTTTGTTTACTTTTTATATTGAAATTTTGCAGCTGTAGTAAAAGTAGTAACTTGTAGTAAGTAAACGAACTCGCTTATGTTGTTCCTCATTACTTTATTTTTGCCTTTACGAAATCTTATACTGGCACTCTTATTGGGTCTTTTTTCATACAAATGTTGAAAAATCGAACTGTTTTTTTTTTTATTTAATACTATACTATAACTCAGGAACCAAAAGGAGTACCAAACTGATATTTGACAGTGTCATTGATAAACAACTAAAAACTAATACAAAAATATTAAAAGGCTACGATAAAGTATCCCGAACCGCGTATTAAGATAAAATGGCTTTAGACCTTTGATAACGATAAATGGTTAAAGTTCATTTCAAAATAGTAACTTTTCACGTGGCTCAATCATGGCTTCAATTATAAAAGGATAGAAACAATTAATTAATTGTAGAAAAATTCTCAAAAATTTAAATTTTTTTTAATAAATCAGAAATTATCAAATTAAAAAATGAGTTGCAGACCAACTTTAGGCACGCTTTCAGAAGCTTTAAAGTGATATATCAACCAGTCACATAGCTAAAATAATACAAAAGTTAGACCCAAATATGTACGGAAAGTCTATAGCAAATTTGATAATTTTCCCCAAATTGAACACCAATTTTAGCTATACAAAGTATTCCAAGTTATAGCAAGTTTCATACAATTCAAATAGAGTGCGGAAATTTCAATTGTTGATTTTATATGTTATTTAATATAAACTTTTTTAGGCATTACTAACCCATCCTTGTTCGATGTCAAATACGTATCAAATATTAAAGTTTTTGATGAAAAATATAACTTAGAATTTTCCGTTGGACTTTATATTGCCTTTTATACCCAAATCGTCGCTCATAAAATCGTTAACCTTGCGCTGCGGAGTCCAAAAACGTCCAACAAGTAGTGTATGGCCAAATCAAAAGGGTTTAAAAATATTTTTTGTGAAAATTAAAATAAAAATTCCAAAATTACAAATTTTGATATGAGAGAAATGCTAGCAACTTCATTGCCTGTAGATATGCCCATAGTATTTTTCTGTGAAACCTTTACTTTAAGAGTTATAGCGCAAAGAAGCTTTGAACTAATTTTAGTCCATTTTTAGGGCTACAAGCCGCGGGAACCAATAATCCGAGAGAATCAATTTTGAGGGGTATTATTTTTTTCGCCCAATCTACCGGAGGTAAAAAATAACACTTTTGCACATTTCATATACTTCATGGGTGCTCTAATATTCATTCATATATAATATTATGTAAACTTTTTTTCATTATACCCAAAATTTTTATAAAATGTGTGAAATTCCTACCATTTTATTGCTTTTAAAGTACTCGTACTTTAAAAGTGCTGACTTTTAGATGTTTATTTTTAAGTTTTACGTTTACATTCATATTTGTTGCGATATATACAGTGGTGGCAAATTTAATAGGAACGATTCAAGTTTTTTCTAATTTTTTTTTCGTTGCCTTTATTTTTAAAGATCAAAATATCGCCCCGAAAGGCAAATATGTGGTTTAGAATATTGTGCAGAATTTTCACATAATGTCTGTTTTTTTTATTTTGTCACTTGTTTTAAGTGGGCGTGACTTTCAATGAAAAATTAGCGATATCGACCTGTTATCAAATTACAGAGTAAAATTTAGCGAGTACTGATCGGATCTATACAAACTGTATATTTTTGGAAATCCTACAAAATTTCCTTAACTACTGCTTTATTTTTGTCTAGAAATAGTCGCAAGACTTGAAATGACAGTGCCTTAAACATAAAAAAAATTTCTTTGTTTTTAGCGATTTTATAACAAAGTTAACCACACTGAAATTTTAATAGGAAATGCTTCATACTTAACATAGAAAAAAACTTTACTTATTTGTTATACCGTAGCAAGAATAGCATAAAACTATTCGCTTTAAAATTTCAGTATTGTTAACTTTATTTTAAAATTGCTAAAAACAAAGAAATTTTTTTTCGTGTTTAAGACACTGTCATTTTAAATCTGGCGAACATTTCTGGATTAAAAAAATGCAAGACTTAAGCAAATTTTGTAGGATTTCCAAAAATATACAGTTTGTATAGATCCGATCAGTAATCGCTAAATTTTACTATGTAATTTGATAACATGTCGATGTCGCTAATTTTTCATTGAAAGCCACGCCCACTTAAAACAAGTGACAAAATATAAAAACAGACATTACGTTAAAATTCTGCATAATATTATAGACCACATATTTGCCTTTCGGGGCGAATTTAGCCAATATTTTGATCTTTAAAAATAAAGGCAACAATAATAAAATTAAAAAAAAAAACTTGAATCGTTCCTATTAAATTTTCCACCACTGTGTATATGAACAAGCCTTTCATATGATACCCATTTTGTGTATTTCTTTAGCTAAAATGAAAAAGTTCTTTCAAAAACTAGAAAAAGGGTTTTTTGAAAACGGTCCAGCGGTTTTGTTTAAATTCCCAAAAGTGACTTTTGACCAAAAAACGACTTATCTCGTGCATTGGCTGCAAAATCATTATCTTGAAATATTTGAAAAACAATTTGGAATTCCTACATAAATTTAAATGTTTTTTATACAATATGAAATTGTTAATTGTTAAATAATGATCTGACAAACATTAATATAAAATGATTTTAAAACATTGATAGAAAATATTGTTCACAAACAACAAAATCCATTAAATGTACTAAAAATAATAAGAATTTAACTAACAATTAATTATTTTTATTCTAATTATACTCAATGCTTAAAAATTCTTTTAACATTTAATGGTTAAGTTCCACTGTATTGAGCAAGGACTCCTTAAAAGCGGAGTTTTTATAAATTGAGATTGTTCAGCATGTCAATATTATGTAAAAAAGAGTTTTATGGTGCAAGTGAATGAATTACTAAATTATTTAATTCCAACGCATTAAATTTAAAGAATTCTCTTGATTTTCACTCAAATGGAATTCTAATTCGATTCGTGATGAATTTATTAAAAACATTTAATTCTTTAAAGCTCTGGATGTCACGATATCACATTTTCTCCACTTTGAAATTTGTGTAACTTTAAATACGCGTAACCACTCTAATGTTCATGAAAAGTATTTACTATTGTAAATACTTGTATTATGTGTGTAACCAGAATTAAACGACTTATTTGTATGTTTAATTTTTTGGCAAACTTTAATTTGTTAATTTGTGTTGTAAACATTTTAACGAACTAACAATAAATTTATTTTATTTTGAGTAAATATTACCTAACTTATGATATAATTGTTTTTTAAAAATTACTTCAAGTAAATACTTCAATTTATATACCTACACTATAATTCAAGGTTACAAAGTTAGAAATCAATGGAAAGTGTTGTACCTTGAAACGGCTGTACCTTAAAATATTTAATTTTTCACTACAAGGTGATTTATTTTTGCTTACGCATTTGTTAAGCTAAAATTTCCGTATTTTAAATCCGTAATTGTTAAGAAAAGTTTTGGTTGTACCAAGAAGCATATAAAACTAGGAGATACAATCGCTCTCGGATCGCACATCGGATCGGATAGAGGACAGAACATTATGGCGTTGTCTGACAAGGTCATAACGTTCTGCCCGATGTGCGATCCGATAGCGATTGTATCTCCTAGTTTTATATGCTTCTTGCTACCTTGAAACACAAAAAGTAATTATTTGTATAGACTTTTAGCTGAAATAAAATTTTCTAGAAGCATTTCCATTTATTTTTTTTTATTTATGAAGTGGAAAATTTTTATTAAAAATTTCATAGGGTCCAAGGTCCATTTTTGGATAGAGATAACCTTTTCACGGGGGTGTTGCACGGTTACACTCAAAGTTAGTAGAAAAATTAGTAAAACGTCTTTTTTATCAAGTATACTAGTTTTCAGCAACTTTTTTGCTGAAATTGTATTTTCAGCAAAAGTTTTAGTTATATTTTTTTTACCACTAAACTAATGCCGTTTTCTTTTCTGAAAAAAGTGTTGCCTTTTTTCTGCCCTTTTTTTAAAAATTGTATTATTGTGCATAGAAATAGTAAGTAAATATAGGCATATTAGGTATAAAATTAAAGGTTATTTAAAGACCTATTTAACTATGCTTCAAAAATGTCCAGCAATATTCAACTTATTTAACAAAACACCAAAATATAGAAAAATGTGACATTTTGTTAAATTGCATGAAAATTAGGGAATAATTAGACATATTTTATACACGCTTAGATTGATATCTGAAATACCTTTAATTTGATACCAAATTTGTCTATGTTTACCTTTTATTATTATACACAAAAAGGCATTTTGTAAAAAAAGGGCAGAAAAAAGGCAACATTTTTTTCAGAAAAGAAAACGCCATAAGTTTCAACTAATGTTTTACTAATTTATTTTGCTAAAAAATTGTGCTCAGAATATTATTTGAACACTTTTTTTATAGTTTTTGCATGGATCCGCGGTGTCGCGGAATCGGCCAACAAAAATTTAAAAACTCTACGAGTTATAAGAGACTGAATATTGTTCCGACGACAAATACATGTATAAAAATTCCTGGATTCGAATGTTTATTCAGCAATTAAGTTGCGCACAGCAAAACAAAAATTCCGCCCTTTAAAGGGGGTGTGCCACTAGCATGGGTAGGTCGGCCCTCCAAATTAGTGGGGGTCGGTCATACATTTGGACTCGATTGGGGCACTCTAAATGGGTCAAAGTGGTATTTTTTAAAATTTGGGACATCAAAAGTCGGGGATTCAGAATTCGTTTTAGAGGTGTGGTTCCTCGGACAAAGTTTCTTATTTTGATCCCTAGAATACGATTTTCCTTGTCACTTGGGCGATTTTTAAATTGACCCGCCCTAATCTATATATATAAAAATAAGTTGGTATATGTTCGTCATTTTATAACTCGAGGACCACTCAACCGATTTACAAACCAATACATGCATTGGAAAGGTCTACTTTTACTGATTTTAATGACGAAAAATGTCTACGCATCCGTGTTATACGCACACTTTTGTGATGGTGTGTTTTTCCCATATAAAATGTGTGATCGATATACAAATTTTTATTTTTCAACAGATTTCTGTCAACCGATTTCAACCAAAATTTCAGGGTACGTTGAGGATGGTCTGCAGATGGTTTGTGTGAAGTTTGCACGAAATTGGCCCAGTGGTTCCGGAGATATGGCGTCCCTACATATAAAATTTTCGTGTTGGTATGACAACCAGGCAGCACTTAGAGCATTAACCTAATCTAATCTCAGCTCATCCTATCTCATTTATCTCATCTAAATTTTTTTTTGTGGAAACACTTTTTTTTATGCACACATAATAATCCATGCATAAAAATACGAAATTCATGTCAAAACAACAAAAACTTTCGTAAAATAAACCATTTTTCGTATATTTTACGAAATTTTTTGTTATTTGACATTTTTTCGTAATTTTATGCATGGACATAAAATATACATATACATTTATATTAACACTTTGCTTTTATAAATATGTTTGATATGACATTATATATAATCATGAAAAAGAAGCGAGTGAATATTTAAATAAATTTTGACTCCACAATACAATAACTCCAAGAACTCTGTTTTTAGAGTAATTTGAAATTCTTCAGTGATGAGGGCTCATAATTTGGTGGCAGAGAAAACACTTGATTTTTGTGTTTCTTGGTGCCATCTCAGTACTTTGCAAAGAATTAAATAGATCAGTGTTATCATTTGGGTGCCAGGAAAGCACTTTAATTTTTTTATTTGGGAGTTGGGAAAGCATTTGATTTTTATGTTTCTGGGTGCTTTCTCAGTTCTTTGTAAAGCATTGGCACCACCGTGGGACGGTGTTTGGGCGTTGGGCGTTGAGAAATCACCGTTAACAAGCACTAATACCACCCATTTCGGTGCTTTGTCAGTGCTGGCCCCTTTGTAATTTTCTACCTGGGCAATCTTATATCAAAATATATAACAAAGTTAATAGAAAATTGTGTTAATTTTATATGTGATTATATCTGACATATCTAATTATACAAAATTTTATAAAGTTTAATTGCACTATAAAAATTAAAAAAAAAAAAACTCACAAATTGTGGATCTGGATAATCCTGAAGATGCTTCACAATGGAGTAGCGAAATATCAAAAATAAAAACTTTTTATATTTAAAAAACAAACCTTAAGCTCAAGGAAATTGTGAAGTTTATAATTGAATTTAACATATATTTTTCAAATAGTTTGCAAAATACTCTTTATTAAAATAAAAATAATTGTAGAGAAATAAAAAAGAAAAATTTTGTTTTTTCATTGTGGAATTAAAGGTCGAAATAATTAAATTTAAAAATAAAAATTAGACAAACATATGTTGAAATAAATATGGTTTAAGTTCATTTATTTTTCCGTGAAAAAAAAATTAATTGTGGAAGTTAATTTTTTTATTTTATAAGAAAGACACATTTTATAAGAAAGACCAAAACTCTAACCTAGAAAAAGTTGTTCCGACAAATTTTTGTCATGTTTTATTTTGTCAGCTATTTCCAAGTTTATTAGGAAAAATTTTTATAAACATTAAGCATTAGTATTTAATACGAATGAAATAAGTGATCTCAACAATATGTACTAAAATTTTCTTTGAAAATCTTCATCAAATTATATGTATTTATATATAATTTGATGCAGTTAGATAGACCCATTTTTCGGATCAAATTGTATCAGTTTAGAAAACATGCGTATCTTCGCTTGATATAATAATATATTCCAATATTCGGATCAAATTAGATATGGACGTATATATGGGTTTATATATGGTGATATATGATTATATAACATCTTTTTAGTCGGGACACTTTTTTTTTGTGGAATTTTTTTTTGTGGGAACTTTTTTTTTTGTGGAAACACTTTTTTTTGTGGAAACATTTTATTTTTTTTGTGAAATATTTTTTTTTTTGTGGAAAAAGTTTTTTTTTGGGGACACTTTTTTTATTTTGTGGAAATTTTTTTTTTTTGAGGAAACTTTTTTTTTTTGGGAAAACTTTTTTTGTGGAACCTTTTTTTTTGTGTAAACATTTTTTTTTGTGGAAAGTTTTTTTTTGTTGAAACACTTTTTTTGTGGAAAAATTCTGCTTTTTTTTGTGTAAACTTTTTTTGTGCAAACACAAAATTGTTTTTATGTGGAAACTGTTTTTTTTGGTGGAAACACTTTTTTTTTGTGGAAACACTTTTTTTTGGAAACTCTTTCTTTTTTTTTGGAAACTTTTTCTTTTTTTGTGGCAACACAGTTTTTTTTTGTGAAAACTTTTTTTTGTGGAAATACGTTCTTTTTTTGTGGAAACACTTTTTTTTTTGGAAACACTTTTTCTTTGTGTAAACTTTTTTTTTTTTGTGGAAACACTTTTTTGTGGAAACATTTTTTTTGTGGCAACACTTTTTTGTGGAAAACTTTTTTTTTAACACACTTTCGGGAAAGAAAATTTGTCCACGGCCACTTTATTAAGGAAAGTAATATAGAGTTTGTTTACGACCATTTTTTTTTTATTTTTTAAACACTTTTTTAACACACTTTCAGAAAAGAACGGGGAAATTAAACGGGGAACAAGTGGAACTGAAACTCGAAAAAATGGCAATAGAACAAAGAACGAAATGGAATGCGGAACGAAATAAAACAGAAGGGGGAACGAATGGATTCGCAATGACAATAAACAAATCGCAAAGAGAGTCATAGTGTTTACATATATATATATATATATATATTATTATATTATATATATTATTTTACCCTCAACCGGCCTATGCTTTTTCACCACCAAAGTATAAATAAAATCCAAAAATTAAATTTTTTGTTCTTTTGATTAAGAAGATGTAACGATTTTCGATTTTTTTTTTGTATTATCAATGGTTTAAAAGTAACTTAAATATATTTTTCAGATTTTTGAAAATTGTGTTAGTTTCAGAATATTAGATGGCGAACTTTTGTTGAGGCTGTTTATTTCATAGCCCTGTCGTATTATTTTACTTCGGTGGGGTTAAGTGCTATGGGAATAGTGAAGGAGGACACTGTATTAGGGAAAAAAATCATACACATTATTTTTCCAAATTGATGTTTCGGTCGCTGGGGATCGAACCCGCAACCACATGTATAACAGTTCAACGCGCTAACCATTACACCACAGCTCTCACATCGTCATCGTTATTTATTGTTAATTATTAAGTGTGTCTATTTGATTTTATTTTTACTTAAAAAGTAGAAAATTTGTTTTAACCTAAGCTTCCTCTGAATAATAATTTTTTAAATTATTTATTTTTTATATAATCCCTTAATAAGCATTCTCATCGAAGGGGGCTTTTATTTTGAAGATTTTTACATTAATAAAAAACATTGTATTTTATTTTCATAAAAATATTTAATTCCTACACCCATAAAATTACATAGTGGCATAGTGAATAAAATCCATAGTCATTTTTAGTTTTAATTGAATTCACTATCATAATCAATAACAACTATGGACAAATTAAAAAGAAACCTTTTTTGAGTTACTCTGTCAAAATAAATTTCAAATAACTTTAATTGTAAAGGAAATTTTAAAAACATTTTAAATAAACTGAAATTTATAAACGGCACCAAACAATTTTTTTGTGAGTAAATATTATTAGAGTCTTATAATGATTTTAATATTTTAAAACTATTTTTTGCAGATAAAGAATTGGCATCCCAGTGTAGAAAATCATTACCAGATATGTGGTTATGTAACTACCCAGTCAGAAAAATACAAACGGGAAAGCGGTGGCAAAGCACTTTAAGAGGTGGTACAAGTACTGGCAAAAAGTGCTTTCCCATTCCCAAAATGATAACATCATTAGACAAAAGGACCGGCTGTTCAAAAAGCGCCGGAAAAGCACTGGAGGAACAAAATTTTTAAACATTGGCAAAACGCTGGCAAAACCAATAAATAGGTGGTCTGGAAATATATTTTCCAAAATAAAATTAAAAAAAAGTTCATATGTATTTTTTTTGGTCCTGCCGTGATTTGAACCCAGGCCGTCAGATTGGCAGACGATTGCTCTACCCACTGAGCTAACGAGACATATAATATTTAATGGCTAAACACATAAATGAGTGATAATAGCTGGACAACTACTGGCTGTGCCAAAATGCAAGTACTGGCAAACAATTTTTAGTAACTAGTATGCCAGTGTTTCCCACAAACAAAAAAATTGATTTTATGAAACAAAAAAATTTTAAATTAAAAAAAATCCAAAAAAATTTTTTTGCTTGCAACCGGATTTGAACTCGGAACCTTCCGACTACAAACGTTTTTTAACGAAGCATCAGCATTTTTATAAAATCATTGGTTTTCCAGTGAATTGATTTTTGTACGCCTGGTAGCATTGGCTAGGTAGCACTGGATAACCACTGGTTGCCAACCTTGGCATATCACTCTAAGCCAATTCTTTGCCAGTGGTTTTTTTTATAAACCACCGAAATTTTTGTAAAAAAAATACTGGTAAAACGCTTTTTGCAAACGCTGGTAAAGCGTACCAAATGAGTGTTCTGCCAGTCATTTATTTTTAATACCGTGGTTACCCAGTGGTATGCCAGTGCTTGATTTTTTGTACCACTGGCGATTTCTGACTGGGTAGTTACTTTTGTTATTACATTTCTTATTACCTTTATATGGCGATGTCGCGAAAAATAATGAGTTGTCGTTACACACCAGCATACGAAAAATCAAAAAATATATCGTTACCTATGTGCTTACCAGTACTGACAAAAATAATGAGTCTAAAAATAGATTTTCTAAAAAATAAATTATATAAAAAAAAATATTTTTTATTGTATTTTTTTTTTTTTTAATAAAATTTGCTGGTGCGGGAATCGAACCTGGGTCTACAGATTGCCAGTCATCAGCTCTACCATCTGAGCTATATCGACATGTAATATTTAATAGATAAAAACACAATTGACCTGCTGCACACAAGTAAGCTTACTTGCCAACATACAAATAATCAAAAAATATGTGGTTACATATATCCTTACCAGTGTTTAAAAAATATTGAGTCTAAAATAGATTTCAAAAAAGTTTCAAAAAAACCTATAAAATTATTTTCTATTTGAAATAATGATAAAAATAAGTCATTATCAGTAACTCATTATTATATGTTTTAAAATAATGCAGAAGGTAAGTGGGTATCATTACTGGTAGTCCAAAAAATATTGATATGTCATTACCGTTTCTACACTGGGATATAAATCAAGAAAAAACTATCAAGAAAAATTTCCAAGAAACATGAAGCGCAGACTTGGAAAATTAAAATTGTCGGTTCCGGAGGGAGAGCAAGTGAAAACATAATAAAGTATTTAAAGTCTACATGTATTCATGTTAATAAAGTTCTTAAAAAGGATGTGTTATTTATTTTTTCAGTTAGTTTCAAGTATAGTTAATATTTTTCCAATGAGGCGTCGTTAATATATGTATGTATACTATTTTTAATTTCAACTACAAAATCATTGCCAATAACTTCCCCCATAGTTAATTTGATGATAACAGTAAACATAGTTACCTTTCACTACATCATATCAACTACGTCATAGTGAGGGTTATTTCACCTATGACATAGTCGAAAATATAGTGATCAGCAACTATGATTTTCTTTGGGTGTATACAAAACAAATTACATTTTAAACTTTAAGGTACGCCAACAACGTAGCGGGCTTGCCCGATACGACAAAATTCGTTTTCGGTTTAACTGACATCCCAAAAACTAGGCCTAAGGCACGCCGCTAAATCTAGCGAGCTCGTCATCTTTCGCCACATTTGATCTGTCCCCTATCTTCTTTCTTTGCTTTATAAAAACTTGTTCAGCAAAATTCCCTCTGTGTATTTATCTCAATATGAACTACTGCTCAAAATTATAGCGCACTTACTAGCAGTATTTTGGTGTTTGAATATCTCGGCAACGACTCAACAGAAAATTATAATTTTTTGGATTTATAAACATAATTTGATTTACAATTTAATCCCTAAATTCATCATCGCTTTGTAAAGTTATAGGAGGTTTACAAAACGAAATTTTCATACAAAATTTGTTCAATAAACCTACTACAATTTTACAAAGCGTTTATGAATTTAGGGGTAAAGATACAGATATTTACTCATGTCCCTAACAATGATGATTTTGAATAAAAAATGACGATAGTATTCCGAAGCCATAACTTCTTAACCATGAAATCCCATATTTTAAGCCCGATATATCACGACATTTTGCTGAAATTTAAAACTAAATCTAGTATACGAACAGTGAAGACCATTTAATATCAAATTAATAAAAATCAGTTTACAAAATTATTTCAAATATTCAATTTAACAAAAAGCTTATTTTTCTATTTGAAAATTGAGAACAGTTTGGTATTTTCCCAAAATTGAAACACAAATTTGTGAAATTTTCCTAAAGGCACATCTACACGAGTGAGAAAACTTCTAGAGATAGAGCAAAAACCACCTCTAATTAGCTCTATTGTGAATGATTTAAGCTATTTAGAAGTGTTTTTTTCTCTATCTCTAGCAATTTTCTCTCTCGTATAGGCACGTCTAGCTTACTAATAAATTTAAATCAAAATACTGAAATATTTTGCAATATATAAAGTTTTTTTTAAAATATTCTCTGTAAGTGCGCTATAATTTTGAAGCACTCGTTTTGGAGCTTAGATCACGCAGAGAAAAGATATGGTTGCAATATGATCACGGCTACACAACTATGATCCCCACTGCTATACATGATTGTTGCAATCATATTATTAATGTATATATCATACTTTACAAGTTATATGGTCGTCTTTAATCATTTTATAGTTAAAATCTCTCCTTTTTTCGCTTATCATATTTGTCTCTGGGCTACAATTATATATAATCCGGACAACCATATTCCTCTCTTCGAATTACAATCATATTATTATTTGAACTGAGAGATATCATGTTCACAATCATTGGTATGTATTCGACAACTATAAGATGGTCAGTATATCTTTTTATGAGCGTCATTGATCAGTTACCGTCATTCTTGATTCAGATTTTGTTAAAAGAAGTTATAAGGCGCAATGAAAGAAAATAATACATAATAAACAAAACAAAAAATAGAAAACAACTTACTTATATTCATTTTAATAGTGACATTGTTTGTAGAAGAAAGAATTCGGTTTAACCAGGAACCTTCAAATTAGATTTTACTTTAAAGTGCTCAGTGTTATAAAATAAGTAAAAAGTGAAAAAAAGTGTTTTTAATTTTTTTACTCAAGTAGAAAAATTATTGTTGAAGAGCGTCCATAATAAGGAGTGTAACAGCTTTCAGTTTTGTACGAAAATCAAATTGAAGAAATGTACAAAATTGAAGAAAATGTAAAGAGTGCACAAAATAATCATAATATGTTCCTAGTGATCATAATATGATTATAAGTGATCACAAAATTTTCGACAGGACAATAATATGATCACTGGTAAAATTTTATGATCATCAAGAATATATTATGATCATAAGCAAAATATTATGATGATTTTTGGATGTATCGTGAAATTTTAATCCAGCTTCAGCAAAATATTGGGAGAATTCTATAGGGGTTATAGGACAAAAATATGATATGCAGGACTATAATATGATAATATTGGGAGAATTTTATAATCATAGTGTGATAATTTATTGACCATATTATGATAAAAATGAGGTAAGAATATGATTGTGCCAACTATGTAATAACATGATTGTTGCAATCATAAATCCAAAAATATATGATGCTCTTAGAATATGATTATCCCAACCATGTTTTTTCTTTGCGTGATAGCCCTACTGTCAATTTTTTTCTTCAAAGTTAGATAAATAAGTAAGTATCTGTATTCTTAAATTGGCAATCAAATTGTGTTAATAAACTCAAAAATTTATGATTTTCTATTAAACCGTTGGCGAGGTTTTCAAGCACAAAAATACTGTTAGTAAGTGCGCTATAATTTGGAACAGTTCTTTATATATTGGAAGAGTATTTTCCGAATAGTATCTTACAACATGTGTAATTTTAAGATTGTAGGGATTTAATTTTATGAAAAAAATTTCGGGTTCTGAGGACTGTTTCATAATAAAATCTCTTACAATTTCTTTAAAAAATTTTAAGATTCTAACAACAATTTATTACGATAACTTTTAGATTTTGAGAAATTCATCTCTAACATTTAACATAAATATTACTCGAATTGTGAACACTCTTCCGTAGAAAACCACTTAGATTTCCAGGGTATTTATTTTACAGAACTTGTTTAGTTCTGGCAACTTTACCGTATAGGAAATCCTCCTGATTCTTAAAATACATTTTCCTATATAAAAATCCTCTATGAATTTCTAAACTGAATCAATGATGTTTTGTTGAAATTCGTCCACTGAAACTTTTCATTGATTTAATTCAGTTTTTCATAAAGTTTTAACAGCAATTTCATATTATTTATAAAAAATGAATAAGGGGTATGTATAGTTGATCTTTTATTTGGTAAATGAATGTTTTTCGTTCGATTTTAGATCATATATATTAATATCTCTTTCTGTTTAAATTATTTTTCAAATTAAAGAAAGATGATACAATTTTTACAAGTAAATTACAAAGAAGAAATTGCGCTCTTGATAATAAAAATAACACTCTCTTTCTTTGATTCTTAAGCTTATACACTTATTTATTTAACTCTTATTACTTTAAACTGTACAACACACACACAAGTTTACCACCGATTTTTAATACAACGCTTTACTAAAGCTAAATGACACTATCGTTAACTGACATAAGGCAGCATTATATATTTTTACTTCTGTGATTGTAGAGAATTCCGGAGACACCTATAGCACTAACTAACATCACGCAAAGAAAAAACATGGTTGGGATGACCATATTCGAAGAGCATCATATATTTTTGGGTTTATGATTGGGACAATCATATTATGAAATACCCTTTTCTATCATAATATGATCGCTTAATTACTACATTATGATTCCAAACTGATCCCAATATTATCATATTATAGTCCTGTATATCACACTATGATCCCTATAGTTTTTTCCCAGCATTCTCTTGAAGGTGAGTGAAAAAGCTGTGCACGATCTGTTTTATTCAAAATAGTACATTTATTTATTCAATGACTAATTTACAATCTTAAATAATTTAAATCAATTTTAGTTATCACTTATATTAACTAAAAATGAATTATGGAAACATCTGATAACAGCACGTTGAAAAATATTGTTAAAAATACAATTTTACAATGCATCCGAAATTATCATAACATCTTCTCAGTGATCATATTATATTTCTAATGATCATAATATTTTCCTCATGGTCATATTATGGTAATGACGAAAATTTTGTGATCATTTGGAACCATATTATGATCATCAGGAATATAATATGATCAGTACGAAAATATTATGAGCATTTCGTCGTGCACTTACATTTTTTTTTTTCAAATTTTGCACTTTTTTTCAATTTTGTTTTCGTACAAAACTAAAATCTATCACACTTCTTATTAAAGACGCTCTGAAACAATCTTTTTGCTACGTGAGTACAAAAAATTAAAAAAATTAAATACTTTTTTCACTTAATTTAAGCACTAAACACTTTATTGCATAATAAACAATAATTTTATTTGAGGATTGCTTGACAATCTATATCTCTCTAGACTTCTTGGGTAGAGCGAGTTCTTTCTTCCAAAAACAATGTCAGTAATTAAATGAATACCAATAAGATATTTTTTATTTATTAAGTATTTTTTTAATATATATTATTTATTTTAGTGCTTCTTAAAACTTCTTTTCACAAAATCTTAAACAAGACTGACGCTAACTGATAGATGACGCTCTTAGAAAAATATACTGATTATCTCATGGTTGTCGAAACTATACCAATGGTTGTGAATATGATCTCTCTCAACTCAGATTATAATATGATTGCAATTCGAAGAGAGATATATAATTGTCCAGATAATATATGATTGTAGACGAAAGAAATAATATGATAACCGAAAAAAAGAGAGACTTTAACTATAAAATGATTATAGGTGACCATATCATTTGTAAAGTATGATTAATACATTATTAATTTGATTGCAACAACCATGTATGACATTAGTGACCACAGTTTGGTAGCTGTGATCATATTGCAACCATATCTTTTCTCTGCGTGATTATACTTAAATGTAGTACCGCCAGATTGACGATTTTAATAATTCCCGTTTTTCGAAATATTTTCTTCCAGAAAACTCCAGAGTTTTTTATACTAGACTAATCTAATTTCGTAACAATACCATAGTTTCAAAATAGAAGCAATGTTAGAGTCTGCAGTATAAGAGTCGCTGCCTGAGAAAATTGATTTACAAAAACATTTCTTCCAAAAATTTTTAAAAATTTCTTATTTTAAGCTCAGTGAGTTGTTTCGATTTTACACATAAATGAAATGTTTTTCACGATAGAGTGTTTCATGTGAAAGCTGTGTATCATTTGCTCTTCAGTAAATGTAATATATCAGACTAAATGTTGTATTATTTATATGCCCGGTGAAAAATGCTCATATACGCTCAAACATGTGCATATATGGTTTATGTATGGACACATATGAATAAATATGGATTTTTTATGAACATATATGGATTTTATATGAACATATATGGAAGTATATGTTACTCCATATATGGAAAAAGATTTCATATACAGACATATATGGAGGCATCTGTTATTTCATATATGAAAAAGGAACTCATATATGGACAAATATGGAAGTATATATTATTCCATTTATGCAAAAGGGACTCGTATATGAACATATTTGGAAGAACACATTTTTCCATATATGCATAACGGACTCATGTATGGCTAAATATGGAATTATATTTATTCACATTTATGAAAAAATGTAGCGCCTAATTTGAATGTCATCCATAAATTTATATGTATGTATAGTGAAACGGTCGCATGAAATTTGTCTGTTATAGGAAGTGTCATATATTAGGAGCGAACAAATTATAAAAAGGTGTTTTTTTTAATATGGACAAAATTTTATTTAAATTTAGTGTCTGCGTTCAGACCTTCTGCTATCTGGAATGTTTTCGAAATTGGGAGTGTCTGTTTCAAGCGAGTTTAATGTGCGTCGTTGCAGTTTGTAACCAAGCCAATTTTGGGGGGACCCTAGGTCTAAACATGGCACTAGGTCTAAACATGGACCGGTGTTAACCAAAATCAATAGGCTTCGTCTTTTGGCTGATATAGGTCGGTGTACCAAATTTCATCAAAATATCTTAATATTTGCGACCTGCAGCGTATAAACAATATAATTTTGAGGGGACCCTTATATGGGCACTAGGTCTAAACATGGACCGATGTTCACCAAAATCAATAGGATTCGTCCTTGGGCCAACATAGGTCTGTGTACCAAATTTCATCAAAATATCTTAATATTTGCGACCTGCAACGTATAAACAATATAATTTTGAGGGGACCCTTATATGGGCACTAGTGGTGTTTTCTTTTCTGGAAAAAAATGTTGCCTTGTTAAAGTGTAAAATTTTAAAAATGTTACCCTCACCCCAATAAAATGCTACATTTTTCCAATCAGAATAGAACGATAAAAACACTTATTTGCATTTTTCAAAACACATGTGTATGTATATATTGTTGTTTCATGTATATGCAATATTGTTTACGCTAGCTACTACTATATGATAGCCTAGTGGTTGTGAAGCTTGCCTTTCGCTAGGGATGGCCAGGTTCAAATCCCAGCCAAGGTGAATTAATTTTTATATACTACTCTCTTTTTCTTTTTTCAATTTAGAAGTTTTCCTCCATATTAAAAAAAAATTGTATAATTTTTTTTATTTATTGGTTGCGTAAAAACTAGTAGATACTAAATAAAACAGTAAATTATTAAAAAACTAAATAAAATTAAAAAAAAAAAAAATTATAAAAAAAAAATTTATAAAAAAAAATTTATAAAAAAAAATAAAATTTTATAAAAAAAAATAAAATTTTTTGAGGGCGGAAAATGTTGCACTTTTGCACTTTATTAGACAACATTTTTAGAAAAGAACACGATGCCCTCTCAGAATATTACCCTTAATTTAGAAAAGAACACAAAAAAGGCAATTCAAAAGCAAAGTGCAAAAAAGATGCAACATTTTTGTCAGAAAAGAGAACACCATAGGTCTAAACCATAGCTGTTACTAATCATAATAATTAGTAGTTAGATTACTTTCTTTTTAAAGGTGAAGTAATGATTATATTACGATTATATTTAGTTTCGGACGATTAGTAATTGATTATGATTCCAAATAATCTAAAAGTAATCAGGATTATTTGTAATTACGACAAAATATAATCAAAAAGAATCATAAATAATAAGTAAAAAAAATCAAAGTAATTTCTATATTTTTACCATGAAAACTTATCCAAAATGTTTTTTCAAATTTCAAATGACATTTCAGAACATTTCAATCACGCAAAAATTCTACTAAGGCACTGTAACTCATGACGAATATTTTTGAAAATAATCAAAAAGAATCAAAAGTAATCTTTGAAAGTAGTCGAATTATTTTTTGATTACTTTTGATTCTTCTTGATTATGTTATGGTAATCTCAAGTGATCTTGATTACTTTTAGATTATTTGTAATCATAATCAATTAGTAATCAAAATTGTTTAATAGAGAATTATATAATCAATACAATTCTTTTCAAAATGTAATCTAATTGATTAGTAATCGTAATCGAAATTTAACAGCTATGGTCTAAACATGGACCCGTGTTAACCAAAATCAATAGGCTTCTTCCTCGGGCTGACATAATTCGGTGTACCAAATTTCATCAAAATATGTTAATATTTCCGACCGGCAGCGTATAAACAATATAATTTTGGTGGGACCCTTATATGGGCACTAGGTCTAAACATGGACCGATGTTCACCAAAATCAATAAGCTTCGTCCTTGGGCCAACATAGGTCTGTGTACCAATTTCCATCAAAATATCTTAATATATGCGACCTGCAGCGTATAAACAATATAATTTTGGGAGGACCCTTATATGGGAACTAGGTCTAAACATGGACCGATTTTAACCAAAATCAGTAGGCTTCGCCGACATAAGTCGGTGTACTAAGTTTCATCAAATATCTTAATATTTGCGACCAGTAGAGTGCGCACAAGAATGCATGGACAGACAGACAGACAGACGGACGGACGGACATCGTTAAATCGAAATAAAAAAAAATTCTGAGCCGATCGGTATACTATAAGGTGGGTCTAGGACCAATATTTTTTGGTGTTACAAACATCAGCACAAACTTATAATACCCTGACCACATAGTGGTGTAGGGTATAAATACTTATGTTGAAAATATTTAAAATAATAGATGTTACTACATATTGAAAACTCAAACACATAAAAAATGTTCTTTCGCATTTTTAATAAAATACGTACATATGTATATAAAAAAAAAATA
The DNA here is from genome assembly GCA_949987735.1 of Leucophora obtusa. Classification (NCBI taxonomy): domain Eukaryota; kingdom Metazoa; phylum Arthropoda; class Insecta; order Diptera; family Anthomyiidae; genus Leucophora; species Leucophora obtusa. The sequence goes on from OX465295.1 coordinate 371,723,830, forward strand.
TTAAAAATTAGGAGAATTAAGAAATCTCGAAATTTTTGTGTTTGTTGAAACGCGCAAAATTTCTTTTCCAATCAGAGCTCTTAAAGAATTCACTCATTCGATTTTTATTTCTGAATGATTAAATACCTCAACCCTCTTTCGAAGAATCGAATGAATTCTTAATGCACCTAATTCATTTGATTCGACTGTCAATCCATTTGTTCATTCGAAAATATTCTTATGACATTCACAATGTGGAATAGACCCGTAAGTACCTTTAAAATAATATTCGCTTTAAAACGAAGTTGAATACGGTTTTCAAGGACTCGAAATTCTGAAGCCTACACTCACGGAAATATGCCTGTAAAAATAGCAGAAAAATCTAGTAAAAATGGCCTTACAAAAGAAACTGCTAAGATTAGCAGCTTTTTTTTCCTAAATACAGTAAGATCAGCAAAAATAAAACCGCTAAATTTACAAAATTTTAGTTATATTTAAGTTAACTTTTAGTTCATTGAAAATAACAAATTATACTGTAAAATCTGCAGAAAATATTAATATTAGTAGACTAAAAATAGCAAAAATAAAATGTTATATCTACAAAATTTTTAAGTTAAATTCAGTTGAATGAAATAAGCAGTCTAACCAGCTCAAATCAACGGAAATGTATGCTAAAAATAGTAAACTTGTGATTTCAGAAGACTAGATTTTTATTCGTTTTAAAAAAAATCGAAAAAAAGATTTCAAGACTGACAGGTCATTACCATACGGATTACCAAGTAATGATAGGTCATTACCTTTTGAATTACTTTAAAATACAAAATAATGACTTACCGATAATAAGTTATAGAAGTACTTATATATTCGTGCAAAGTAACCACTTACTGGTAATTGATTAAATAAGTACTGATTAAGTCTTTTTTATATTAATATTTTATTTATAAATTTGTTTTCAACTAAATAGGAAATTTTCCAAGTTAAAAAGTTTTATTTTGCCAATATGACCAACTATTTTACAATGTAGGGTAACCACTTAATTCCTAACTTCTGAGTAACCACTTATTCTATCTTATTCTACTTATTCTTTCACTCGTTATTCGCACTTTTTTTGTAAGCGAAAGGGTAATGACCACCCATGAATTTTTGGACATCGCGAACAAAAGTAATGTTGCGAGTAAATAGCCTGGTAAGTAGTGAAACCCTTTGTGTGCTACTTACTCGCTTAATTATTTGGTAATGTCTGTTTTTGCTGGGTAATTATTATTTGTTGCTGAGTTTATCTGGTTAAGTTGTTATTTACTGTTTATTAAAGTTTATTCAAATATAACTAAAATTTTGTAAAAATTTTTTTAAATTCCTTGTGTTTTTCTCATTCGTGTGTGAAGTTTTTTAGGAAACTACGCACTCTTAAAACGCCTTAATGGATACCCCCTGATTTTACAAAATAATCTGATAGCATTTTTTATGCAAGGTAATTTTTAACTAATTTTTAGTAGTTTTAACAAAAATTTTTTGCTTTGCTGTGTGAGTTAGATATAATAGAACAGAACTCTTTATTTTTTATGAGTTTTTATTTGTTAAATTATAATGATAAAAAAATTAAATGAAAAAAAAATAATTTTAGTACTATAGAGGTCGAAAAAGTATTATTTTTTAAGCTGGTTGGTACTATTTTAAAAATCCAATTTATCATCCCTTCTATTTTGTTTCCTAGAAAATACAAATAAACAGAAAAAGGCAAAACATAATGAGCACCTTAAAAATTAATAAATAGCTTATTAATTAATATTTCTTTAATTCCAATTTGGTCTTTGTATCTTAATAATGTGGTAGACTATATATTTTTTTTAACCAAAAATAAAAATATTAGCAGAACTATTTAACTCAATTCATAAATAAATTAATTATTTACTTTATGCCGACTGACCAAATTGTGCTATAAAGCAAAACATTCTTAACTGCATCAAGTTCTATAAAAATACTATCTTTCTATGTTATTTGCCGTTTTTGGCGGACACGCAATGACGATGACGCCTGAAAAGATAAATTTCCCAGTAAAATATTATATAACCAAATAGTGAATTAAAATGCTATATATAATGTGTTGCTGGTAACAACTTATCTCTTAACTACTCATAAGTTGTTAAAAATCTCGTAATCACTTAGGCCAGGGGTGGCAAGACTTTTTTCGCTGCGTGCCAGAAACAGAGAAAAATTTTTTTGTAAAAATTTCTCACCTGCCATCTTAAAGGTGGTTATTTCATTAAGAAACTTATTTTCAGCCTTTATTTCATTGAGGGTTATTTCGTAGCACCTATTTTCCCTTTCAAAAAAACCTAATTTTTTAGATCAAATTTTATTACAAATTGTTTTACATTTCTGTCCAATTTTCTGATACTTTTTATTTCTCCGATTATGAGGCATTTTCTCATCGAAACATTTAAACTTCTTTCAATCTAGAAACTTAGAAATTTTCCCAGAATTTTCTGATAATCGAATATGCGAGTTCTTCATTAACCATATTTCTTTAAACAAAATATGGTGGCAATACAGAGTTTTATTAATTTTAAAAGACGGTTTACAAGTTCTATGAAAAATTTCACCATTATGGAGTTAAATCACACATTTTTGTAACGAAATTTAACATTCAACTGAATTTTTTGACGGTCTTCTAATAGTTAAAATTTTTTGAAAATATCCAACAAAACGTCGCGTGCCATTTAAAATCCACTCGCGTGCCACTACTGACACGCGTGTCATAGTTTTGCCAGCCCTGACTTAGGTGGTACTTACTTACTAGGGACGGACGGAAACGGACAAATTTTTTTGTAAAAATTTCTCGCGTGCCACCTTAAATTTAGTTGTCTTTTAAAAGTCCTTTTTTAAAATTTTTTAAAATTTCTCTTAAAAATATCATCGCAGATGTACATATTTATCAGCGCTACGGATAACCCCCGTGAAATAACACCCAAAGGAAAAAATTAAATAACATCCATGAAATGACGTAAAAAGGTTTGACGGTTATTTAATATTTGGGGGTTTATTTAATCTTTAAATATTGAGATTATTTCATTATGAAAAAATCCCCAATGAAATAAAACACTCAGCGCTATACCGACCGTGGTGTATCTTGTTAAGAGGTGATGCTACGAGTCATAGCCTGTGCAGAGGGCTGCCGGTTCAATCCCCGGTCATGGCAATACAGAAAAAGTTTTTCATATAGAGACAAATTACAATTAAAAAAAAAATTACTTTGATCAGTTGACACATAAACTAACCACTGACGAAACTGCGGCAATCTGGTGATTCCCTTGTGTCTGTTAAATTTTTCAATAAAAATGCTTTCTTCTTCTTCTTCCTATAAATCAGCTCTAGATAAAATTAAAACAGTTTGAACCTTATTGCCTCTTCATTTTTTGGGGGGTTATTTCATTTTGGTGGATATTTCATTTTGTTAAAAAAAGTTAAATTATTGTGCGCCATCAGTTATTTAAGTACCTATGTAAGAAACTAGTTCAAAAATGTGCTTCGGGCAAAAATTTGATTTTGTTAAAATAAATCCCGCGGCTTTTATCACCACAATAATGAATAAAAAGCGAATATTATGGATTTGAACAGAGAAATTTCTATTTCAGATGAAATGGCTCTGCGATCAAAGCCCAATTTCAAATTCCAACAAAGAAGGTTATTTCATTATGAAACTTATTTTCAGCCTTTATTTCATTGAGGGTTATTTCGTAGCACCTATTTTCCCTTAAAAAAAATAATTTTTTAGATCCAATTTTATTACAAGTTGTTTTCAATTTTTTTGCAATTTTCTGGAATTTTTTATTTATTTTCTCATCGAAACATTTAAACTTCTTTCAATCTGGAATTTTTTAAATTTTCCCAGAATTTTCTGATAATCGAATTTGCGAGTTCTGTATTAAACATAATTCTTTAAACAAAAAATGGAGGCAATCCAGAGTTTATAGTATAGTATTTTTATAGTTTTTTCTGCAGTTTCATTTTTATCTAATTTTTAGTTACTTTTTCTGCTATTTTTACAGATTATTTCTATGAGTGTGAGCTTAATAAGATATCTTATCATGTCTAATTAATGGTCAATGTAATAAAGCTTGTTAAGTGATCACTCTGGATCAAGAATGAAAAACTGGAAATTTTAAATGGTACCGAAAATTAAACAAAATTGTACACTCAAAAAAAGCCAGCAAAAAATGTTGCTGCATCAGCAAATTTTTAGTCAGGAGCGTGCTTGCAAAAAAGTTGGTAATTTCAGCAAAAGTGTTTGCTGAAATTCAGCGAGCTGATTTTTACCAAAAAAAAAAAATAGTAATCTCAGCAAAAGTTTTGCTAACACTTAGTCGATTGAAAATGAAAAAAATTCTTGCTAAAATCACTAAACTTTTTGCTGAATATTAGTAGACTGAAAAAAACTAAAAAAATTTGTAGAGAAATTTTACTTTTTATTTACTGAAAATTTAAATATATGTACATTCATAAAAAAAGCCCATAAAAATAGTTTAAAATACTGCTAAAATAACAGAAAATAGTACCTGTATTTGCGCCAGCAGAATTTCCAATGAAGTGGAGAATTATGGTCTGCTAAATTTAGGTAAGCTAAATTTTACGCACTGCTAAATACACAGACAATTCTAGTTAATTTAGCTAAGAAATTTGAGCTAAATTCAACAGAAATATTGCCTGATTTAACCGAAAATTTCTGCTAAAATGTCGCTCCACGGATCTATCCCGAGACAGGCCCATATTTATTTTTGGGAGTATAGGTGGCTTATAGAAATTAATAAGTTCATATTATCCAATTTTTGTCCATTTTTCTCTATCTCGCTTAGTTTCCGAGATATAAGCCATTTTGTGATTATACAATAAAAAATTATGAAAATATAGCACCATCTCTATGCAGTGTTGCCAGGAGTAGGGGAAAATCCCTACAAATAGGTTTTTTTGGTTAAGAAATAACAGCGTAGGGAAAAAGGGACAGATATTTTTAAATAGACGAAATGTAGGTACTTTTTCCCATTACCCGACTAAAAAAGTTTTCATATAATCTTATATGATTTGATATAATTATAAATGTTTATATGTGTGGCTTTATATGACCATATACATTTATATTAACACTTTGGTTTTATAAATATGTTTGATATGAAGTTATATATAATCATATGCGATTTGGTCTCCAGGCATATATTAAGAGATCTGCAAATATAGTTTATACATAATTATATATAATAGCGTATAAGCTTCTCTAAACAATCTTATATCAAAATATATAACAAAGTTAATATAAAATAAATGAATGTTCTTTTTAGTTTGACTCTACACGCAGAGAAAAGATATGGTTGCAATATGATCACGGCTACAAAACTATGATCCCTACTGCCATACATGGTTGTTGCAATCGTACTATTAATGTATTAATCATACTTTACAAGTTATATGGTCGTCTGTAATCATTTTATAGTTTAAATCTCTCCTTTTTTCGCTTATCATATTTTTCTTTCGGCTACAATCATATATTATCCGGACAACCATATTCCTCTCTTCGAATTACAATCATATTATTATTTGTACTGAGAGATATCATGTTCACAATCATTGGTATGGTTTCGACAACTATAAGATGGTCAGTATATCTTTTTATGAGCGTCATTGACCAGTTAGCGTCATTCTTGTTTCAGATTTTGTGAAAAGAAGTTATAAGACGCAATCAAAGAAAATAATACATAATAAAAAAATAAAAATAAAAAAAAATAGCAAACAACTTACATTCATTTTAATAGTGACATTATTTGTAGAAGAAAGAATTCGGTCTAACCAGGAACCTTCAAATTAGATTTTACTTTGAAGTGCTCAGTGTTATAAAATAAGTAAAAAGTGATAAAAAAAAAGTGTTTTTTTATTTTTTGTACTCACGTAGAAAACTTTTGTACGAAAATCAAATTGAAGAAATGTACAAAATTGAAGAAAATGTAAAGAGTACACAAAATAATCATAATATGTTCCTAGTGATCATAATATGATTCTAAGTGATCACACAATTTTCGACAGGACAATAATAGGATCACTGGGAAAATATTATGATCATAAGGAAAATATTATGATGATTTTTGGATGTATCGTGAAATTTTAATCCAGCTTCAGCAAAATACTGGGAGAATACTATAGGGATTATAGGACAATAATATGATAATATGCAGGATTATAATATATGAATATTGGGAGAATTTTACAATCATAGTGTGATAATTTATTGACCATATTACGATAAAAATGAGGTAAGAGTATGATTGGGCCAACTATGTAATAACATGATTGTCGCAATCATAAACCCAAAAATGTATGATGCTCTTAGAATATGATCATCCCAACCATGTTTTTTCTTTGCGTGTAGATCATAAATTAATATTACTTTCTGTTTAAATTATTTTCAAATCAAAGAAAGATGATACAATTTTTTACAAGTAAATTACAAAGAATAAAAATATATTTGAAAGAATTCGATAAGACCAGCAATACAGAATACGTATTTTCGGCTTTCGCTACAAAGCCATCATCAGTGTATTTCGTCTTGTGTGGGCTAATATTTTTTAATGTTGTCTACTTATGTGACCGCTGAAAGAAAATCTAATTTCGTATCAACAACTCAACTTAGACTAACATCAACGAAATTTAACAATGCTATTTTTATCCTTTGTTATTGTTACTCTATTTTGCTTTGAACCTTAATTCTTAAGATATCTCAGCTGATTCTATTCAACTCTGTGTATGATAACCACAAATTTTTGAATTACAACGAACCGTTAAATTTAAATTTAAATGTATATTATTTAAATTATATTTTTGCACCGTGTCAATGTGTTTTAAGATGAATGGGGGAATATTTAGTTGATCTCTTATTTTTAAGTAAATGAATGTTCTTTTTAGTTTGACTCTAGATCATAAATTAATATCACTTTCTGTTTAAATTATTTTCAAATCAAAGAAAGATGATACAATTTTTTACAAGTAAATTACAAAGAATAAAAATATATTTGAAAGAATTCGATAAGACCAGCAATACAGAATACGTATTTTCGGCTTTCGCAAACGATCGTCTTTTCATTCCTGAAAGTGTAGAGGTTTTTTGAAAGCAAAAACTCTGTGAAGTATTTGTCAGGAGAGTATCCTGATGAAGAAAAATAGCAGTTTTTTCAAAAAAAGTACTTATTATATTAATTCATAATAAGGAAATTGGCCTCGAACTGAATTAATAAATTTATAATTAGTTAATTCAGTTATTTTATAAGAAAGATAAAAACTCTAACCTAGAAAAAGTTGTTCCGACAAATTTTTGTAATGTTTTATTTTGTCACCTATTTCCAAGTTTATTAGCAAAAATTGTTCTAAACATTAAGCATTAGATTTAATATGAATGAAATAAGTGATCTCAATAATATTTACTAAAATTTTCTTTAAAATCTTCATCAAATTATATGTATTTATATATAATTTGTTGCAGTTAGATAGACCCATTTTTCGGATCAAATTGTATCAGGTGAGATAACATGCTTATATTGCTTGATATAATTATATATTCCAATATTCGGATCAAATTAGATATGGACGTATATATTGGTTTATATATGGTGATATATGATTATATAACATCTTTTTTAGTCGGGTAATACAAATCTTAAAAAAAAATGTTATTTTAACCTTTCCATGTCTGTATAAAATGCCGCTTTTTGATTGATAGTATAACTTTTGTGGTGGATTTTAATGAAATACCGAAAATACTGGCAGTTTTATTTAGTGCTACTATTCAAAAATGTCTGTTGGAAATATTTAAAATGTTTCTCAGATGTCTTCTATGCCTGGATTAAGTTTTCAATAGGTAAAGAATTTATGACACTAGGTTTTTTCTAACTATTCTTGACTTTTTTAGTGTTTTTCTTAAAATCTTTGGTTATTTCCAAAAAAGGAATAGAAAAAAATCAAATAAAAACCGTAAAAATCCCAAGAAAAGTTAAGAAAAAAACTAGTATCAACGAGCTTGAACAAATTTATATTTTATAAAAAATAATTTTTGATCAATCTATGAATATTTTTCGAATATAAACTTTATAAATATTTAAAAAGTGTTGGAGTTCTCGTTAAAAGGTTGAGAACCGTGATAAAATTGAATGGAAACAATTTTTAAATACATATTTCGTACACAATAATCCGTAGGGATTTTTTTAGGGGAAAATAATTTGTGGAAGTAGGCGAAAAAGGGATTTATTTTGTTTGGTGTAGGTCTTTTTAAAAAAATGTATTGGCAACACTGTCTCTATGTGATGATAGCAGATGCACAAAAATATAAACTTTGAGAAATAGCTGAAAAATTTGTAAAATCAAGAAATATAAATTACTAAAAATTAGGATGCAAACTTAGTTCAAATACGGATAAAACTAATTCTTATGCTTAATGGGATTTACAAAAATATTAGTGCAATCCTAAATTTTAAAACAAAATCAGTTCAGTTGCGCCAGGACGCGTTTAACAGACTTTTGTACTAACTTTTTTTTATAAGTGTTGTTTTTTTTTAATTATCATTTCCGTTGCCTGTACTACATCCCGAAAAGCTGCGACATCTACATCTTGTCTGTTGTCGTACACGCTATAAATGCGGTTATCAGCACAATTTTTGTAGCAAAATATATTAGTAAAACATTTTTTCAAAATTAGTTTAGTGCTAACAAAATATAACTAAAACTTTTGCTCAAAACGGAACTTCAGCAAAAAAATAGCTGAAAACTAGTACACTTGATATACAAGAAGTAAATAAAGATTAAATAAAGCCTCCAACTAAGATCTATTAAAAAGACTTGGCGTATTCTCAAGTTTTAAACTGTTTTTAATCATATTAAAATCGGACCATTTGCACCCTATTTAAATACTTTTTGTTTGTAATAAGTAGAAACATCACAGGAACATTTTATTTTGATAAATAAAATTTTGTTGCTATTTACTTTATAGCGAATTTACATTATGAACGAAATCGAATTTACATTCGACTGAAATCCACTAAAAATTTGGGATTTCAAACAGATTTCCCATACGAAAAGAAATCCCAATTTAATTTGGATTTCAGCGAAATCTCATCGAAATCCAAATTGAAATCCAATTTTTCTCCCATATTTGCAGAAAAGTAGGGAAGTTTGCAGAAAAGTGGCAACATTTAGCAGCTGTTTATGTCATAAAAAATTAATAAATAATAAATTTTAATAACTTCAAAAAATTAAGGAATAACATAATAAAGTCTGTTATTTTTAATTGAAAGATATATTTAAAGTTGAAAACAGCTATTTTATTGTATCCGACAAAGAGAAACTATGAAAAATCATTTGATGGCACCGGCAAGACCATTGCCGAAACATTGAATATTTTAGCTTTCTACTAGTCATCCCTATACTTAAACACATTTCTTAGCAAATATAACATTGTATCTTTCATAATATAAATGATTTTTGTGTTCCACATTAAATAAAATGGTTTTTAGAAAATCTTTTAATTTTAGTTATTTTTTAAGGTTAGTTTGTTTACAAAAAATTTGTTGTTGGCTGATCGAAATCCCATTCATCTGTCAAATATTCTAATGTAAACGATACAGATTTCGAATTGGATTTCAAAACGAAATCTACTGACCATTTTAACAATGTAAATTCGCTATTAGCTTTTTTATTTTTTCTTAAGTGGCTGCAAGTAGTGTTGCTATATATCTAGTTTTAACTGTGTTTTTTGGAATGCTTGACAGATTTTAACGGCAAAATTTTATTTTCAGTTAATCTTTTTTTTACAGTTTTTTTCATATTAAATAAAACAGCTAATTTTTTCCATTTACTAATTTATTTACTTTTACTAAAATTGAAGATTTCAATAAAAATTACAACAAAACCTTCCTATAGTATAGGTACTGGGCAATATACATAACTCTTCTATGTAAAATTTTTGATCTGAATATCTTTAAAACAAAAGCTATTAAAATGTTTTTTTTTTATCAGATTAAAAACGCATTTTCTTGTGAACAATAAAATACAATTATTCATTTATTATCTAAAAAAAATAATGTAAATAATTATATACATTTCACATAAAAAATAAAATATGCACCACTCTAATCTCTTTTTCTTTTGAATCTTGATTCGAAAGGGTCGTAGTTTTTGTGTAGAATTTTTCAACCCGTACGTGCTTCCACAAAGTTGTGGACATTTCAGAGGCAGGGCCGCGGCTTGTTTCGATTCGATTCTTCTTCCATTTCTTTACCTAATATCGGTCTTCAGCTTGGGTAGTACATCTGAGGCCAGGCGCGGATAAAAGGGAAAATTTGTTTTGTTCAGGAAACCGGACATATTCTACATTTTTTCAAGAGATACTTCTCAATATTTTTTTACGATGAGCTTGTTTTTATAGAATTAGTATGAAACTATTAACCATGTTTTTGCACTTGAACAATTTTTTCAAGCATTTGACATAAAAATTAATATTTAGGGCCTGTTTTATTGTCAGAAAAATGATCGATCCTCAAATGAAATAACTTAAGAAATATTTAAGAAAATAATCGTGCTTAGTTCTGAATATAGAACTAGCCCTTATATTTTAAAGTTACCACAAAAGATTTTTGATTTCAAATTTAAGTGCAATATTATTAAAATCTCTTAAGTGAACTTCTTAATTAATTTTTTAAATTTCATGGTTTTATTTCAACCATAAGTAATGCTCAGAAACACCTTAAAATATCGGAAAAATATTTTACTTAAGTATTTGGTTTTATTCGTTTACTATTTACATTATCGGCCCTCAGATTTTTTGATATGAAAATTCTCAAATTCTAAAATTTTTCCGAAAAAACTCCTCGTATTTTTTTGACTTTTTACCGTAGAAAAATTTTACATTAAAAAAAATCTGTTAATTCTAAGACGTTAAAAATATCAGATTTGGAGTCATATTTTTATAAGAAAATCACACACCTAAGCAAAAATTACGCTATTTAAAATATGTTTATTACTTTTTCGTATTATTTCAAAAAAATTGTGGACAAATTGAATATCATTGCATATTTTCTAGTGTTTTAAAAGTTTTATTTACAATTTTTAAAAAAATCTGGCGTTTTTAAAAACTTTTAATTTTTGAATAAACATATGTATTGAATTTGACAAGTACCTAAATACAAGTAGATTTAAAAAATTACATTTTTTTATTATTATTATTATTCTTTATTCAGTCTATGGAACATCATTTCCTTACAGACTTTGATTAAACTATAAAATAATTATAAATAGTAATTATTATTAAATATGTTTTAAGGTATAGGCTTTTGAAAGAAAATGAAAAATTCTCTCTGTGTGGAGGTAATGAGTGTTTTTTTAGGGAGTTACCGAGATTTACAGAATAATACAGAATTAATAATAGAAAAGTAAGAGGTTAAATATCTTAAATTCTACTTACAAAACTCATTACGGGATAATAGTAGAATGTTTTGGTGGGATTTGGATTTATGGCGACTTTTGCCGCAGAGCTCTACCACATATCCGAATTTTATTAGGATCGGAAGAAACTCATCGGAATAGTTTCCTCCAACTAACTAAAATTTAAAATATTTTTTCAAGATGTTCGTATTGAAAACCTTTAAAATTTTAGGACATTCTTCTTGTCAAATTATTTTTTTAATTTAAATGTAATAATTAGGGCTAGTTTTATTTAGTCAGACAAAACATTGATTTTTTCTTATACATCTCTAAGTAAGAAATTTTATTCTCAGATCGTTTTTTTCTAAAATATTTCTTAAATAAGAAATTTTCAAAGATGCTGCTTCCTACTATAAAACTGTCCCTTAAGCATTTTTTCTACATTGGGGAACCAGTGTTGTCAGTTTAGGGGATTTATTCCCAAATTGGGGATTTTTTCGTCAATGGGGATAAAACTTTCCGTTTGGAGATCTGTGAATTTATTGGGGATGACACGAAATTTAAGGGGATTTTTGGGGGATAACATAGTATTGCCTTTTTATATTTTAATGAATTTAACCCTGATAATTCAAGATATTTATGTATTTCTTTTAAGAATGATGACAATAGTGCCTGATTTTAGGCTACACAAATTTGTGTCTGGTAAGTTAATGTGCGTACAAACCTTCATTCCTTTTGGTGAAAATTTTAATTCCTTTTGGTTCCAAAATATTTAAGGTTATTCGAATTTAATATGAGTTATAAGAAGCTCTTCTTAAATTAAATATATACTTTATATGTCACTCAATTGTCAAAAATTCAATCCATCTGCTGAAATATTAAAACTTTTTAATACAGTACCATACGCAAAAAAATGTATGAAGCTGATGAATCGGAAAATTTTGATTCTGAAATATTTTAAACGAAAAATTTAGGTTCACATTTTTTTGATGTTATTAAATTTATTTGTTTTTTTTATAATTTGTTACAATTAAAAAATTTATTGCGTTTGAGCATATAACTTACCGAAAAGAATTAAATAAATATAGTATTTCTACATTAATTAAAAAAAAAAACAATTAACGAATACGAATTTTTTACAGAAAATAAAAATTGGGGATTTTTGGGGATAACAAATTGAAAATTGGGGATAGTCTGAAAAAAAACTGGCAACACTGTAGGGAACATTGTTGTCTTCGAAAAACTCTTTGACACTGAAGCATTTTTATATTCTATGTTTGATATGAAAGTTGTAGGATCTGGAGTAATTTTTCTTATAAAGCTATCACAGTCAAAATGCAAAAAAAATTACAGTTTAAGGCACATTCCTAGTATCATATTATGAGAATTTTTTCATATCAGAATCTCCATTGTGTTTCCTATGAAAATATTAGGGGTTTTCATATAAACTCATTTTCTACTCGTAAACGGTGTAAACCTGGTATATTTATGAGTTTAATGTCAAACTCCATACATAAAAAATATGGTTTGTATTAATACAAGGTTTACGAGCTTATATGAAAACCCCTATTATTTAATTTTTAAATGCTTTTAACAAAACAAAACATTAAAATCTTGTGATTTTTTCAGTAGAAAAGTTCGCGAATTTAGAGATATTTTCTCTTATTAAGTGTTCCGATTCTGTGCTGCGATTTATTAACTTATTTATGCCAAAATTCGATAGTTAACGAAAAAATTGTTGAATATAGAAAAATATGTCACAAAAAAAAAAAAAATATGAAACAGAAAATTTATTCTGAAAGTGACTGTAAATTAAATACATATTTAAAAAAAATTGTACTGATTTCAAGTCAGAAAAAAATGGTCACCCTAGCAATAACAAAAATATGAAAATTTTAGGTGGTTTTGTATGAGGATGTATACAGGGTTAAGGGTCAAATTCACATCCATATAAAAAACCCTATCATACACTCAAAATAATAATAATGTGCTACTTTAACAAAATTTATTCCTGCTTTTTGGCTTATACTGAATTTAGACTGAACAAAAACTAGGTGGTTTTTGTACAAAACTAAATTACAAAAGCCAAGTCATTTACACTGGCCATTTAGTTTTTCTTTGTCACATCACTTTTTTATTAAACATTTTTCTTTATGTTTTTATTGTTAAATTAATTTAGAAAAATTATTAACACATTTTAAAATGGATAACAACACACAATTTTAAACTAAAACCGAAATATTTAAAAAAAATATAAAAATATATTTTTGATACTTGCTTTACTTCTATATTCGTTGTAACAGGGTGTATTGAAAATTACTTATAAAAGAAACCGGGTGTATCAGAAATGCAAATTTCAGATATTTTTTCTTGGTTTTTGGCAAAAACCAGGTAGAATGTGGTTTTCAGTTTGTATGAAAATTGTATAGAAAAACTAAAGTAAATTGGTAGTTTTCGGCTCAAAAACTAAAAATGACCAAAAACTACTAGTTTTTGCCTAGTCTAAATATACTATGAAAATAGAATTTGTTGATTTTAAAACATTTTTTTTGTTAAATTTAACAAATCTAAATTTAAGTATAAAATTAGCAAAACTACAGTTTTTTTTAAAAGAGAAGCAACACTCAGGAAATTCTTCCTATTAATTAACGTGTTGTTTCCTTTGAAAGGTGGTGAAAGATGAAGGGCTTCAAATATGGCAACACTGTAATTACGCGAGATGTTGAATCTTAGAACAGTTGTTGCGCGCCATCTGATGAAGAGTTAGCAAACTTTGTTGAAGCTTTTTAGTTCATAGCCCTGTTATCTTATTTTACTTCGGTGGGGTTAAGTGCTATGGGAATACATTTGAGTCCATTTCTCATGAGGTTTTAATTAATAAATTATTTTTATCGTATGGTTTTTCAATATCAGCATGTCGTTTAATCGATACATTCGTAACAGATAGGTCACAGTATGTTCAGATACGGAATAAGATATCCTCTACCAGAAATGTTTTTCGTGGGGTACCCCAGGGCTCTATTCTGGGACCCCTGTTGTTTTTGATTTATATCAACGATATCTTAGATCAATTGTCTGCTTTAAAGGGTTACCTTTATGCAGATGATTTACAACTGATTGCTATTTCGGCAACATCTCATGACTTAGGTGTTATAATTAACAGTGAACTGTATAAAATAGAGCAATGGTGCGCAAATAATTTCATTTTTTTAAACGCTTCAAAGTCGAAGGCAATGTTGTTTGGATTTAGGAGGCAATTTTTACTCCCAAATTTTATAATTAATGGTGAAATTATTGATTTTGTTTCCCATTTTAAAGTATTGGGAATATATGTTGACAATAAATTTTCATTTCAATACCATATTAATTTTCTCAATTCAAGAATAGTTTCCACATTAAAAAGGATTCACACTTCATGTTATTGTTTACCAATTAAAATCAGGAAACAAGTTGCTCACGCACTTCTTATGCCAATTATTTTGTATGGTTTAGAAGTATTTTCCGGAACCAGTGCCACTAATTTTGATAAATTGCGGAAATGTTTCCACAGGATTGTTCGGTATGTATATCGTTTACGCCCTAGGGAACATGTATCACAATATGTTATGGAATTTTTAGGGTATAGTTTTGATGATTTTGTGAGTGTTAAGCTCCTTACTCTATTTTATAAAACACTTAAGTTTGGCACTCCTACCTATCTTGCTGGAAAATTTATATTTGGAAATTCAACACGTACTTATTCTCTTGAAATTCCTGGGTTTAATACTACAGTTATGCAAAAATCATTTGTGATAAGAGTTATACGTTTATGGAACCATGTTATACCATATCGTAATAGAAATTTTTTCTATTCTGTCAAAAGTTTTGAAAAAATGGTAATGGACCTTATTTGATTATCTAATAGAGCAGCCGTTGTTGACCACCAATTTTATTATTAGCTATATGTTTTTTTTTACTCTTTCTCCATATTCGTACTTGGGAATGCAATTTCTAAAATATTTTTTTTTTGTAAGTGTATTAAGTTTTTTTTAAGTATTATATTAAAATCTCTATTGAGTTAAGATTAAACTCTGTAATCAGTTTTGGCCTTAAGGCTTCTTTGGTTACCAACAGTGTTGCCAATTTAGCATATTTAATGCTAGATTTAGCATTTTTTTAATTCATTTAGCATGAAAAAAATGCATCTAGCATATGGCATTTTTTATAGCATTTTTTCAACAAAATTTAGCATATTTTTAGCATTTTTTACAGTTTTATTTTCTGTTTTTTTTTAGAATATTCTACATTAATTTGAATTTAAATGCAATATGAAAAAGAAATATTTTTTTTACTTTTAGAGTAAGTACTAGGAACTATTTTTATACGTACTCGTTAATTACACTGTGCAGTCGCAAATTTTAACAAGCTGGGAACCGTACTGGTAAAGCTAATTCGAGTACGCTGAATTCAATGGTGATAGCAGTTTTTCAAATTTAGCACTCGTATTCGCGATATTCGCAATTAAAAATTTTGACGGGTACTAAAAAAATTTTATTTTTATATTTCTGGAATTATTTTTAATTATAAATTTATCAAATTTGATTAAATATGTAAAACATTAAGGAAGCTGTCATTTTTTCACGAAATTTTTTTATAGATTTTTTTTCGCAAAAATTTCGCAAAAACATTTTTTTCTGCAAATAAAAAGTATGTGTTATGTTATTTTGTGTATATTCAATAGGGTTTAGAAAAATATTTAACAGAGTTAAGAAAAAAAATTCTTTCGAAAAAAAAACAAAAATCGGGAAAAAAATGTTTTTGGGGAAAAAATAGCGAAAAATTGTATTTAACAGGGTTGGATTGATTGAAATTCAAAAATTATCCCAAAAGTATAAAAAATATTGCTTTATGGTACTTTAATATTAAAATTTTAAATCGGCATGCTTGGCTTTAACTTTTTTACTCGTTTTACTTTTTGTTGTTGTTATGGTGAAGGAGTGATTTTGCACAAAATACTCCAATTTTTGGTAAAAAAAAAATAATAATAATTTAAAGAATAGAGTTTAAAATAGAATTAATAGAATTGCAAAATGTTGATAAGGTTCGTTTTTTATCTTTGCAATTTTTATTGATTTTTTTAGGTTTGGGTCATAGAGGGTTATGTGGATAGCGTTTGTGATAAATTCCTATCTTTTAAGAATTTCAGTGAATTTTGATTTTTTTTACTGTAACACCTGTACACTTTTCATTTAATCATACCAAAAATCTTACAACGTCAACCAACACCACAAAAAGTATTAACCCTGATCGCGAAAATAATTTTTTTAAAGAATTTCATGCAGGTAAGCCCAAAGATGCAGAAATTTGAAAACGGTAAACAGAGAGTGAAATAAAAACCATTAAATTAATATGGAGTAGATAAATTAAGGCTCAATGGGAAATTCATATTACACGCCAAAGTATTCCACATTACCACCTATTTTAGAAATAAAACATTTTGAGGTACTTTTGTTTATCCGCCTTTAATTTTTGAGATAACATATTTTCAGTGACACATTTGGGAAATCAAATAATAATAAATTTATTTTAACCCTTAAATGCATGGTGTAGCTATTTGGCAACATACCGGTTTTTTAATAAAAAAAACCCTTGATGCAGAAAACTGCATTTTTGGGCATTAGAGGCCCCTTCTGTACATAGTGATGCTATATTTTAGTACAGAATTTTTAAATAGAGTAAAAATCTTGGTTTTGCTCTGTATATTTGCGAAAAATCTAAAACACGCGTTTTTTTTTACAAAAAGTGTAATATTCAAAAATATTTGTTTAAATATTTAAAGTGGTATTCTCGCAATAAAATTCAGTTTGGCGACAATAAATGTACAATTTACAGTTTATAAATTTTTTTTTGTTTTTTTTTTCATACACGTTAAAGTAATCACAATTTAGAAATTTCGCAAAAAACCATATTTCTCAAAAAAAATCACCTTTTTTTAAAAATAATTTTTTTTTTTGGTATTTTTCTTGAAATGTACACGCCTTTAGAAATCATATATGAAAAAATGGTTAAAATCGAAGAGATCATGCATTTAAGGGTTAAAGGATTTTTGAACTTTTTTACAAGAATTAACTTTTGAATTGTTTTTAATTTTTCTTTTATATAATTTTAGTTAATAAAATGAACTGAATTTATAATTAGAGATGACTTATTTTCAGTCTAATTGTAAAAAGTTACTAAAATAGTAGTTTTTTCAACAAATTGAAACATTTTTTTATAAAATTTTTTTAGCATATTTTTTCTAGCATATTTTTTTAGTTTTTAGCATTTTTTAGCATTTTTATTCAAAAAATCTAGCATTTTTTCTTAAATAAGTTTTGGCAACACTGGTTACCAATGATAAATAAATAAAATGAAAAATGAAAATGAATACCGAAGGAGGACGCTGCGATATGTATGAGGGATAGAAAAAAGTCATACATATTATTTTTCATAAATTTATGTTGCCTTGGTTGGGGTTCGAACCCGCAACCTTACGTGTAACAGTCTAACGCGCTAACGATTAGGTACACCACAGCGCCCACAAATAAATATGTAAATATGACTCGTAAATGTTCAAATTTAGGGTCTCTGGATCCTCCCCGGGCCTAGTTCATATCATCTAAGGGCATGTAAGGGCACTCCCAAGGAGCAATCATTTTGTCCGTTTTGCTCTATCTCGCTTAGTTTTAGAGATATGGGCCATTTATGAAGTGGAAAATTTTTATTAAAAATTTCCGAAGGTCCAAGGATATAAGTATTTGTATAACATATTATATATCATTTTAAAGGAATTTTTGTGGTCTATTTTTTGGTTTTAATAAATTTTTTATTGAGCTAAAAAACAACGTAATATTGTGAAATATATTCAAAATGAAAACGCAATGAAAAAAGACCAATTAAAAATATTTTATATACATTTTTGAATTCTTTTTCAAAAAGTGCAAAAATTTGTTTTATTACCTCTAAAATGATGTATTGATCATCGAATCGGGGTAGTTTAGTAGTTTTAATTAAAATTTTTACTGACTTTTTTTATTAGTGTACTTAGAGTCAGCATGAGAACAATAAGTAATTACTAAATTTTTGCTGGGCAATAAATTACAAAAACTTTAATGTATATGTATACTAGGGTGGGTCGATTTAGCAATCGATATTGTGCCATCGATTTTTCGGTAGCTTTTGGCATGAGGAAATAAAAGTTCCACTTCGACATATCAAAAAAATCATTTTCGAAGCGTCCAAAATTTAATTTTTTACAATTTTATAATAAATGCTAGATTAGCGCCTTCTTGCGGTGGCTTTTTGAAACAATATCGACAAATTTTTGTCCTTACAAATCGGCCCACCCTAATGTATACGGTTTCATGTTCCTTTTGGTCTGCTTTTTGAAATTTTTGGCAGTTGGTGGTAAACTGTTGATAATGACTTCAAGTGCAGATGTACAGTTAACAAAAACAATTGTATTCAGTGGCTCATTTTGGTCTAATGAGCATAAAAGCATTTGAAAACTGACCAAAGGCCATCGACAAAATTGTTGCCACTTAGATATGAAATGGTAAATTAGAATTGAATTTAGTTTGTTACTCATAAGCAGGGCAGCGACTTTCATGCAAATGCATGTTTGTAGTCATTAACCCAAAAACTATTTCGACGAAACACTTTTTCGAATCAAAGAATTTGCAACAAAATGGCATCGATTTGTTGTTGCATATTTTTGCATATTTTGTCATATTTTTTGCATATTTTTCACTAAATTACATACTTTTGCATATTTTTTAAAAAACTAAAAATAAGATTTAATGAAATATAAAGAAAAGGAAGAATTTGCAAATCTTAACGCAGTACTTAACTAGAAGGAAAACATCAAGTTGTCATCTACTTTGACATTTATATTGATTTAATTTTTAACCAAACGCTCTCGACTAATAAATATGCTTTTTAAAAGCTGGTGAATTTATTAAAGTGCCTGTTTTGGTTTTAATCGTTTATTTTTGGATCTTTAGTGCACATTTTTTTGGTTTTTAGTGCATATTTCCATTTAAATGCATACTTAGCATTTCTACTGCATATTTTCTATTTTTAAGTGCATGAAAGTCGCTGCTCTGCTCATAAGTAATCTATAACACTGCTCTACAAAATGATATTGCAGTGGATTTAGGATAAATGGGGGTACTGATTTCGAGTCTGCAATTAGTTTGTTCAAATTGGCTCTAGATTTTGTACAATTCGCGATTTTACTTCTTTCCACTTTTCAACCGATTTTTTCAATAAAAAATTTATAATTTAGTAACTACCCATTGTAGAAACTTATTACCAGATATGTAGTTATGTAACTACATACCTGGTAATGGTAACAAGCAGGCACGTAGCTAGGGGGGGGGGCTAGGGGGCTCGAGCCCCTCGAAATGATTTGACAAATTTTAAAACGTAACAAAATACGTCGAAAGTCAACCTTGTATAAATACAAACCATTGTTTTTGTGTATGGAGTTTGACATTAAGCTCATAAATATACCAGGTTTACACCTTTTACAAGTAGAATACGAGTTTATATGAAACCCCTAATGTTTTTTTAAAAAATGTAATAAAAAATATTTATTTTTTGTTAAAATAAAGAAGCAAATGGCCAAGTTTCTGAAGTTTTCAAATTTTTAAGCTGGTTGGTGCCCATAGAAATTGTTTTTATTTATGTGTTTTTTGTAAAAATCCTGAATAGTTATGTGTACTAGGCATAATCAAAGAAGTAAGAAAATAAAATGCAATGTATTGCATTCTCTCATTTACTAAAAAAAAAAAATTTCTAAAATGTGGCTGCAAATAGGAAACCGAACTTTTTTTTTCGCACCTTTTAATTGATAAGTGGCTAATATTTATTGTTAGTACTAATAGTTTTCGTCATATTTATTATAATTTAAACATAAAATAGATAAATTAACCTTTGGTTTTTCTTAAAAATTACAAGTTTCCTGCTTGCAGGCACAATCTATTAATATAGGGTGATAATTTGGCATAATTAGACACTTTACAATTTTGTTTCCACCCTAAGTTATGCATTATAATGTTGGCTTTTTATAACTTTTTTAAAATTAAAATTATTAACTGTCCATGAAAAGCGTACTTTAGGAGAAACAAGAAATTTATTCTGGAAGTGCCTGTAAATTAAATATATATATAAATTCGGATTTCTCCCAATATATTTAACAAAAATATATTATGCGGTTTTAGAAGATCTTGCAAAATGTTCATCGCGGTCAGCCTCAATGTTTCTAACGCGAAATGAAAGTACACTGTTGCTAAAACAAA
This sequence comes from Leucophora obtusa, assembly GCA_949987735.1. NCBI lineage: Eukaryota > Metazoa > Arthropoda > Insecta > Diptera > Anthomyiidae > Leucophora > Leucophora obtusa. Next base: position 371,744,580 of record OX465295.1, read on the forward strand.
CCCGTCAAAGCGGTTGAAACATATGTCTATTTTAATCACATTCAGATCACAAGGATGCACTATCAGTTGCTTAAAATTGTTTGTTATAAGCAGTTTGGTGTTAAAAATTGTCGAAATCGGTTTAGATGTTATGAGTAAAAATGTGAGGACACCCGGAAATTTCCATACAAAATAAAACATTTTGCACCATACAAACAAACAATCGGAATAAAAATGACGAGAATTGGGCGTTATAGTTCACAGTTCATTTCAATCAATTTTATTTTTGAACTAGTGTGTTCTTCTGGTTCACTCGTCTTCTAGTTCCGTCGTCTCGTAAAAGTCTTCAATAATTTTTGCTAAAAGAACAGCTGAACTAAGCAGAATCTGTCTGCTAAACATTAGAAAGATACAAACAGCAAGAAAAAATCTGTGAAATTTAAAAAATTTCAGCTAAGTATATTTTAGTTAATCGAAAATGACAAGTTACCTTGCTAAAATCTGAAAAAATTTTCCTGGATATTAGTCGACTTTTATTTACGCCTATTATTTTCTAGCAAATATTTCTGTTTATTGTAGCAGGAGAGACCGTTATTTGTATTCAACTCAATTAAATTTAAAGAAAAATTAACTTTTGAATATATAACAATTTCTTTACTGCTTTTTTTCTACTAATATTCAGCAACATGTTTTTGCCAATATTAGCAAGCTAAATTTGCAATTAAATTAAACAAAATTTAACTCAAATATTATTAAAATTCCGTATATTTAATAGTTGCATTTTTGCTGTTCTTATCTTACCAATATTTAGCAAAAAGGACTTACTAATTTCAAAAGCTTTCTGTGCAGACCTCCTTTTAATTAATTTTGAGCACCTTGTTTTGCTTGCTTGTTTTACACAATTTTTTTTTATCAGTACAAGATTATATTATGTCAATGGTTTGTTTGATAATTCCGAACAGGGATGATAAAGTTAGTACTATAGTACTTTTTTTTGGTACAATTGGAACCTCAAAAGTACTATGGTACTCCTCTGACTCATTTAGTACTATTTACACATTTTTCGATTTTTAAATTTTTGTGCTTTTTTAATTTTCAGAGATATTATTGTTTTTATAGCGAACACATCGAATTTCAAGTTTAAAATAAAAAATACTTATGTTGAAAATATTAAAAATATTACGGTGGGTCTCATACTGTAGGTTTAACTTTAAATCAACTATAAACAAAAGAAAATGTAAAAAAAATATACACAAAACAACAACAAATTTTTGGGTTAACTATTAACTAAAGTTTAAACCTGCAGTATGAGACTCACCGTTAGATGTTACTATTGAAAACTCAAGTTAAACACATAAAAACTGTTCTTTTACATTTTTTTTATTAAAATCCGTATGTATACAAAAAAATATATTAAAAATAAGGAGAATTAAGAAATCTGGAAATTTTTGTATTTTTGAAACGAGCAAAATTTTTTTCCCCATCAGAGCTCCTAAAGAATTCAATCATTCGATTTTCATTTCTGAATGATTAAATACTTAAAACCTATTTCGAAGAATTCAATACATTCTTAATGCACCTAATGTAATCATTAAATTCATTTGATTCGATTGTCAATCAATTTGTTCATTCGAAAATATTCTTATGGTATTACAAGACAGAATAGACCTGTAAAGAGCTTTAAAATAATATTCGCTTTAAAACGAACTGGAATACGATATTCGGGGACTCTAAATTCTGAACCCTATACTCACAGAAATAAATCTGTAAAAATAACAGAAAAAGGTACTAAAAATTAACCAAAAATGGCCTTACAAAAGAAACTGCTGAGATTAGAAGATCTTTTTCTTATATGTTTTATATATTTTTATATATTTTTTATATTTAACTTTTAGTCCTTTGAAAGTAACAAATTATACTGTTAAATCTGCAGAAGATATTAATATTAGTGGAGTAAAAATAGCAAAAACTGTTATATCTACAAATTTTTTGTTACTTTAAAGTTAAATTTATCTGAATGAAAATAGCAGTCTATCTCAGGGATGATAAAGTTAGTACTATAGTACTTTTTATGGTACTATAGGGTTTTTCAATAAGAGCGCTACAAAAGTAAAAAAGTTTAAATAAAACAAAAACGGTTTTGGATATCAATGAAATTCTTTATTCCTGTGAAAGTACGTTCGATGCCATTATGTATGGAAATCGTTCTCTTTTGCATGGCTACCACGGGCACGCTTGCAGAAGTCCAGACGCTGAACCCAATTTTCGACGGTTTTCAAGCATAAATCGGCCGATACTGCTGCAATTTCACGTTCGATATTCGTACGAAGTTCATCAATCGTCGCTGGCTTGTTGGCATAGACCATAGATTTGACGTAGCCCCACTCTCAATTGTTGATCTGCTAGGACGATTATGACGACCATAAATTGGACGTAGCGCTCTTAACGTTGAGGCCACTGACTTCGAATTTCGGTAGTAAATTTTAATAATTTCGACTCGTTGTTGGCTCGTATATCCTTCCATCATGAAATGGCAAACCTTACTGAAGAGAAATGTCAAAAGAGCGGCAAGAAATATGGCTTCGTTTGCTGTCCCTGTCTTTCTACTTTTGTAGCGTCCCTGTTGAATAACCCTTTATTAGAACCTCAAAAGTACTATGGTACTCCTATGAATCATTTAGTACTATTTACAAATTTTCATGTTTTATTTTTTTTTTTAATTTTCATACCAAATATTGTATTTAAAATGAACAAATTAACTATCGGAGATTTAAATACGTAATTCAACGAAACAAATTATTAAAATATGTATACAAAAATACTAAAAATAAGGTGAATTAAAATTTTTTGAAAATTTAGTATTTTTGATTAAAAAAGATCTTTAATAATCGTAACTTTAAATTGTTGTGATAACCAAGAAGGACTTCATTCAAACAAAAATCTGAATCAAACGTCAGCACAAAGTTATTATATTCCATACCAATTAATTCTATAGAAACGCATTTAACAAGTTCAGATATCGATTTTTCCGATAGTGGAAGGGATCGTATTTCCGGGCTTACGTCTAATATTCTAGTTTTCGAATTGTAAATATCGGCTCGACATTTAGCGATATAAAGCCAAAACAATTATCTTGATTTTTTCGGGTTTTTAATTTTTTTTTAAACCAAGAAAAGAAACAAAATATTTGTAATATTTCGCACTTTTCCGAGCACAAACCGCTGTAAAAAAGAGCCGGGAGGAACTAAGCCAAATTCGAGCCTTGGTCTTTGCCCGGAATGATCACTACCTCACTAACGAATAAAATTAAATAGGTCCGGTGAAAGAAATCAAATAAAATTGCTTTGATTGGGTTATACCATTAAATACCAATACATTCAATACCAAATAGGGCCTCTTCATGATTACTAAGTCAAAACATGGACCGATTCTAACCATTCTCAATAGCGTTAGTAATCGATGCAGTAGGAACTTCTGTACCAAATTTCATCAAATTATGTTTTAAAATGCGACCTGTAGTTTGATTATAGGGATCGATCGTTCATTTTGTACGGACAGGCGAACCGACATCATAAGTACCAACTCAATACACCCAAGGAGTGGTGTAGAATACAAAAAATATTTTTTGGTACTATGGAGGTCGAAAAAGTACTATTTTTTAAGCAAGTTACTTTATGTAAAATCAATACTTTTTCCTTAGATTTTTTTTTTTTTTAATTCTTAATGTATGTATATAATGGCTGTGTTTGTGCGGCATTTGACATTACCCAACATTTAGCGTTAACTCCCAACGTTACTAATGTCAAATTTGTACGGGAATGACATAAGCCAACGTTGATAGCTTGCCGCACAAACATTTGGGTTGTAGTTTTTTTGCCTGTAATGTGGTACGCTCTAATGTCCATACATGGATACATAAATCTCCATACATGCATCATATACAGTGATGTGCAATGAAATAGAGCCATTCAAGTTTTTTTCTAATTTTATTCTCGTTGCCTTTATTTTTAAAGATCAAAATGGATAGATTCGCTCAAAAATGCCAAGAGATAGTTCAGAAAATTATGCAGAATTTTAACGTGACGTTTGTTTTTTTATTATGTTACGTGTTTTAAGTAGGCGTGGCTTTTAATGAAAAATAAGCGATATCGACCTTCTATCAAATTACGTAGTAAAATTTTGCGAGTACTGATCAGTTCCGAAAAAACTGTATATTTTTGGAATTCCTATAAAATTTCCTTAAGTCTTGCGTTATTCTTTTCTACAAATAGTCGCCAGTCTTAAAATGACAGTGCCTTAAACATAACCAAATTTTTCTTTGTTTTTAGCGATTTTAAAATAAAGTTAACAACACTGAAATTTAAACACGGAATGATTTATACCATAACGTAAAAAAAGGCCGAATGATTTGTTATATCGCGGTAAGTATAGAATAAGCCCAAGGACAAAGCCTATTGATTTTGGTTCAAATCGGTCCATGGTTAGACCTAATGCCTATATAAAGGTTCCCCCAAAATTATATTGTTTGCACACTGCAGGTCGCAAATACGAAATTATTTTAATGAAATTTTATACACGGATTCGAAAGGCTATTGATTTTATATGGAATCGGTCCATGTTTAGACCTAGTGCCCGTATAAAGGTCCCGCAAAAATGGGCATATTCGTTCGCTGAAGGTCGCAAATATTAAAATACTTTGATAAAATTTAGTACACAGACTAATACCGGCCCAAGGACGAAGCTTTTTGGCTTTCAACCAGACTAGTGTAGATTATCGTATTCGGCATGCCCGACTGTATGATACACTACACCAGTCTGAAATGTTTTGATCTGAAATTCGAATGGCTTGACATGTACTTGTGTCAAAATTTGTCTATAAAATGATAAAAAATTAGAAAAACGGTAAGAAATTTTAATTTCATCTAAAGTTAGATGTATTTAAGATAAAATCGGAAATATAGTCCATATGGGCGATAGGTTCAAATATGGACCGATCCTATCTAGAATTAATGGGCTTTATTCTTGGGCCCATATGAGACAACGTACCAAATTTCATTCAAATAACTTCGTATTTGCGACCTGTATCATGCGAAAAATCAATTTTTGGGTGACCTTTATATAGGCACTGGGTGTATCCATGGACCGATTCCATATAAAATCAATATCCTTTCGAATCCGTGTATAAAATTTTTAATCATAATGCATAGGCTTCTTTCTTGGGCCAATATAAGCCGGTGCACGAAAGTTCATCACAATATCTTAATATTTGCGAACTGAAGCTTGCGGATATGCCTAAAAATTCACCAATTGTAAAAAAAATCAATAGGCTTTGTCCGTATGCCCATGTGAATTAGCGTACCTAATTTCATTAACATATATTCGTATTTGAGACCTGTAGTATGCAAAAAACCATTTTGGGAGGAACCTTTATATGGGCACTAGGTCTAAACATGAACCGATATTAACCATAATCAATAGACTTCGACCTTGGGCAGATGAGCCGAATTTCATTAACTTCGTATTAGTAACCTATATCATGTAAAAATACCAATTTTGAGGGTACTTTATATGGGCACTAAGTCCAAACGTGGACCGATTTCAACCAAAATTAATATGCTTCGTTCCTGGGATGACATAAGTCGGTATACCGAATTTTATCAAAATATCTTAACATTTCCAACCTGTAGCGTGCGCTCATTTTTAGGCTGATTTATGTCATCAGCTTAGCAGTTTAGTCAAAAATAAAAAAAAATTGAGATTTTTTTTCTTATAATAAGGAAAGCCGGACTATTATCCAAGACTATTATCCTGGTTAACAATACTTACATGTTAACGCAAATTTTACACAAACATTGCAGTGAAGCGCTACTAAGAACATATTTTTGAATATCCGCATGCTCGAAATCCACTTTAGATCTATGGTTTCTAGGGCAAAGTTTCTTAGAATTCTTCGTAGAATCATTTCCCCCTGCGATTTTTATTTTTTTTTGACTCCATACAACCTGTCTGTATTCATATATGTCGATTTTTAGTTGGGTACATATTTTAATAATTTGTTTCATTTAATTACGTATTTTAAACTCCGATAGTTAATGTTCATGTTCATTTTAAATACAATAGGCCTTTTTTTAATCACTGGATTTATTTTTGGATTTATTTTATTTTGTTAAAAAATTAATGCTTTGATTTTTAATTTGAAAAATTTATAATTTTTATTAAATTTTTATACTTATTCGCCAATATAATGTGCAGGAAAATCATTAAATTTTGTAAAAATGTGAACACAGGAATTGAAATAAGCTAAATCCAAAATGGATTTAAAAAATAAATAAATCCGTTTTGGATTTAGCTTAATTTTATTCCAGAAATTCCATTTTCGCAAAATTTAATTTTTTTCTTTCACATTATATAAGGGAATAAGTGTTATATCTGGATAAAAATATAAAATTTAAAAAATTGTAAAACAAAATGTGGATTTTTTAGCAAAATAAAATAAATCCAAAAATAAATCCAGTGATTAAAAAAAACGACAAATATTTGGTATGAAAATTAAAAAAACCAATAAAACATGAACATTTGTAAATAGTACTAAATGAGTCATAGGAGTACCATAGTACTTTTGAGGTTCTAATAGTACCATAAAAAGTACTATAGTACTAACTTTATCATCCCTGATGTATATACTGAATTTACGCTAGTTGCCTTTATGCCTCTCTAATGCCATTATTGGTGCTGAGGCTCATAGTTCAAATGTGATAATTTGTATATTTCTAAAATAAAGATATAATATACTCTCTTTAAAAAAAAGTGGTGTATTATTTTAAGGTTTTTTCAGTTACAATAGAAGAGAGATGAAAAATTAGGAAGTTAATTTTTGTTTGAAATATTTCCTTTTATTTAATTCTTAAGTATTTAGCATTTACTTCTCCGCAAAATAAAGAACATTTTTTAATAAAAATTAAATTAATTAATAACAAATTAATAGCAAAAATTTCATCTCTGGAATGAGGCAATACTACCTATTTAATTTGTTTGCTATTTTGATTTCCTATATTTTGTAGTCAGATTTTTTCTCAGATTTTACTATGACTATAAATTATTCACTGATTCATAAAATGAATACATTTTTATACGAATTGATTCAAAAACTAAATATTCCTTGCAAGCTCTAGCCTTATTTATTAGTAAGTGTAGGCCCAGAATAAGAGGGCAGAGGCTAGCGATTTACGCTCTGAGAAAAATTGCGCCCGAAATAACAAGGAGACTTCATGTCACTCATATGTCTCTTTGTTTACTGAAAACATAATATACAATACTAAACGATGAACTAACGAGCTACTAATAATGTTCAATATCTAAGTTCAATAAAGAAAACAAAAATCTTTAATAATTTAAAAAGTTTATATTTTTTTGCAAAAAAAATAGAAAAAGAGTCAGAAGAGCCATTGACGTCCTTTGTTAGCTGTACTCTTTGATATTACAAAATGTAGTAAACACCACAGATTAATACCAGATGTGAAACCAATGACAGGTGTCAAAAAAGTATTCTCGAACCGTATGGTTTTGTTTACATGGAAGTCAAGTCAAGAGGGAGATAACCATATAAAATCTCCATACATTTTGTATTGCGCAATTTTGTATATATCTGTCTCTTTTTAGATTATTGTGCTTTATCTTTTGTGTTTTTCTTAAATTTTTGCGTTTTGCTTCGCTCATTTTCTGTCGGCCATATTGCCCAAATCAGCTGATTCATATCTGGTATAATTTGTGGTAAACACCATCAAAAGTAACAGTAGCGTTGACAACATTGGTGAGAGTATGAGAAAGAAAAAATGGGAGAATAACAAAATCCGCCATTAAAATAAAATGGATTCTATCTCAAAACAGCTACGCCCAGCGATTTTTAAATGTCAAAATTTATGGAAAAAATCGCTGCTCTCTTATTCTGGGCCTACATTAATGTGCAGTTATTTTCATCCAGTGTTGCGAAATTTTGAAGGCAGGATAGCACCGTGAGCATTTTGAAAACAGGTAAAAAAGGGTAAAAATTTACCAAAAATGGGGTAAAAAGGACGATATTATTTTTTAAGTCAAGACACATAAGCCAAGAAACATTTTGCTTTGAAAAATCGTGTAAAAAAGCTTCAAAAAATTACCAAAAAGGGGTAAAAAAGCACCAAACAAATATTTCAAAATTTTGAAGTTTAAATATAATGAAGTTGCTATTCAAAATTGTACTACCAACCAGACCTGGAGGTTAAGCATTACATTTCAATTACTATTACATGTAATGTGTTATGAGGTATCCCCAATTACAATTACAAAAAATGTAATTGTAATTAAGGACTAATTGACTTTAGTCAGATTTAATTGTAATTAAAAAAATTTTATTACACATTACAAGTAATTGTAATTGAAAATGTTCAATTACATATTACATGTAATTGTAATTAAGCAGTAATTAATTACTTTTTATAAAAATATAATTTGGAATACAATGTTTTAATTTTATAAAAATGATATTGCTTCACAACTGGTAATCTTACGTATTATAAAAATATGTAAACATTAGCAGTTGTTTGTATGTACATAAACGGGGTTGCCAACTGCCATAATTTTTTTTTGTTTTTTTTTATATAAAGTTGAAAAATTGTCTTTTTGTCGCCAAATTTGTAAATTCAGCCATAGTGTTTTGGGGTGGTTTGAGTGTTTTCCATTATTGAATTTAATATAAAAGTCTCTCCGTGGCTTTAGACAGCTAAAGAAATACATGATCATTAATTTTTTCTCCTCTATAACATAATTTGGTTTCATCGGAATTGGTTGGTAACCCCGGAGATAGTACTCTTGTACACTAATAGAAATAAATCTGTAAAAATAGCAGAAAAAGTTACTAGAAATTAGTTAAAAATGATGCTGCAGAAAAAACTGCTGAAATTGGCAGATTTTTTGCTAAATATTAGTAAAATAAGAACAGCAAAATTAAAACTGTTAAATATACAGAATTTCAGTATATAAAATTTTGTTAATGGAATATAGCAAATTAACCTGCTAAAATCAGCAAACAATTTTGCAAAATAATTTGTAGCATAAAAAATCACAAAAAAATTTAAAATTTTCCAAGTTTTTATAAATTTTTTTTAAAACAAAAATCGAGCCTTTTCAAAACAGCAGTTTACAATATTTTTTTTAGCAAATATTTCTGCTGATTTTAGCAGGATAGACTGTTATTTGCATTTAACTAAATTTAGATTAAAAATAGCAAATATTTTGTAGATATAACAGTTTATTTTTGCTACTAATATTTAGCAAAATTTTCTGCAAATTCTACGGTATAATTTGTTATTTTCAATTAACTAAAAGTTAACTTAAATATAAACAAAATTCTGTGAATTTAACAGTTTTAATTTTGCTGTTCTTATTTTACTAGTATTTAGCAAAAAAAAATCTGCTAATTTTAGCAGTTTTTTCTGCAGCATCATATCTAACTAATTTTTAGTAACTTTTTCTGCTATTTTTACAGATTTATTTCTATGAGTGTAAGATAAGTTAATTTTTATTTTGCACTTAAACCCAGCGTTGGCAGGCAATACCGCTAAAATATAGTTATCGATTCAAATCCCTTTCAACCGACTACCGTTACCGGAGTAACTGAAATACCGTTATCCTTAAAATACCGTTACCGAAATAACTGAAATACCGTTATCCTTAAAATACCGATACCGAAACAAATAAAATATCGATACCCTTAAAATACCGTTACCGAAATAAATGAAATACCGTTATCCCTAAAATACCGTTACTGTTATTTTTAATTTTCTGCTTTTGGTAATTGCATGTGGTTATTGAGTATTTTTCGTACTTTAAGTTTGTAAATTGGTTCTGTTTTTAATCTCGTTTATTTTTTGTAACAACAATGCGGGATGCATAGAAATAACTGACTACCTTTATCCTTAAAATACCGTTACCGAAATAACTGAAATATCGCTAAACTTAAAATACCATTACCGAAATAATCAAAAAACCGTTATCCTTAAAATACCGATACAGAAATAATCTCAAATAGCGTTACCCTTACCGAAAGAAGACCGCATCGTGTCGGTTACCACCCATGCTTAAACCTCCTGTTGAGATTAGCGTTAATTTGAGATATTTACTTTCTTATTTAAATTTTTTTCTTCTCGTTTACAACCTTCATAAATAATATTAGAAATTTTCTAAAAATTTAAATTTTTTTCCGATATTTCGTTGCGAAAATAACTTTGAGATTTCGATATTCGCCACTATGAAAAACTATGAAGAAAAGCGTATAAATGTTAATATTTAAGGGAATATATTTATTAGTACTATGTCTGTTTTATTAAAATTGGGTGTCTATTAACTTTTCTTCATGTTTTTTTTTTCGCAGCGGTGAATATCGAAATTTCGGTATTTCTGTGCAGATGTAAACGTAGCTAAAATTTACTTTTTGTTTACTCAAACGAGTATACTGTACAAGGAATTAATTTTACTCGATTATTTAACGAAAAACTTTTAAACTTTAAAATTTTTATAAATAAACTTTTACAAAATCGTCATTTTATCAAAGCTAACTTCTCAAATTGTGAAAATTGGCCACAGTATTTATTAATCGTTACCGTGAGTCAAAATTCACACGCGCGCATCTCTTAATACATGGTGCTTGCCTCCACTGTTGTTCGGTGGTTGATGTAAGTTGCAGTAAAGTTGCAACCTGTTGCAGCACATTTTTGTTTTTGTATTTCTGTTTTTTTTTATATTATTTTGTGTTACGTTTCGCTGGATTGCGTTCATTGTATTAAACGAGTATAAAGATCATGATGATGTTCATTAAGTATGTGGCTGGTTTTATGGTTAAGGAGGGATACATGTTAACTTCTACATACTGTGGTGCATGCGATGTGCGGCAGAGCTGTGGTCCGGTATTCAGTTGAAATGCTCGCGAATGCTGCTAATCAAGTCAGTTTGGTGGAGAACGCGTTTAAGAAAAGTGCAATTATAAGTGTTTAGAGAGTTGTTACAAATATACAATACCAACTGTATAATATACAACAGTTTAAATAAATAAACCATACAACTAAAAAACTAATAAAATAGTTTTAAACAATTCTAGCTATTTAATTAGATTATTCAACTTTCAAATGGTTTTATATCAATAAAAAGGATATTCAAGTCGAAATAAACAGATGTAAAAAAAAACACGAATGATATTAACCGAGTTTATTGATAATTAAAAATATATACATTAGAGCGGCTCACCTTATATGGACAGAAAAAAAGAAAAAAAATGCCCCTCTCAAAATATACCTTGGTTTGTTCTATAATGACTCCCAAAACATTTTCGGTCTAGCAATGACATCTCACGAGCTGGGCCGTTTTTAAAAAAATTTCTTTTTTTAGTTTTTGGAAGAACTTAGTTTTTTAGCTAAAGACAACATACACAATATGGGTATCATATGAAACGGTTTTTCAAGGCTGCTCCAACGGTATATATAGCATGTCCAAGCATGTGCAGACATTTCCTGTTGTGTGAAAATAATTTGGAATTGAAAAAATCTTTCATATGATACCCATAGTGTATACATATGTTGTCCTTAGCTAAAAAGCTAAATTCTTCCAAAAACTAAAAAAAAAATACCTTTTTTAAAAACGGTCCAGCTCGTGAGAACTCATCGCTATACTGAAAATATTTTTGGAAATTATCATAAAACAAACCAAGGTATATTTTGAGAGGGGCACTTTTTTAAATTTTTTTCGTGAGTCGGTCTAATACATGGTACATACATCATAGTTCGTGGGCACTAACGTGAACCCATAAGTTCGAATACAAGAAATGTTTTCCTGGTGACACATTTGAGACGTCTGAGAACAAATTAACGATACAAATTTAAATCTTTGCCGGGCCATTTCTGCAAAAATAAGCCCCACAAAATTATAAACTGTACAATTTTTGATTTTCGATGGAAATCGATTGTGTTCTAGGTCATTGGCATCATCTCTCAAAATTTCAATAACTCTGGAAATTAGCGAATTCAGAAAAAGCAATTACAATGTAAGCAAAAAGCTTGACAACGTAGGGACATGTTTTAGGCACTGATTTGAAAGATATACATATATAGTTTTTTTTGACTGCCCGAGTAAAAAAGTTTATATAATATTAATATATAAAATGCTTTGTGCGTATGTTTGTAATGAAATGTGTGAAATACCATCGAATATGTACACTCATCCAAAAAGGTAGGTAATGGCTACTGAAAATTTTGCTGTTATTACGGAAAATTGAACTGTTTTCAGCCCTGTGGCAGTTTTGCTAATTTTAACAACACATGTCTACTGATGTCTAGTGCAATAGAATTAGTATAAAAAATTAGTAGCCGCTACTAAATTTTAGTAAAATTATTGTAAAACTGCAATTCAAAATCGATTTGCTAAAATCAGTTAAAAAATTAACTAAATATCAATAATGTTAGTACAATGAAATTAGTATAAATAATTACTAAACGCTACTAAATTTCAGTCAGTTATTGTAAACTGCAATTTAAAATCAATCTGCTGAAATTAGCAAAAAAGTGTACTAAAAAACTAAACAAGCTGTAAAGTCTAAAAAATTTAATTCAATTGCAAAAATGTATAATTACTTCAACATACATTAAATTTGGAGTTAAAATTGCAAACTGTTCTCCAGTTATTACCTTTTTATGCATTGCAGATACATACAATAAAATTTTCTGAGTTTTATTTCCAAACTAAGAATATGTATATCAATATTAACAAATATAAACTAAACAAAAATTCATAAAAATCAACGAATTCTTGTAAATAAAATTTTCTTAAGTATCCACCTGTTTGAAGTATCGGTTTTGAAAAATTAGTAAAATGGTTTGCTGAAATCAGCAACGAAAATTAGTAAAAAAAATCCGTAATTTGTAATAAGAGAATAACAAATATTATTTCTAAAACAAAAAATGTTACTAAAAATCAGTACAAAAACAGTAAAGTGCGATTGACAACTGTTTACAAATTTTTTTACCAACTTTTTTATCTGAGTGTAGAACCCACTACACACTATGTTCGTTTGGTGTTTCGATATGTTTTCGAAAAAAATGTTCCTGGTAGGAGGCGCTCTGGTCGCCTTACACAGCAAGCATGACAATACGAAGAAGATTCTCCGATCATATTGCCAGGAAGAAAACATTATTGCCGGCAATATCAATTTCGTATTGCGGAAGTTTCTTTCGTCGGGAACAACTGTTACCCGAAAGCAATACTTCCAGCCAATACAAAAGCAATACCCCAGGAAGATTAATCGGCGATATCGCTAATTTATCACCTGGAAGATAAAAAGGTGATATCGCCAAATAAACTCCCCGGGACAAAATAAACCATTTATTTTTTTCATTATTAAATTTGAACCTGAAAAAAATATCTGCATACATAATCCATTGACTAACACATTAATTATTTTGATTTCATCGCAGCCGATTTTTTCCGCGCATTAAATCTTGATTTTTTTGTAAAAAATTTGTTTTGATTTTTTCCAAAATGACAAAAAATTTCAAACACATTTTCTGTATCTTCCGGATGATAAAAAGGTAATAATATTGCCGCAATATCATTAAAAATGATGATAAAAATTCAATTTTTAATTATTTTTTCCAAAGTCACCGAATTTTCTCCCAAATAATAAATAGGAAGACAATTTCAAAATACTATGATTATTTTCATTCAAATGAAAAATAGAAGATATCGCTTTAATATCTTCTTAGAAGATATCTTCCAAATGCTTACAGGGCGTATACAAAATTATTTTGTAGTTGTATATTAAATAGAACACCCATATGTGCAAGTCTTATTTTTCCAGCTCCCCGCTCATTTTCGCATAGGTTGATAGTAAAAAATAAGATCTGTGCAAAATTGAGTTTCTGCGATGTAAACCGGCCAGGCCGCTTAAATTTATATCCTCAAAATTACCCTAAAAAAGGTTCACGGCTTTATCCATTTATAACTCTGGTGATAAAGTTACATTGCTGTTGTTTACACAGTGAAAAGGCAAACATTTTCTTTGTACAAACTATTAACCCTCTCATGGCCGTTAGTGGTGTTTTAAGCGGTTAACTTCATAATTTGTATCAAAACTAAGTTTTGAATGTCTCTCATATTATTTTGGAGACCTGTAAATAAGTATACTCTTCATCATATAATAGGAAATTTAGCGTAGATTAAAAGCAAAATAAGTTTTTTTTTTTAATATTTCATCCATTCCATGAAAGAAAGCACAAAAACCGATTCTGAGTTATAGATTTATTACATATGTGCACTAGGAAACCATGTGAATCTTACAATTTGGGTATAGGATGTGTTCAGCGCACTTATGAAATCCGGATAAGGACATGCCTCCAACAGAATATTTTTCACAATTTGTAAAATACGTTTGGGATTTTAGCACATTTAATTCCTTTAATGCAATTAATGTACATATATCCCGATAAAAAATAAATTTAAAAAGAAAAAACTAATATGCAAGTGCTTGTGCAAATTTAAGTGTTACTGACACTTTGGAAAACATTGTTTTCTATTGGCGTTTATACATGAATGGATGTCACTACATTGCTAGATCTGTGAAAACAACAGAGTAGTATATTGGAAGATGACAAAGCAAATTGTGGTGAATTCTTTGTTGTTGTTTTTGTTTTTCTTTGATATTTTGAATATTTAATAACGCTCCTAGACGAGAACAAGAAATTCTTATTGAGTTTATAATTTAACTAAACAAATATTTCCAGAAATTCTAAAATCATCGTCCCCTGACGATTTCCTTAGGCAATAATGAAATCCGGATAGGCACATGCCTCCAACAGATTATTTTTCACAATTTGTAAAATACGTTTGGGATTTTAGCACATTTAATTCCTTTACTTCGAGGCACAGTTTTGTGGAACTATTTAACCCTCTAACTCTTCAATTAAATGGGCCTTTTTGGCCCCGTTTTAAAAAGGCACAAAAAGACCCGTAAGTTGAAGAGTTAGAGGGTGAAAATGTTCCGCAGAACTTTTCTTCATAGTGTTTTACATGAAATGGAAGATTCACATGGTTTCCTGCTAAAATCCAGGTTTGTGGGACATTTGAGCGCCATTTCTGAATAAGTACGAAATTAACACTTAAACACATTTTAAGTTTTGACTTATTTTTGGCATTGAACTTAAATTTGCAACTTTGATGTCTTCAGAGACTTATAGTAGAATTTCATGACAAATATTTCTGTGGAACATTTTAACCCTCTAACTCCTCAATTATTATCAATATTTGTCATGAATTCCTACTATAAGTCTCTGAAGACATCAAAGTTTAAAATTGAGGTTTAATGCCAGAAAGAAGTCAGAACTTGAAATGTGTTTAAGAGTTAATTTCGTGCTTATTCAGATTGGCGCTCAAAGAGCACCCATGTGTGCAAAAGTGTTGTTTTTTCACCTCCCCACGCACTTTTCGGTAGATTGGCCGTTAAAAATATCCCCGCGAAAATTGATTATCTCAGATTAAAACAGGCCAGTCACCCGCGGCTTTTAGCCCTAAAAATGGACTAAAATTAGTTCAAAGTTTATTTGCGCTATAACTCTTAAAGCTTTTACAAAGAAATACTAAATAACCAAATCTAAATAATGACGCGTCATGGTGATTTAAGTGGTTAAAATCAAAGTGATTTATATGGTTAAACACAAATTTTGACTTTAACCACTAAATCACCATGACGCGTCATTGATGCATCAAAAATGTGTATGAGAAAAGTGTTAGCCACATTATTGCCATAAATATGCCCGTGCAGTAATTTTCTGTAAAACCTTTACTTTAAGAGTTATGGCGCAAAAAAAGCTTTGAATTAGTCCATTTTTAGGGTTAAAAGCCGCGGATGACTGACATGTTTTAATCCGAGACGACCAATTTTTAAACCCAATCTACTGGAAAATGCGTGGGGAGGTGAAAAAATAGCACTTTTTCAAATTCCATATACTTCATGGCTGCTCTATTGTATATATGAATATTATTTATGCACACAGGAAATAAATCAGTTGGAAAACTATAGTAAATACCACTATTCAACTATAACATCAGAAATTTAATTGAATATATCGAGTTTCAATTGTATTAGTAAAAATATTATATTAATGGCAAACAGTTAGAAATAGTAACTAAATGATAATGAGTTTTGGTATAGGAATCGGTTTTCCCAACCAATTTAGGAAAAATTAAAATATTGTAAACCAATTCGGCAGTGGCAACATCCCCATTAATTATGAACAAAAATTATGTGTAGGTTGTAACTACCAAATCAATGGTTTTTATTTATATTTATTTTTAATTCAATAGTTAAAATTGAATATTGGTTATATTTACCAATGTGAAATTATATTAATGGAAATGTGTAACAAATTTTCAATTACCACATCCAAAGTTCAAAATAAATTTAAAATTTTGTTTTAATTTTAGTAATCACAACTATACAAACTCAGCCGTAACCGAATTTTAAATATAAATTATTTGAATGTCAAAAATTAAAAAAGAATTTTAAAACGAAAAAAATTTCAAATTCAAAAAATAAAATAAAAAATACAAATTTAAAAATAGAAATAATTAACCAAAACGAGAACCGGAGCACTGATTATATTCTTGTGGAAAAATTACATCTACAAGTTTTATCAAGTTTTATTAACTCGGTAAACAACAACTATTATAATGTGGGTACATATGGACATCAAGTTATTAAATTATTTATTTTTCAAAATTTATCTGTTACTTCTTCCAGATGTAATCAGCTATCCAAAGATGTAAAGATGTTAGTTTTAATGCCGTGAAAAATTACCATAAATTGAGTATCCATATCAAATTGAAAAAACAAAATCAATTATAATGCTAAATAAGAATGTAAGGTTTTACTCTTAATTTCTCAAAGTGTCTTTAGAGAAAAGTGTCCTAAAGAAAAATCCTTATTTTCTGGGTGCTTTTCTTATAAACATTATTATAAGGAAAGCAAACTCCTCCAACTTTTAAAATTTTAAAGAGTTTTTAATATGCAAAAATCCACAGATCTTTAGGTCTTTTTTGATAGAAAATCCGTCTAATTTTGAGGATTTTTATCTCTAAAAAACCGCCAGATCCTTTTTGCCATATTCGGAGAACTTATTCTTAGAGAAACACCGTCGGATTCTAAGAATTTTTCCCACAGCACTTATGTTATGAAGTATTTTTTCTACAAAGGAGCCCTCTAAACCTTACTTTTTGGTTGTAATCTTTTTAAGAAAAATCTCTTCAAGGAAATCCCCAAAATTTCGCAGAATATTTTTCTATAGAAGATTTTAAGTTATTTATCCTTAAAAGTCCGAGGCTTCTTCAATTGAAAAAATTTTCAGAATATAAGGATTTTCCAAGAAGTCAGAACCTGCAAGAAAATCCCTCTATAGAAAGTAGTTCTTAGAGTTTTAATTTGTTTAACGAAAAATATCTTAAAATGCAAATCTTTTTGCGTTAATAATTATTTCATTAATATATAATGTAGTGTTTTTGTAGTTTTTGTAATATGTATGTTTCTACTTTTATTTTGTACTTAATAATTAAAATAAATAAAAAAAATTGGAAACAGTGTTTTTATATATTTTGGTAGAAATTACTAAAATAATTCGGTTGGATCTACTGAATGGCCCTATGTTCCACTGGGAATTAAAGGATTAAATATATATATATACTGAATGTTTAATTCGGTCAGGTATACCAAATTGATTCGGTTGCGCCAACAGTTTTATATTATTTTAATATAGTAGCTACAACTTCCAATGTTGAAAGCGGCAACCGAATAATGTGATAGTACACGTAACTACCAAAATTCAGTTGTCGACAAATTCGGTTGCCACAACGAATCTGTTTTCTGTGTGTATAGATTGAAAAAAAATCACTAAATATTTACCCATTGAATTCAAGTTATTTACAAAAACTACATTATTCGTGGACCACAAAAACTATGGCCCTTACTTACTTTAAATGTAATAAGGAGTGAGATCATGAAAATATTAACACACATTTTTGCCTATAACTTTGGTTTAAAGCTTCTCATCTTTTTTTTTCGGCAATTTACATTTTAAAAATATGTCAGTTAATAAATTAATTTACATCATGAGTTTTAATTTGCAATTTTTTACACAATGGACGATGAAAGAAAAGTGTGTTCAAAAATAATTAAATATTTTTAACAAAACCAAACTTGGACATACAAAAAAATTGCCAAAGAGACTAATGTACGCCGCCAAACAGTTTCAAAAGTGATAAAAATGTATCTGGAACACCTAACAATTGAAAGGAAGCCGGGAACAGGAACAACGACTGGTTATCGTAACATTGGTAAGGCATATAAAGTTAAAAGCATCCTTAAGAGAGCTCCTAACACATCTGGCAGAAAACCAGCTCGGTAAGCCCAATGCTCGGACTTTTCTGTACGTAATGTGAAACGTAAGGCAGGACTAAAGTCCTACAAAGTTCAAAAAGTTCCCGATAGAAACGCTTTTAAAAATTTGGAGGCCAAAATGAGAGCTCAAAAATTTAAATCAAATTTTATACAAAAATACAACTGTTGTGTAATCTCCCTGGTCAAGAATTTTATGTTTCCGATGTTCGAGGAAATGTTGCGGAAAAATTTATGTAGCAAAACATATGTAGCTGCGGCCAAAGAAGCCAGTCATTTGTGACATCTGGCTCTATAAACAGCGAAATTTATATCAAGAAGTGTTTGCAGAAGAGACTTCTTCCATTTTTGAGTCAGCACAATGTATCTAATTACTTTTGGCCCGATTTAGCATCTTGTCACTACAGCAAGCACCAAAGTGCTCGGAGCTCAGGCCAGTGGAGAGATATTGAGCTCTTGTTGAAAGAGAATTAAAGGGCATAAAAAAGGTCTCCCAGGACATGCAAGATTTCAAACGTAGATGGACCACCTGCTCTAAAAAGGTCTTAATGGTAGGGTTTCCGGAAAAAGTGGATAACTTTGTTCGTAGTGGTTAGAATTCCATGCGGATTTTGTATTAAATTTCATTTAATAAAAATTTGGTTTGAAGTCTTAAAATTCAGTGGTTTGTTTTTTATTTAACTTTATGTGTGTTAACATTTTTATGATGAAATTTGGTACACAGACCTATGTTGGCCCAAGGACGAAGCCTATTGATTTTGGTGAACATCGGTCCATGTTTAGACCTAGTGCCCATATAAGGATCCCCCCAAAATTATATTGTTAATACGCTGCAGGTCGCAAATATTAAGGTATTTTGATGAAATTTGGTACACCAACCTATATCAGCCCAAGGACGAAAATTGATATTGATTTTGGTTAACACCGGTCCATGTTTAGACCTAGTGCCCATATAAGGGTCCCCCCAAAATTGGCTTGGTTACAAACTGCAGGTCGTAAATATTAAGATTTTTAATGAAATTTGGTTCGCTGACTCACATTATAGAAAATTTTGACACAAGTCCCATTTTAACCCATTCGAATTTCGGATCCAAACATTAGTTGGCTTTTAACCAGACTGGTGTAGGGTATTGTATAGTCGGCATGCCCGACTTTAACCTTTTTACTCGTTTTAAATTGCCATTTGATGTACCTTATGGCGTTTTCTTTTCTGTAAAAAAATGTTGCCCTCACCCCATTAAAATGTTACATTTTTCCAATCAGAATAGAACCCAATAAAATCACTGTTGCATTTTTCTAAACATATGTATGTGTATTGTATACTCGTATGCAATATTGTTTACGCAAACTATGTATTACTAATTGTAGCTTAGTGGTTGTGGTGCCTGCCTTTGACATGGGCTGGACGGGTTCAAATTCCAGCCAAAGTAAAAAATAATTTTTTTTATGTATATTCTTTTTTCAATTAAAATTTTTTTTTTCATATTTAAAACAAATTGTATAATTTTTTATTTATTTTTGGCCTAAAAGATTGTTAAATACTAAATAACAGCAAAATAATAAAAATCTAATTAAAATTTTATAAAAGCAAAAAAAAGCGAAAAAAAATATTGTGCTCCAACCGGGGTTGGAACCTGCGACCTACTGCATCAGAAGCCATGATAGTACCCCCTAGGCCTCCAAGTTGCGAGTTAGCTAGCAAAAAACATTACAGTATATAAACATGGCGTTTACATAAAGAAAAAAACAGGGCACACATTTTGTTGGAGAAAAATGTTGCACTTTTGTCCTTTATTTAGGCAACATTTTTAGAAAAGAACACCTAGCCCTCTTAGAATGTTACCCTTAATTTAGAAAAGAACACAAAAAAGGCAATTCAAAAGCAAAGTGCAAAAAAAAGGCAACATTTTTTTCAGAAAAGAAAACGCCATTAATTTTGCTTTTTATACAAACAGCTATTTACGTTTATAAAGATCTTTTAAAATGCTGAGTTCCTACAAAGTAATTATATTAAAATTGGATGATGGGCTTCTGTTAATATTACTTGTGGTGTCATATCCAACACTACACTCATAGAAATAAACCTGTAAAATCCTGGCTGGAAAGAAAATCTGCCAAAAATTTGTTTAAAACAGGGTTGTCAGCAATACCGCTAAAATACCGTTACCGAAATACCGTTATCCTTAAAATACCGTTACCGAAATAACTGAAATACCGTTATCCTTAAAAAACCGATACCGAAACAAATGAAATATCGATACCCTTAAAATACCGTTACCGAAATAAATGAAATACCGTTATCCATAAAATACCGTTACTGTTATTTTTAATTTTCTGCATTTGGTAATTGCATGTGGTTATTGAGTATTTTTCGTACTTTAAATTGGTAAATTGGTTCTGTTTTTAATCTCGTTTATTTTTTGTAAAAAAAAAATTGCGGGATGCATCGAAATAACTGACTACCGTTATCCTTAAAATACCGATACCGAAATAACTGAAATATCGCTAACCTTAAAATACCGTTACCGAAATAATCAAAAAACCGTTACACTTAAAATACCGTTACCGAGATAATCTCAACTAGCGTTACCCTTACCGATAACCGCATCGTTTCGGTTACCATCCATTGTTTAAAATTACCTTGCAGAAAACACTGCTTAATTTAGCAGATTTTTTCCTAAATACTGTTAAAATAAGAACAGCAAACATATATTCACATAATTTTAGTTATATTTGAGTTAACTTCTAGTTAATTGAAAATAACAAATTATTTAAAACTAACTATCCCAATGCATATGTGATAGAGCTCTGCGGAAAAATTCGCCGTATATCCAAATCCCAATAAAACTTTCTATTAAATATCAGCCGGTAATGAGTTTTGTATGAAGAAGTTAACGTAACGTAAGTTAACTTACTTTTATATCATAAAACATATTCTTTTAGCAAGGGATGTTGGTCGAGGGAACTCCCTACAAAACACTCTTTACCCTACACAGAGAGAATTTTGCTCGACGAGTTTTAATGAAATTTTTCATTAAACAATGAAGTTTTCTTCACAAAATAAATGAAAAATTTCTTAAAATTGATGAAAAAGCTTCCCCTATTTTATGAATCTATCTGGGTGTATGAAACTGTTGATAAATAAAATTACGAATCTGAAATTGGCGTTTATATATATGACTTTTAACTCAACCCAGTCACAATTCCTTATAAAAATCGCCAGTTTTTTTCTAACAGAAAAAATTTTAAAGCGCTAGAAAATATCCAGTGATATTCAATTTCTACACAATTTCTTTGAAGTAATACAAATATTTTAGATGCGGTAATTTCAGCTTAGATGTGTGATTTTTATAAAAATATTACTCCAATCTGATATTTTTTAAAGTCTAGTATTCACATTTTTTTTTATGTAAAATTTTTCTACCGTAAAACGTCAAAAAATATGATAAGTTTCTTAGGAAGAAGTTTTAGGATTTGGGAGTTTTCGAATCTAAAATCTGAGGGCCGATATTACAGTAATCACTTAATTAAAACTGAATAGTTAAGTGACACTTTTTTCCAAGAATTTAAGATTTTAAGTTATTTCTGAGCATTACTAACGGTTGAGATGGTCACCCTAAGAGCATTAAATTTAAAAAATTATTTAAGAACTTCACTTAAATGGTTTTAATAGTAGTACACTTAGGTTAAAAAAAAATTAGTGCTCACTTTAAAATATAAGCGCCAGTTTTATATTTTATATCTTAAATATACCTTAAGAAATTTAGTTGAAATTTGTCTTAGTAAAACTGGCCCTAAATATTAGGCTGTTTTTTAATCATTGGATTTATTTTTGGATTTATTATATTTTATTGAAGATTTCATTTTAAATTTTCAAAATTTTATATTTTTATACAAATCTAACACCTTTTCGCTAATATAATGACAAAGAAAAAATTTAAATTTTGCGAAAAATAAATTTCTAAACTGAGAGAATTATCTGCATGATATTGATCAATTTTTGCATAAAACCAATTGCAGTTTCACTGTAACTCGTCCATTGAAACTTTTCATTGAATTAATGGAATTTCTCATTAAATATTGAGAAAAATTTAATTTTATTTATTAAAAGTTTCATACACTCAATGAAAAAGTTTCATTGAAACTGGATTCATAAAATATATGAAGCTTTTTCAAGAAACTTAAGAAATTTTTCATTTATTTTGTGAAGAAAAGTTCATTAGTTCACTGAAAAAAAATTTCGTCCAGCAAAATTTCTCTGTTTAGAATTAAATTAAGCTAAATCCAAAACGGATTTATTTATTTCATAAATCCATTTTGGATTTAGCTTAATACAATTACAATTAGCTTAATAGCGAATAACTCTAGCTATTAGTAAAATGCCTCAAAACATTGTTCAATTGAAAAAAAATGGTTAGTGATTTCATATATTTGTTTAAAAAATTAGTCATGTTGTCCATTATAACATTATTTTGAAAAAAAAATTTTTTTTTGGTCCGCAAGGTGGGGGCTGCAGGCTCCATAGCCCCCCCCCCCCCCCTCCCGTTGTATCCGCGCCTGTTCAACACACTACACCATACACAACACACACGTTCATATTTTGATTGGCTATGATTATGTAGGTTATTTTGTAAAACGCAACGCCTTGCGTTGCGTTGATTTGTGTGTAAATTGTTATTGTTACAAAAACAATTTGTATGGTAAACAACGCAGCGCAAGGCGTTGCGTTTTACAAAATAACCCCCTATGTGTCTGAGTAAAGAATTTCTTGTAATTTGAATTGAAATAATTGTGTATATAAACAAACTATTTTAACAAAAAAGAAAAAAACAGAAAACAACGAAATTATTTAAATTATTTTTTCTAAAAACAGAAATCTAAAAATAGAATATTTGACTGAAAATAACAACTCCTACAGACGATACATACTTTTTTCTAGTTTGTTTTTTATTGATTGATAAAAAAAGTTAAACAATATGTTTCAATGACTCTTTATTAAACGAAATGTGTACTTTAACTATAGCAAGCTTCAAAGAACAAATACATTTTTTTTATGAATTGGCAGATTAGTAAAGAAATTTTATTTTACAAATTTGTTACTGATTTCTCGTAGAAATTGTAATTTTTACAAATTTATTTTCTATGGACTTATTGTAATTTTTTCATTCATCCCAAAAACTACACAATCGATTCTTCTAGAATTTTCTGTGAATAAAGTTCACAAGTAGGGATAGATTTTACTTTAACAATTTTTAAATTTCTGTTTTCTTCTTTTAGTAATGAACTTCACTTTAAACCATGGTTGGCAAGCACTAACCCTAAAATACCGATAACGATTTAAATACCTTTCAAATTACTACCGGTAACCTTAAAATACCACTAACGAAATAACTTATAATTCCGTTAACCCTAAAATACCGTAATGAAATAATTTAAAATACCGTTAATTCTAAAATACCCTAAAATATCCTAACGAAATAACCCTAAATTTTTTATTCCTTTGTCTCAGAAAGAAATATTGAAATATTGCCTTCAGCTTTTAATGGGCAACCAAATTTTCGTGAATCACAGATAAAATAATAAAGTTTTCGTCACAAAGTGAATTTTCTTAAATTTTATGAAAAAGCTTCGTAATTTTAATGAAACGACTTTTAATTAAACTTTTTCTTTAAGAGTATGAAATTTTTAATAAATAATACGAAAATTTTGTGAAAAAGTTTCAAAGGATGAGTTTCAGAGAACTTCATGAAATTAATGCAAAAATTCATTAATGGCATGAAGATAATTTACTCACGCGCTCATCACTAGTTTATATACACATATAAGATTTCATATACTCGTAGTAGCGGACCGTAAAGTTGTCAAGTTTCTAAAAAGGACTATCGTTAACCTTAAAATAACACTAACGAAATAACTCTTTCACTACCCTTGTACACTACAGTGGTGTACACATCTATAAATTTGATAACGGAAAAAAATTTATACTTTCTGTAAATGAGTTCAATAGGCTCTTGGCCTTCAAATAAAATTTCATTGTATACAAAGCTTCGTTTTATGACGAGAAGAAATTCAACCAAAGGATTTTTGGATATTCGATTTTTTAAGGGGTAAAACGGGGATGACAACTTTCAAAAAATCGATTTTCGAACGTAATTTTTGGTGGATAGGAGGGGGAGGGGGGCAAACATGTTACATATTACAACCCAACTAAATACCTTTAAATACCGATAACCTCAAAATAACTAAAGAAATAATGTTATCCGCAGATTAAAGGGCTTTAGTTGAATCCGACACCGCTATCAGTAGAGTTGACAAGTATTCGACCTATTTGAAAACCCGGTTTTCGGTTTTTTTTAATTCAAAACCGGTTCGAATTGTTCGTAATTTTTGCGAAAAAAGCTATTAACTTCCATAAAAACCAAAAATGATTTTTCACTTGAATTTAATTGTTACAGGATTGCGGTGGAAGTTTTTTCGCATCAATTTAATAGACAGGACCATTTGAAAATGTCGCAAAAAATAACTTTGTAGCTTTCCAATGAGTGTGAAAATTTTTGACTTAAAATTTTTATTACAATTTTAGGGTTCCTAATAGCAAAATATTTTATTGCAGGGGGAGAAAAGTTAAAAATAAGACAGAACTGCTATTATTTATTGAGGAAAATGGAAAAATGGAACTTATACCAGGGATGGAAAAGCTCGATCGCTCGGGCTCTTGCTCTTTTTAAAAAAAGAGCCGAGCCCAAAAAAAGCTCGCTCTTTTTTTTCAAATTTTTCAAACGAGCCAAAAAATGTTAGCTCGCTCTTATATAAAAATATAAGTAGCTAAAAAAATATAGATTCGTAAATTTTTAAAACAAGCGAGCTTAATAATTACGCTCAAAAAATTGAAAAGAGCTTCACAAAAAAAGGATATTTTCCAAAAAAAAAAAAAAATAAACCGAGCATTATGAAAACGTAAATTTGAAAACTCTTTTGGCTTGTTTACAAAAATAATTAAAATTAAATATTTAGATATTAAATATAGAATTTCCAATAGAATTTCAAAAGAAATATTAAAAATTGTTAAATACATATGTAAGGACTAAAATACCCAATTTTTATACAAAGTATGGTGGTTGTTTGCAAAAAGGAAAATATTTGCATTAACATATTCGTTTGCGGAATGTTAATCGCCAATTAAGCCTTTTAATTTATTTTCTGCACCACAAAGCCTTCTTCCGCATTCCGCCATTATTTTGCAATTTTTTAAGTGCGGTTTTTTGAAATTCATAACCCAAGGACTATAATACCCATTTCGTAATAGAAAGTTTGGCGGCTAGTTGCAAAAAAAAAAAGAAATCGCGAAAAAAAATTTACAAAAAGGAAAATTTATGCATCAATATATTTATTTGTAGAATGTAAGTCGCTGATTAAGGTTTTTGATTACATTTTTGTACCATGAAGCATTTTTTCGCGTTCCGCCATTATTTTGCAATTTTTTAAGTTAGAGACTGTAATACCCACTTCATGAAACAAAGTTTTTTTTTCGCGAAAATAATGGGGGAAAAAAATTAGCAAAAAGGAAGATTTTTGCATCAACATATTTGTTTGCAGAGTGTAAATCGTTTATTAATTAAATTTTTGCACCATAAAGTCTTTTTCGCGTTCCGCCAATATTTTGCAATTTTTTAAGTGTGTTTTATTTAAATTCATAATCTAGCGACTATAAACCAATTTCATACACCAAAGTTTAATGCCTAGTTTGAAAAAAAATCGGGAAAAAAATTAGCAAAAAGAAAATTTTTCCATCATTGTATTTGTTTGCAGAATGCTAATCGCTGATTCAGTGTTTTAATTAATTTATTCTACCATAAAGTCTTTTTTCGCGTGCCACCATTATTTTGCAATTTTTTAAAATTTGTTATCTAGGGACGTTAATACCCATTTCATACAACAAAGTTTGGTGGTAAGTTGTAAAAAAAATTGCAACTTTTGAACCACAAAGCCTATTTGCACATTCCGCCATTATTTTTTGAATTTTTTACGTATGGTTTTTTAAAACTCAAAATCCAGGGAATATAGTACTGTTGGATATAGTGTAACTAAGTTACCGTTTTTGTTTTTTATAATAACTAAATTATTTTAATTGGAGCGAGCTTTTTTAGCAGCTCGATTTCAAAAAACTCAATTAAATTTCGTTAAAGAGCTGGTCTATAAAAAAAGCTCTATAAAATGTTTTTTATGAGCTGCTCGATTTAAAAAACTACACCGAAAAAATTCCTCAGTTACTGTCTACTAAATTTTCAACTGAGTCTCAGGTGAAATACCCCTTACTGAGCCTCAGTTGATTTAATTAATTAAATATAACTAATTTTCTTTAAATACAAAATTCAACTGAGAACTCAATTGATGAGAACCTAGTGTTAGTCAACTTGAATATACAGTGGTGGCCACGAATTTAAGGACATTCAAGTTTTTTTTAAATTTTATTGTTGTTGCCTTTATTTTTAAAGATCAAAATAGTGGCTAAATTCGCCACGAAAGGCAAGGACATGGTTCAGAAAATTGTACAGAATTTTAACGTAATGTTTGTTTTTTCATTTTGTCGCTTGTTTTAAGTGGGCGTGGCTTTTAGCGAAAAATTAGCGATATCAACCTTTTATCAAATTTCATAGTAAAATTAAGGCAGTACTGATCGGTTCTGTACAAACTGTATATTTTTGGAAATCCCATAAAATTTCCTTAAGTCTTGCATTATTTTTATCTACAAATAGTCGCCAGACTTAAAATTGCAGCACTTTAAACATGACCAAATTTTTCTTTGTTTTTAGCGATTTTTAATAAAGTTAACAGCACTGAAATTTTAAAGTGAATAGTTTTATGCTTTTCTTACCACAATATAACAAATCAGTCAAAATTTTTTTTACGTTATAGTAAAAAGCATTTCATGTTAAAATTTCAGTGTTGTTAACTTTCTTTTAAAATCGCTAAAAACAAAGAAAAATTTGGTCATGTTTAAAGTGCTGCAATTTTAAGTCTGGCGACTATTTGTAGATAAAAATAATGAAGGACTTAAGCAAATTTTATGGGATTTCCAAAAATATACAGTTTGTACAGAACCGATCAATACTGCCTAAATTTTACTATGAAATTTGATAAAAGGTTGATATCGCTCATTTTTCGTTAAAAGCCACGCCCACTTAAAACAAGTGACAAAATGAAAAACAAACATTGCGTTAAAATTCTGTACAATTTTCTAAACCATGTCGTTGCCTTTCGTGGCGAATTTAGCCACTATTTTGATCTTTAAAAATAAAGACAACAACAATAAAATTAAAAAAAAAATTTAATGTCCTTAAATTCGTGGCCACCACTGTATATGAAATTTTAGATACTAACAACCATCTAAAATTTAAAAAGCTCCCAAAATTTTAATTTTATTTATTTATTTCGTGTTATTTAATGTATTTGCAATAAAAAAATAATATTGAATTGAATTCTACTGCGGAAATTTTCATTTTTTACCACTTCCCATATGATGATTTTAGAGATGTTCCAAAAAAGATATCTAGGTTTTTCACGATCTAGTAAAAATTAAAATTTTAGACGGCGCATATTAAATAGAGCTTGATAAGACTTACTTTTATCAAAAACATCGCTGATATTTTATTGAATTATTTTTATTGAAAATATTGGAATCAATTTAGTTTTTTTTTACAATTTAATTTTTCAATTTCGACATTCTTATCCAATTTTGAATTTGTTTTAAAAATAACTGAATAAAATATGTCTTTAACTGAAACAAAAGTTATTGACGATTAATTTTAAATCAACTGAGGATTTCCTGAACTGAGTAACTGAGGAATTTTTTCGGTGTATATTTGGTTTTGTCTACGAGCCTTTTCATTTTTATGAGCTCTTTATTTTTTTTAGTTGCGAGCTTTTTTCATTTAACAACTCTTTTATTTTTGGCTTCCGAGCGTTTTAAAAAAATGTATATATTTTTGGCTCACTCGAGCTTTCTTTCCATCCCTGATTTATACGCTTTTTTGGACAACACTTTTAGATTTTTCCTACCAAACTTATTGCCAAAAACAAATATCACTTGTTTAAGATAGAGAGAAAATGTAGAATTCTGCCAAAAGAAATTAGTCTCTTGAACGAATTTTAAGATTGTTTCGAAAAAATAAATTATTTTGCCAACAGTCCACTAATGATGTACGTCATAGGAACCTAAAGGAGAGAACAAACAATAGATTGTGTAATTATTAAACAAATGAAGAAAATTTATTTGAAATTTTCACTCTCAAAATATATGAAAATGTCGAATTATTCGACACGAAAACAAACGGTTTCTCGAATAATTCAAAACCGGATATGACAACTCTAGCTGTAGGGTGACAATTTCTTGCTGACTTGAAATTACGACAAAATTTTAAAATATTAAGGTAGTTCACAATGGGTGTGTTATTAGTTGTATCGTTCTATCATCCTATCAAAAAAACAGAGTTGTTAAAATTTAAATTCAAAAAATACAACATTTGAGAATAGAATGATACAAACTTTTTACGTATGTTTAGTGTCCTATGTTTGAGTGTGCTAACAGAAATAAAACCCAATAGAAAATCGTTGTTAAAGTGAAATAAAAATTTTAACAACTCTGTTTTTTGTTAGGACGATACAAGGATACAACAGATAGCACACCCCTTGTGAATCACCTAATTAATTTTGAGAAAAAGATTTCAATATGTTTTGTTTGCTAAAATATATTCAGATTCTGCAGACTGTAAAACAAACATTAGATTTATAACAGGGTTTTGTCGTCGGCTGAGGTAGTCCAGTCGCGTCCAGGGTCTACTTGAGGACCCGTAAACCTTAAGTAAAAACACAATCGATTTTTCCTTTTCAATGTTTATAATATTATCTTTATTAATTAATTAAATTCAAATACAATACATTTCACAAATGGCAACACCTTGTTGATTCACTCGGGTTTATTCGGTTCGGAGAATTATCCGTCGGCAATACGAACTTCGGCTTCAGGTTCAGGTAGTCGTAATCCGACTCGGTTATGCTCGGCAGGTAGTCGTCGTTCGACTCGGTTGGGTGTCGGCAGGTAGTCGTCTTCCGACTCGGTTATGTGCTCGGCAGGTAGTCGTCTTCAGACTCGGGTATAGGTATCCTCGGGTTGGCGACCTCCTCTGCGGTGGAGTCGCATATAATCCCGATCACCTAGGCAGTGGTGATCAATAGAACAGACCGCGAAGGCTGTGATATTAGAACAGACCGCGAAGGCTGTGATATTAGAACAGACCGCGAAGGCTGTGATATTAGAACAGACCGCGAAGGCTGTGATATTAGAACAGACCGCGAAGGCTGTGATATTAGAACAGACCGCGAAGGCTGTGATATTAGAACAGACCGCGAAGGCTGTGATATTAGAACAGACCGCGAAGGCTGTGATATTAGAACAGACCGCGAAGGCTGTGATATTAGAACAGACCGCGAAGGCTGTGATATTAGAACAGACCGCGAAGGCTGTGATATTAGAACAGACCGCGAAGGCTGTGATATTAGAACAGACCGCGAAGGCTGTGGTATTAGAACAGACCGCGAAGGCTGTGATATTAGAACAGACCGCGAAGGCTGTGATATTAGAACAGACCGCGAAGGCTGTGATATTAGAACAGACCGCGAAGGCTGTGATATTAGAACAGACCGCGAAGGCTGTGATATTAGAACAGACCGCGAAGGCTGTGAAATTATTTATGAGACAACCAACCGAAGTCTATCGTCTTTCCAAAAATTAGCTCGTTACTGGCAAAGTATCGGGCTATGGCAGTTAGCTTTTTGACCACCCCTTGTGTGTAGCAACTTAAACTACTTATTCGTATTAAAAAACCAACCAACTGAGAATTGTATGAGGCTAAAAAGCAATGCAAAAAAAAACAAATATATTAAATAATAAACAATAGTGTGTACTTTGATATACACACGAACTAACATGTATGCAGTATGTAAACAACATACATACTAACCCGTATAGGCAAATATAGGCAGTACCCATATTGCATTCACACTGCGTACAAATAGATATTATTGATATAGTGTGTTCCCACTGCACTAAAATGTACATATGTAAGTAGCCAAATTAGAGTGGTAATTTGCGACGTCACATCCCCCCCTTACTTCGGAGAGCGATGCTCTGTAATTTGTAGCTGGCCAGTATCTCCGAAGGGTTGGTTTTTTTTTTTTTTCTTCCTCTTTTTCCCGAGTAGGTGGGTTTTGCTAGGGGATGATGGAATTTGGACTATCGGAGTTGATGTCGATGAATTTTCGGTTTTGGTAGACGGGACAGGTACAATGCTTGCTGGGTCAGGCTTGGTATTCTTGAATAATATACAGCTAGTTTTCCTTGCCCGTTGGCGAGGTTTTCCACTTTTCCGGTATTCGGTATTTCTAGTCGTTTTCTTTGGCTTCGACTGGTGGTTCGTCTTTTCTATACTGCCATTTTTTTGGGCGACCAGTATGTTCAAATTGTTCATACTATTGAGACTTTCGGCCGATGAAACTCTTCGTGGTTCGGGATTCGGCAAGAGTTCACCTCCTAGTCGTATTTCGACTCCTACAGAGTCCATAAAATCCATTCCCAGTACCATCGGAATAGCTAGCTTTGGTACCACAGCGGCTAGTAATTGAATATTTCTCCCTTTGTAATGTACAGCAACTGGATACACCATGCATTTGTGGAGAGTCTGGTCGGCCAATTCAACTAAACACTGGCTTCTCTTTGGTCTTATGTTCATCTCTTCTAAACACTTTTGTATAGAAGCATCAATATAAGTTCTTGATCCCCCGGTATCCAGCAACGCATGGATTTGGCGGCTGCATATTTCAATAGGTACATAGTACCGGCTATAGTCGAAACTGGAGCTAAATTTGGTGGAAGATGTTGTTGGGGATCGACACTTACAGCTTCGGGATAATACGTCGTCCTTCCCACAATAGGAACAAAATAACCTATGAGGGTTCGAACATTGCCATCGTTTATGGCCTTTACTCTTACATCTCCAACAATGATTTGACCGGTTGTAGGTTGACAACATATGAGAAGTATGTGGTTGATCGCTTCGCTTCAGTTCCTCGAACTCTTTCGCCAATTCTATCAGTTCGTCTAATGTCTTAATATCACTCCTTCGTACGTAGTGCTTATACTCCGTTCGCAAACCATCGTAAATACGATCTAGATGATCACGATATTTCAACTCTGGATGTCGTCGTGCAAGCGTAAGAATATCTATTATGTAATCCTGAGCACGCTCGCGATTAATTTGCCTTCGGTTGTAGAATGTCTGTTCCAAATGAGCTAAATACCGACTAGGTAGGAAGAATTTCATCGCTTCGTGCTTAAAAATGCCCCACGTTTTAATGTCAGGTCGTTTGACGCGATACCACCTAAGTGCATTCCCATTCAACACTCCAGGTAGCGCAGGGAGTAAACGATTCAGAGGAATGCTATAGCATTCGGCCAGCTCTTCAAATCTTTCGAGAAACTCTATAATGTCGGTGTCGCCAGTAAATTTTAAATCCCATCTATGAACAGTGTTCATGATTTCTGCATCCGAAGTTTCGGTTCGGCTATTGGCTGCTAATTGCTTCGGCTTGAAAGCATCAATAGTGGGGACGGGGAAACTAAATCCTTCCTCGGAGATTACGAGTTTTTCGGCAGATTTCACTTCATCTTCTAGATCCTGTAGTAAATTCTCCGAAGAGGCTCTTAATCGTTTTGCACGAATATGCTCGATAAACTGTTTGCGCAGGTGTTCGACGGTGAAACCGACAGTTTGTATTCCGCATTTTCGGCAATGCTCTATTAGCTGTTCCTTTTTGAGCATGTAGATCCAACCGAGTGTGTCAGTCGTCAGAGTGTGACTGGTGGATAAAGGTTCCATTGGGTTGCCATTGTGTTTTTGACTCAATTCATCCTCGCTGGCGGTGGTGTCGGTTTTTCCGCTTTCCGATTTTGAATTGGGTCCCTGCTCGGGCGCCATTTATAACAGGGTTTTGTCGTCGGCTGAGGTAGTCCAGTCGCGTCCAGGGTCTACTTGAGGACCCGTAAACCTTAAGTAAAAACACAATCGATTTTTCCTTTTCAATGTTTATAATATTATCTTTATTAATTAATTAAATTCAAATACAATACATTTCACAAATGGCAACACCTTGTTGATTCACTCGGTTCGGAGAATTATCCGTCGGCAATACGAACTTCGGCTTCAGGTTCAGGTAGTCGTAATCCGACTCGGTTATGCTCGGCAGGTAGTCGTCGTTCGACTCGGTTGGGTGTCGGCAGGTAGTCGTCTTCTGACTCGGTTATGTGCTCGGCAGGTAGTCGTCTTCAGACTCGGGTATAGGTATCAGAGAAACAAGCCAGCCGCCGTAAGCCGTTTAAGCCGCCGCCGCCGGTCATTTTTGCCTCAGCCGCCGCCGCCGATTTTTTTCGGCTCATTTCGGCTGGAAGTATCAATTTTCCAAAATAAAAAATTTAAAAGCAAATGTCATTTTTAAAACAAATTTTCTACTTCATCATTTCCTGAACCATCAAGAGTATTTTTTTGTAGTTAAAAAAAATAAAAGAACCAGTTTTATAGTCAGAGCTAAGAAGGATTTTTGTCATAAATATTTCTTAAGTTGGAAGTTTTGCTTGAAAACTTCTGACAGATTTCGCTGAAATTTGGATATGCAAAAAGGAGAGAATCCAAATGAACAATATACATATATACTTTTCAAATGACCAAGTGTAGATTGTAGGCAGAGCTTCGAAAGAATTAATTCAATTTTAGGTTAATTCGCACAAAACCGAATTCAGCTTTAGAAATTGAATATATATCATTCCATCAAAACATGCCTTTATAATTAATTCATAGGTTTCATTCCCAAATTTTAATATTAAATAGAATGCATTCTTATGTTGAATACATTCCTTATAGAATTACAATCAATTTAAATAATTAATTTTTTCATTAATTCTAATCTTTTACAAAATGGCTTATCAAAATTGTCATTTTATTAAATCAGTAAAAGATCTAAGGGATGAATATACTAATGATTCTGACAACACTTTAGTTTATAATTACAAATTAAATAAAAATGTGGCTTATTTTAGGGATTTAATATTGATATCATATACACCACCCATAAAAATAATTAAAAACGCAACATTTGTTTTAAACTTTTACAAACCGAATGAAACGTGAAAGATCATTATAAAAAGAATGAATTCATGAAAGAATTCATTCATTATGCATGAAAATTAAAAGAATGAAGCCAGTGAATGAATTCATAAGGAATGGTATAATAGTAAGATATATTAGTAAATTTTAATTAAATGTCCAAAAGTGAATTAAAGAATTAATTCATTCGAATTTTTGGTGGTAGGTTTGGTTAAGTAGATAACATCACATTTTTCAGAAATTTCAGTACACCTGAAATTATTATCAAAAGACACATTTTTAAGACATTGCGGACGAAGATATTTACAATAATCGACGCTGTTCTGAGTTCCGCATCCACAAAAAAATTCTAAAGTGAAACATTCCGAATTTTTTTGCTGTTCCGTGATCCACATCCGAATTTTTTTTGTTTTATTTCGTGTAGCTTGATGGTAGTGAAACGAATACATATTTTTTAACAACAATTATTATATAATAATTTATTTTGAAATTAGTCTATGAATATTAAAATTTGGTAGAAACAACAAATTTTCGAAATTTTTAATTCCGTGTGATTTTACAAATCAACTCTTTTTCGAACCATATTTTTTTCTAGTTTATTCTAAAAACACATTTAATTTTGAGTTAAAATAGAGTTTGTTTATTTCTAAGTTCCGAATCCACATAAAAAATTCTAAAGTGAAATATTCCGAATTTTTTTGCTGTTCTGTGATCCACATCCGAATTATTTTCTTCGTTTTATTTCGTGTTGGAAAAGCTTGGTGAAAGTAAAAGGAATATTTTGTTGCAAAAATTAATATGTTAAAATTTATTTTAAAATTTGTTGAAACTTTCGAAATTTCCGACATTTTGAATTTTGTGTGATTTTACAAAACCACTCTAATTAAAAAGTTTCGGAATTCAGAACAGGGGTGATAGTGTCAAAACTCTGTTTATGAGCGACTTCAAGCACTTAACAATTTGAAATTCAGCAATTTTTCAACCGATTTTGAATATTGTAACGTTTTTGGAAAGACAAAAAATTTAGCTTTCCAAATATATATAGAATTATTTATTTGTAACTAAAATATGTTGACAGTTTTTTTTTTAATATTAAAATTAATTTTTTTTTTAATTTGTATACTTTGACGGCTTTTTTACAGTATTAAACAATTCTTTACTATTGTAATTCATGGGTTTAGTTCTTAGTAAAATCTTTTGTTTAAATTAATTGAAAATTGAAAAAGTTATCGTAATTTTTCTAAACATTTAATTTCAGCAACTCGAGGTTCTTGTTTGCACAATCATTAAGTTTAATATTTTCAATTTTCTTATAAATGCAGAGATTCCATGTTTATAAAAAAATGTATAACTTTGACAATTTTAAAACGATTAAAATAGAACTTCATTTTGCCCTGAATAAAGAATAAATTAGATAAAAATTAGTTTTTTTTTAAACAAAATATTGCAATTAAAAGCCGTCAAAATTAAACAAAATAAGAAAAAATTAAGAAAATCAGTTTTATTTGAAAATATTTCCACACAATTTTGTTGAATATATAAACATATGTATATATTTGGAAAGCCCAACTATCTCCTTCTAGCTCCGTTCAAAAACTAAAAATCCTAAATTTGTAATTTTTATCGATGAATTTAACTTAAAATTATTTTTTATTTGATAATTCCAAATTTTTTTGCACAATTTTCTACTGCTATATTTTGGAAAAAACCTTAAACATCTTTAAAACACGTGTATAATGTTCTATCAAGCCGATCAAGCCGCCGCCGCCGCCGATTATTTGGTTGCGCCGCCGCCGCCGATTTTTATCCGGCTCAACCTTAATCGCCGCCGCCGCCGCCGATTTTTTGCTTGCGCCGCCGCCGCCGATTATTTTGATCGGCTTGTTTCCCTGATAGGTATCCTCGGGTTGGCGACCTCCTCTGCGGTGGAGTCGCATATAATCCCGATCACCTAGGCAGTGGTGATCAATAGAACAGACCGCGAAGGCTGTGATATTAGAACAGACCGCGAAGGCTGTGATATTAGAACAGACCGCGAAGGCTGTGATATTAGAACAGACCGCGAAGGCTGTGATATTAGAACAGACCGCGAAGGCTGTGATATTAGAACAGACCGCGAAGGCTGTGATATTAGAACAGACCGCGAAGGCTGTGATATTAGAACAGACCGCGAAGGCTGTGATATTAGAACAGACCGCGAAGGCTGTGATATTAGAACAGACCGCGAAGGCTGTGATATTAGAACAGACCGCGAAGGCTGTGGTATTAGAACAGACCGCGAAGGCTGTGATATTAGAACAGACCGCGAAGGCTGTGATATTAGAACAGACCGCGAAGGCTGTGATATTAGAACAGACCGCGAAGGCTGTGATATTAGAACAGACCGCGAAGGCTGTGATATTAGAACAGACCGCGAAGGCTGTGATATTAGAACAGACCGCGAAGGCTGTGAAATTATTTATGAGACAACCAACCGAAGTCTATCGTCTTTCCAAAAATTAGCTCGTTACTGGCAAAGTATCGGGCTATGGCAGTTAGCTTTTTGACCACCCCTTGTGTGTAGCAACTTAAACTACTTATTCGTATTAAAAAACCAACCAACTGAGAATTGTATGAGGCTAAAAAGCAATGCAAAAAAAAACAAATATATTAAATAATAAACAATAGTGTGTACTTTGATATACACACGAACTAACATGTATGCAGTATGTAAACAACATACATACTAAAGGCTTCATTAGTCTAATCGTAAAGTAAAAAAACGTATCTGTAATCAATTCAATGTGTTAAAATAATATAGAAATATATTTTTATCTTTTTTCTATGCATTGAAACTGTTGTCAAGTAAAATTCTAAAAAAGTTCTGTTGAAAATAGAAATTTTCTATTTTATTACTTGACATTTAATTCTATGCACAAGAAAAAGATAAAAAATACAATATTTTTATTTTTTATACTCTTTTTATTCATTATGAGAATGATACGTTACTTTATTTACGATACTTCCAAACTAATTTGGGCTTAACCCGTATAGGCAAATATAGGCAGTACCCATATTGCATTCACACTGCGTACAAATAGATATTATTGATATAGTGTGTTCCCACTGCACTAAAATGTACATATGTAAGTAGCCAAATTAGAGTGGTAATTTGCGACGTCACAGATTCTGAATGCGTTTTTTTTATACTTCAATACTTTTCTATTAAATAATTAGAGCAATCAATAAAATTTAATAAAATACGTACAAATTGGTACACGCTTCTTTTGAATATTGTCGCAAAATTGTTCTTAGACAACACTCGTAATCAAGAAAAACATTTCTGTTGTTCGCACTTATGGGTTAAAATTTATTTCCACGAATCATGACGTATTGATGACCATGTTATGTATTGATGAAATTTAAGCTAATTGGTAAGTCGTACTTAATAGTTTATATATACATTAGAACGTACCACCTTACGCGATACTCCTTCGAATATAAAGTATTTTTGCAAGTCGATTTCGATTTTTTTTTTTCCAAACGTAGGGGTCGACTTTTTTAATTTTTCGTTATATCTTCGGCATTTATAGTCGGATCTTAACCCTCTCACCGGCAAGCCCGCATCCAGGCGGGGTATATTAAATTGACCAGAAAAGCGCCAAAGGAGTATTTCATAATAAGAAATTATGCTTTTTCAACAGAAAACAAAATTTATTAAATTTATACAATGCACGGTTTGGAAGCGAGAAAGTGTCAAAGATAAAATTTCGTAAAATTTCAAAAATTAAATATTTTAAAACAACCAAGATTTTCAAAAATCTTAAAAATATATTTAAATTGACTAAAACAATTGATAGTGATCATTAGGGCAACCAAAAAAAAAGCTCTAAAAGCAATGTTTTAAGCTCTTAAAAAAAGCTCGAAAAAACAGTAAAATAAGCAGTTAAAATGCAAAAATAAGCCCTTAAACTTCAGCACTTCTTCATTAAAATCCTCTTAAAATTTAAATTTTTTATTTAATACAATGCTACATTCCTTGGTACTTCAGGAATAAGACAAAGTTGTGACATTCTTAAATTTATTTTCATCGGGAAATGCATTAAAGAATTAAATGTGCTAAAATCATTCTTGCCTAAGGAAATCGTCATTGTCATATTTTTACTATTAGAATTCAGGTTGGAAAAATAAAAAGATTTTTAATATAAAATAAATTAAAAAAAACAAATTTTAAATAAAAAAATTTATGTCGACTTAAAATAATTTTAAAAATTAAAGCACATATTTTTGCAAAAATATCGCACTTTAAAATATAAAAAGCTAGTTAATTTTCCAATAGGCACAGAACTCAACGCTTTTTTTAGGTCAATAAGATTTTTAAGAATATGTATTTTTTTTCCAAATAACAAAAAATTAAATATTTTGTTTCAATCAAAATATGAAAATGTGTCCATTTTTAATATTTTTAACACCCCGAGTAAAAAAAATTGATCTCGCGCAATATCTAATTATATCCAATTTGATATTGTTTAAGATCTGCTGTAATATCTAGCTGATCCAATTAGATCTCAAAATTGGGTGTATCCAATCATATCGTATTAGATCCCATTGTATATATGGGGATAAACTAAGATCAAGTTATATCTCAAAATTGGGAGGTCCAGTGATATCTTTGGGGATAAACCTAGATCTATTTTGATCCGAAAATTGGCGGATCCAGCTATATATTTGCGGATATTTTTAGATCTAATTTGATCCGAAAAATGGCGGATCCAATTAGATCCAGCTATATATTTGGGGATAAACTTAGATCTAATTTGATCTCAATTTTGGCAGATCAAATTAGATCCCGCAATATATTTGTGGATAAACGTATATCTAATTTGATCCGAAAAAGTGGCAGATCGAATTAGATCTAGCTATATATTTGGGGATAAACTTAGATCTAATTTGATCCGAAAAATGGCACATCGAATTAGATCCAGCAATATATATGTGGATAAACTTAGATCTAAATTTATCCGAAAAATTCCTAATCGAATTAGATCCAGCAATATATATGGGGATAAACTTAGATATAAATTTAACCGAAAAATGGCAGATCAAATTAGATCCAGCAATATATTTGGGGATAAACTTGGATCTAAATTTATCAGAAAAATGGCAGATCGAATTAGATCCAGCAATTTATTTCGGTATTAAAATGGCAGATCGAATTAGAAACAGCAATATATTTGGGGATTGACATCTAAAAGTATCCATAAAAATGACAGATAAAATTAGATGCCGCATTATATTTGGGTACTACGTAAAATCTCCATTTATTTGGGATTAAATAAGATCCCAGACATATATTGCCAACTGTTCAAAAAATAATAGATTGGCAGAGCACTGATTGTATAAAAATTACAATATTTTGTTAAAATAAGGTTTAAACTCAGAAGGTAACGAGTTCAATATGCATTTCTTTTACAAAATGAATTTCTTTTTATAAAATTAAAATTGTTTTTTCTATAAATTTTTTTACAAAATTATATATTTATTTTTTTATTAAATTGAAATCTTTGAATAAAATAATTTTATTTACATCTTTTTGACGCTCTACACCATTTCCAATTGTATTAATTGTTTTAAGATTTATCAATTGTATTTCAGAAATAATCAATTGAATTTCAGTTCTATCAATTGTGTTTCAGAACTCATCAATTATTTTTCACATTTATGAATTGTATTTCAGAACTAGTCAATTGAAGTTCAGTTTTATCAATTGTGTTTCAGAAATTATTAATTGTATTTCCGAAATTCACAACTGTATTTCAGAAATTATCAAACTGTATTTCAGAAATTATCAATCGTATTTCCGAAATTATGAAATGTATTTGAGAAATTTTTCTCTATTAGCTATGAAATTCTGAAATAGATTTCATTATTTCTGGACACAACTAAATAAATAAATAATTAAATTTGCGTAATATTGTAGTTTCTGAAGTGCAAATAATATTTTGTGGTATACAATTAAAATTTTCTAAAATACATTTAATAATTTCTGGAATACCTTTTTTCGATGCTTATAAGTTAGC
Organism: Leucophora obtusa; assembly: GCA_949987735.1. Taxonomy (NCBI): domain Eukaryota; kingdom Metazoa; phylum Arthropoda; class Insecta; order Diptera; family Anthomyiidae; genus Leucophora; species Leucophora obtusa. The sequence continues at coordinate 371,784,296 of OX465295.1, forward strand.
TCGAAATGCTTTTATCATTCATTTAATTTGTAGCTATCACACATCTATAACAAGTCTCGTTAGATTAGAGTGTTGAGGTCTTGGCTGACAATCTGGTGGACTGGGTTAAATTTCATGTTTTTAAAAGCAAATATTAAAAAAAGTTTTCTCAATTTTTTGAAAAATGTTTTTTGAAATCTATTTTTTTGCCAAGATAGTTAATGCAACGTTCTGCCAACGCATAACCGACCATCGCCAACGGTTTGCCAGCATTGTGCCGAATTATATTTTTCTGTCTGGGATGTTAAACTTAAACCTATTGTATATTAACATTAATTAACACTATATTTTTATTTTTAGGAAATACATTTTTATTTTATTATAAGTTAACATTAAATTAAATTTTAGATAATGGCACCAATTTGTAGTTGTAATTATTATATATTAAATCGTATATTCATAAACATTCTATACAGTTAGACGAGGTTTATGGAACTATTTAACTTTATAAAGTGTTTATAAATTATAACTTAAATGTACATATATATATGTTAAATGTACGTGAACAAATTGTTGATATGGACCCACAAATTGTATCTCAACTGATATTGGAATGATTGTACCATTACCATACATCAATATATATTGAATGATATACATATATTACAATATATGACACTATATTATAAATATTGTTAATGAAGTAACATATCTGATAATATTTTTTATAGTGCCATACATAGTTTTACATTATTCAAATTAAACCATATATGGAATTGTATTCAAAATGTTGTTGTGGTACCAAATTTGACCATATATTGTTTAAATTGTGCCATATATGACAATATATTGTTTAAATGATACCATATATGTCTATATATTAATATTGTTTAAATGACACCATATATCAATATATATGGGACTATATATGGTAGCATATATTATCATATCTGCATCTGTATTAAAAATGTCGTTCATCAGGCACCATATATGAGGACATATTGTTGAAATGGCACCATATATGACAATATATGGTTTAAATGGTACCAAATATGTTAATGTATTTCTTAAATAACAGCATATATAAACATATATGACACTATATAGTAGCATATATTATCATATCTGGAACTGTATTAAAAATGTTGTTCATCAGGTACCATATATGAGCATATATTGTTGAAATGGCACCATATAAGATAATATATGGTTTAAATGGCACCATATATGGTAATATATTGCTTAAATAACACCATATATAAATATATATGGCACTATATATGGTAGCATATATTATCATATGTGGAACTGAATTAAAGATTTGGTTTATGGGGTACCATATATGACCATATATTGTTTAAATGGCACCATATATGATAATATCTAGTTTAACTTTCACCATATATAATTATATATTGTTTAAATGATACCATATATAATTATATATTGCTAAAATGCCACCATATATATTGAGATATAGTTCTATATATAACTATATATGCAATAAGATCAACCATGTTATGTAATATATAATTATATATGCCATATCTAATATTACGAAGGCCGATATCTAATTAGATGAAATTATATATGGCATAATATAAGGAAAATTTTTCGGAAAAAAACGTCATATATAATTATATATGGATATACATAACCACATGTCTAATTATATATTGTAATATATGCCACATATGATTATATATAATTTTTTTTACTCGGGACATTAAAAAAATGTTACTGAAAAATGAAAAATATGCACAAATATGCATTAAAATACACAAAATATGCATTAAAAAGTAACCAAATAAACATTTGAAGCCAAAATATGCAAAAACATGAATTTTTTTTAAAATTGATTCGAATAAATATTGAGTCCACATTAGTTTTGGACTATTGAGATAAAACATGTATTTGCATGAAATTCCTTGCGCTAGTGATTACATATTACATTTACAATAAGACACGGTTAATCCAATCATAAATGACGTTCTACATACCTATTTAGTGCATAATCCAAAATAATATATATTTTTATATGAAAACACGCAAGTTCGTTGTTGTAAAAAGTTAAATATTGCCCCATTCAGAGTCAGACTAAAATTGTAAATCGTCTTTTGGATATAATTATATATTACCTCAAACACTAGACAACTTTTCTATCTCATTTTGTATGCAATCATATCAAATCTGAAAAAAGTTTGTCGGTAGATTATACTGAAAATGTCAGTAAAAAAACAAAGGTATATGCAGTTACAAACGCGAAAAACTATTATTTTTTACTGTTGAAAAATAACTAACAAATGCATCAAAAATAACTAACAATGTCATAAAATTAACTCACAAATTTTTAGTACAACAAAATTTAAAACAACTGACAAAAAACTACTGTTTTTTATAGTTAAGCCTTTTGGTATTATAAAAGTATATCTCAATAAAAACAAAAACATTTTTTTTCTTTCGATTACAAAAATATATGTAATTACTTCAGCCTATTTAAAATATTAAAATTGCATTCTCCAGTTATTATGCTTTTATGCATTGGATATATAATATAAATTTCTGATTTTTATTTGAATCAAGAAATATATCAATAAGTAGTAGTAGTTGTATCTTTATTTTGCATTTTTATAAATAATTTTAATTTAATTCTTATGGCTACGTATGTTTAAATTCAAATACAAAATAAAATAAAAAAAATTTTAAAATGACAATGACTATGTAATCAGTCGTCTCTCACATCCCAATTAGTTTGTTTTTATAATTACATTAAATAAATTCATTCAATATATCTTTTCTACACACAGAAAACAAATTCGTAGTTCCAACCGAATTTTTTTAGTTCCAGGTACAATCACTTTTATTAATTTTTATTGCTGTTGTAATTACCGAAATGTATTTCCAATTTTTGTATTTTTGTTGTATTAATTGACTACTTTAATGTGTGTGGATTATAAATTCTATAAATAGAATAACACGTTCCACAAAAATTATTTAAAAATTTAAAATTTTTTCTGTTTGACAGCCCATTACATTTCAGCTAGGCTAAACTAGATTTAAATTAAATTATATCCACATCAAAAATCAATTGTGTTTTATAATTTAAATCAATAAAGTCGACAAAAAAATTTTAAATTGATTGGAAAAACTAATACTTTGGATAGAGTGATAGATTTTATTGAAATAGAATTGATACAAGATTTTTGCTACCGATATTTTATTTAAATGACTAAATCTTCGATAACCCAGCAAAACTTTCTATTACCTGGTAATAAGGTTTGTAAGAAGAAATTAAGGTATGTAACCTCTTACTTTGCTATTCCAACAGCTATTATTTTAACAAGGGCATGTCATTGGAGGTATGTATGTACTTTCCAAAAGAGGGCTAGGTAACAACATAAGAACATGTTACTTTAATGTTACATGTTAGGAGTTACGTAACCACTTACATAACCGATACTGAGCACAATACTACTTACATAACAGCTTAAAGTAAGGCCAAAAAATGTGTTACAAACAGGTCTGAAAATTATGCGCTCACTTACTGTATAAAAATATATACTTACTTCTTACAAAACAAATTAAAATAAGACGTTATCGTGTTGGTTTTTTATAAATGCTAAAACGAAGCATATTCATATTTAATTAATATTTACTCAGATTAATATAAATTTAACAAAAAACATAAAAGATATTTCAGTCAATATGTATAAAACATATAAATTATTTGTATCAAATATTTTAAATAGAAAATAACACTCATGTATCGCATTACAAATAACTCCTTATTTTGAGGTATTTGAATATATGTGGATATTTCTATTAAGTGATCACGTATCACATTAAAAGTAACTCCTTATTTTACTGTTTTAAAATATCCCATCTGTAATAAGTGGCTGCTATTATTTAGAACTCATGTTGTGTATTACAAGTAATTCTTTTCTTTGAGGTGTATAAATATATCATTGGTAATAAGTTGCTATTACTACCCAGTAGTTATGCAGCACATTATACGTAAGACATTACATTTTAGTTATGAAATAATGCAATGATAAGGGGTATGGTATTACCAGGTAATTTGTTCTGTAATACCAACATATTACGAAGGTTTTGCTGGGAAATTGGTGGTTGTTGTGTTGAAGGTAATGTAGAAGTTTGCATTTTTTCAATATTTTTTTTCAAATATGGCAACACTGTAATTGCGAGAGATGTTTAATCTTAGAACAGTTGGTGCGCGCCATCTGATGAAGAGTTGGCGAACTTTGTTGAAGTTCATAGCCCTGTTACGTTATTTTACTTCGGTGGGTTTAAGTGCTTTGGGAACACCGAAGGAGGACGCTGCGATATGTACGAGGGACAGAAAGTCCAGGGCGCTAACCATTACACAATAGCGATTACAAAAGCAAAGTTGTTTGGTTAATCGTATCTATTTTCTGTTCAGAATTAAATTTAACTTTTCTGATAATAAATTTAAGTAACTGCAATTAAAATTATTGAATAACAAAAAAATCTCGTTGGTTCCGATAAAATTCCAACCAATTTATTTTCTGTGTGTAGGGATTTCTAAAGATTATTCAGTTTTGTTGAAATTTGGTACTGAGGTTGTCGTAGTCTATACACAACGATCCAGCTTTGACGAGAAAAAATCTTAGTACCTACGTCCTGTTTCTCCACACAAAGAACCCTAATGCATATGTCAGTAGGTATATGCCATGGATGGTAACCGAAACGATGCGGTTATCGTTAAAGAAAACGCTATTTTAGATTATTTGGATAACGGTATTTTAAGGGTAATTCTATTTCGTTTATATCGATATCGGTATTTTAAGGATTACGGTTTTTTAGTTATTTCGGTAACGGCATTTTAAGGATAACGGTTTTTTGATTATTTCGGTAACATTATTTTAAGGTTAGCTATATTTCAGTTATTTCGGTAACGGTATTTTAAGGATAACGGTAGTTAGCTATTGCGATTCATCCCGCAATTTTTTTTACAAAAAATACACGAGATCAAAAACAGAACCAATTTACCAACTTAAAGTGCGAAAAATACTCAATAACCACGTGCAATTACCAAAAACAGAAAATTAAAAATAACGGTAACGGTATTTTAGGGGTAACGGTATTTCATTTGTTTCGGTAACGGTATTTCGATATATCGATATTTTATTTATTTAGGTATCGGTATTTTAAGGATAACGGTATTTAAGTTATTTCGGTAACGGTATTTTAAGGATAACGGTATTTCAGTAGCGGTATTGCAGGGGTAATGGTAGTCAGTTGAAAGGGTTTTGAATAGACAACGGTATTTTAGCGGTATTGCCTGCCAACCCTGGTATAGGCGTTTTATAGTCCTTTCTTTTTCTGTCATTTATGTTATGTTAAACTCTTTGGACGAACATTTAAATGGCTTTAAAAATATACTTATATTACTATTACTATTACACTCATAGAAATAAATAAAAAAAGCAGAAAAATCAAATAAAAATTATTTAAAAATGACTTTGCAGAAAAAACTGCTGAAATTAATAGATTGTTTTTTCTAAATACTAGTAAAATAAGAACAGTAAAAATAAAACTTATATTTACAGAATTCAAATTATATTTAAGTTAACTTTTAGTTAATTGAAAATGACAAACGGCCTAAAAATATCAAAAACCAACTGTTATATCTAGAACATTTTTGTTATTTTCAAGCAAAATTTAGTTGAATGGAAATAGCAGTCCGTGCTGCTAAAATCAGCAGAATTATTTGCTAAACAAATTGTAAACTGCTGTTTTCAAAAGCTCGATTTTTATTTTGAAAAAGAATTTTTATTTTAGCATTAAGTTTCTATTTTCTGTTAACAAAAATTAAACTCAAATATATGTAACTAAAATTCTGTATATTTAACCGTTTTATTTTTGCTGTTCTTGTCTTACTAATATATAGTAAAAAAGTGAAAGTCGGGCATGCCGACTATATAATACCCTACACCAGTTTGGTTGAAAGCCAATAATGTTCGGATCCCAAATTCGAATGGGTTGAAATGGACTAGTGTCAAAATTTTCTGTAAAATGATAAAAGAGATAATCGGAAATAATGCCCATATGAGCGATAGGTCCAAATATGGACCGATCCTATCTAGAATCATGGACCGATTTTAGTCGGTGTATCAAATTTCATCAAAATATCTTAATATTTGCGACCTGTAGAGTGCCCACAAGAGTGCATGGACAGGCAGACGGACAGACAGACAGACGGACATCGTTAAATCTAAATAAAAAGTGATTCTGCGTCGATCGGTATACATAAGCACAAACTTATTATACCCTCTCCACGTATTGGTATAGGGTATACAAATCTGCTAATTTTAGCAGTTTTTTCTGCAACATCATTTTTAAATAATTTTTGGTAGTTTTAACTAATTTTTTTACTGACTTTTTTCTATTAGTGTACTGCGAATTTTATAAAATTATTTAGAAGGAAATTAATAAAATATTTATTGTGCTCTTAGTGGTAACATTCTTTGTATCCAAATTTGTTCACTTTAAAATCCTTTTAACTAAATCAATATTGTCTCTCTCTTTGCTATTCTTCAACATTATAAAACACGGAAGTACTAAAGTTGAGCAGAATATTTTTTTTTTTTTTACTTTGACATATTTTTAACCATAAAACTCACTTTATGTCCAATAATAAAATGATACAGAAAATAATTCTCCGAATGAGTAAACGAATACCACTTATACAATAAAGCAAAACCTTAATCAAATGGATTGATATACAACAGAACTCCATTGCATGACTGTCGTTTGATGGAGCTTGGGGAAATTAAGAATAAAAATGAACTTTTTTAATTGAAATTTACAAATATATACTATGCGCGTCAAAAGTAACTATACATGTAAGTTCGTCATGTGTTAATTAAAATTTCGGTATTATGAAATTCTATTTTATTCAACATATTATGCATTTTGAATAATATAATTTCTCCTTTCTCAATTTATAAAGCAACAAAAACAACAATGATCTTACAGCAACAAGAATTAGACAACGCAAACTGAAAATACTGCATATTTTAAGCGTCAAAAGTAAGTATACAATTCGACAATGAAGTATTCTGAAGCTTAAAGTTAAAATTACCGTTATTTTTGGTAATTTGTTTTAGTAACGCATTCTGAAGAATATTAATAAATAATTATTTTTTAGTTTTTGTTTTATGACCGATTTCAATGTTTAGAGATTTTTTCCTTTCTAACGGGCTAATTATGGTCAGCTATTTCAAATTTAGATGTAAATAAAAATCAAAATTATTCCATCATTCCACCCGACGTTTCGTTGGTTTTATTCCAACTTTTTCAAGAGTGTTGAATTTTATTAATTTGATTTACTAATTCACATTTGTCAAGTATTTTAAAGGTGTTTAATTGTAAAAATTGGACATCACGACACAAAATTTAGTAAATAATCTTTAATAAATAATTACAATGTATAAATTAAATAAATCACAGTTTAAACTACTAGCTAATATCACAGAACTTATAGAAAAATTATTAAATTTTTCTTTGTTTAACCACGCCTATTTTTCCATAAAAATAGTACATATTTTATTAGCATATAGCGCAAAACTAATTGTAACGGTGGTATCGGTGACATCTGAGCCTTCCTAAAGTTTTTCTTGGATATTTTAAAGGCATTTTCGGTGGGATTTTTCCTAATATTTCGGATAATGGGTCGTATTTCAGTCTCATTAAGTCTCATGGTCATACCAGATTAATGCTGATTTTAAAAGTTTGTAAACTTTTTATACTTCTCAATAATTTTTCTCAGTATATTGTGGATTCTGTCAGTCCTAAATAAATTTCATACAATTTTTTCCTACTTTATAATATGTTTGCACAAGTTCAAGGATATTCAAGGATGTTTATCGACCCATTTTTAAAATAAAGTCACTTATACAAAAAAAGAATGATTTGTACCGACCACGAGTAAAATAAGAAAAATAATTATTTATTAATATTCTTTAGAATGCGTTACTAAAACAAATTATCAAAAATAACGGTAATTTTAACTGCACAGAAGCTTCAGAATACTTCATTGTCGAATTGTATACTTACTTTAGACGCTTAAAACATGCAGTACTAGTGGGCAAGCCCGTTAGATTTAGCGGCGTGCCTTAGGCCTAGTTTTTGGAAGTCAGTTAAACCGAAAGCGAACTTTGTCGTATCGTGCAAGCCCGGTACTTTATTAGTTTGCACATCTTAAAGTTTAAAATGTAATTTATTTTGGATAGTAAAACTATTCCATGAAAGTCAAACATAATATTTTTTGTTAATGTATAAATCTTCAAAAGCCCCTTTCGATGCGAATGCCTATTAGCAGTCCCCAGGTGGCAAATGATAACAAATTTTGTGAAAATTAAGATTCAGGCTTATAATTTTCTATTTTTTGGTTAAGCAGCAGCCGAGGTTAAACATTTTTTACCCTACACCACCATGGGGAAAGGGTATTATGGGTTTGCGCTGATGTTTATAAATGCCAAAAATAATGGCATTTCATTCAGATTTTTCTCTACATGTTCTGTCTCGCTAATGTTTTGCGCATTTAATTAGTATAGGTCACTTTTTGGAATATGACCCAAATTGTATATGGTACAGGTTGTTTCATGTTCGGGCTTGACCGACTGTAATTTTTTGACTTGTTAAGTCTAATGTTGTATTTTTCGCTAAAATATATATGTTGCTCAAATAAGTTCAACAGTAGCTGAGTTAGACGAATTTCATTTATAAGCAGGGTTGGCAACCGAAAGAATTAGAGTTGATTTTAAAGTTTATACTTAAACGCACTTAGCACCGTTGTATTGAAATTGAACCCGACTTGATTGGATGAAGAGAATTTATGCGGTGTATATTCTTAGGCTGTGCGAATTAGTGTTTATCCATTAATCTAAACTTATTCGTTTCGGTTGCCAACCATAATTAAAAGACAAAGTACAAATTTTTTTCCGAAATCGTTCAATAGGAAAGGAGGAATTGCACTTTAAAAATATTGGGTTATATGATATGTGCCACTACCCGTTTTCCCATCCCAGCCCCTTTTAAGGTATGCATTGTATTTTAATATCGTCCAATATAAAGGGTTTTTCAACAGGGACGCTACAAAAGTAGAAAGACAGGGACAGCAAACGACGCCATATTTCTTGCCGCTCTTTTGACATTTCTCTTCAGTAAGGTTTGCCATTTCATGATACGAGCCAACAACGAGTCGAAATTATTAAAATTTACTACCGAAATTCGGAGTCAGTGGCCTCAACGTTAAGAGCGCTACGTCCAATTTATGGTCGTCTTAATCGTCCTAGCAGATCAACAATTGAGCGTCTAGTGGAAAAATTTGAATCCACAGGCACAGTACAAAATGTTCCCGTGCTAGTGAGACAAAGAAGTGCCCGTAGTGTCGAGAATATTGCTGCCGCTGAGGCTTCAGTTGAAGAAAGCCCACATGTGTCTCTCACACGTCGTTCTCAAGCGTTGGGCATGTCTGTGACGTCGTTGTGGCGAATTTTGCGAAAAGATCTTGGCCTACATCCTTACAAGATCAAATTGCAAGAACTGAAGCCGCTTGACCACCAGATGCGTCGTATGTTCGTGAATTGGGCTGAGCAACAACTTGAAAATGATTCGGATTTTCATCGAAAAATCATCTTCAGCGATGAGGCTCATTTCTGGCTGAATGGCTTCGTCAATAAACAAAATATGCGTTATTGGTCAGACAGCAATCCACACGTACTCCATGAGTTATCATTGCATCCCGAAAAAATTACGGTTTGGTGCGGTTTATGGGCCGGCGGCGTCATTGGGCCGTACTTCTTCCGTGATGATCAAGACCGGCACGTTACTGTGAATGGGAATCGCTACCGTTCAATGATAACCGAATATTTTTGGCCCCAATTGGATGATATGGACTTGGAAGACATGTGGTTCCAACAGGACGGCGCCACTTTTTTGCTAACTTTATTATAGTCTTTTCTTTAAGAAAATTTCAGTCCTTAGGAATAATAATAAAAACGAATTGCCGAAAAATAATTAAAAATTATCTTTGAAGAATAATAGAAGAAAATAATGTATATACTGTCTTCACAGAAATAAGAAAAGGGTAAATGTTAATTGGTTTAACGGCTAACAGCACCCAAATCAATTAATATGAAATATGTATATTGGTATTAGCCTGAGCTAAGTCGTCTATAAAGGAAGCTTCAGTTGTTAAACATTTTATTAAAAAATGCGGCTCTTTTCTAACTCTTAGAAGAGGAATTTGTGGTTGTATTCTTAATGATTTTAAAAGTATTCTTATTTAATAAATAGCTCATAGCAGCAGCTACCGTAGTGACTCCTGTCAGATACCAAAGTCCATGAAGAGCGGGATGGTCTAGATAGTGCCACACAGGAGCACCCAAACAAACCACAAGCCACACAGCGAATGTAACAATCAATTTATTGCAAACCAAGTTTGGAGAACGTGTTATCTCACGAAATGGTCCAGTCGATTGGCCGCCTCGGTCGTGCGATTTGACGCCGTTGGACTATTTCCTGTGGGGCTACGTCAAATCTATGGTCTATGCCAACAAGCCATCGACGATTGATGAACTTCGTACAAATATCGAACATGAAATTGCAGCAGTATCGGCCGATTTATGCTTGAAAACCGTCGAAAATTGCGTTCAGCGTCTGGACTTCTGCAAGCGTCCCCGTGGTGGCCATGCAAAAGAGATCGATTTCCATACATAATGGCATCGAACATACTTTCACAGGAATAAAGAATTTCATTGATATCCAAAACCGTTTTTGTTTTATTAAAAAAAACTTTTGTAGCGCTCTTATTGATATCGTTAAATTTTAGGATATTTTGAATGCCCCACGTTCTATTTCACTGATCCCGTCCACTTTTGGGAAAGTGTTAAAAAATATTTTTAAAAACGCAGTGCAAAACAAATTTGGTTTGTGCGGTGCCACGCCCCCTCGTCAAATACCACCCACATTTATCGCATTGTTTAGAAATGTTTATAAAGAGCCGTGATTACTTTGATTGAAATAGGATTGAGAGGAGCCAAGAGAAACTTATATCAAAAGGTAAAATTAGGAATGTCCCAACATTTCCATGTATGTTCTATCGTACGGTTGATAAAGTTTGTGTTCACATTCAGACCTTTGAAGAAGCACTTTAAAAAAAAAGAATTTTTGTTGAAATTGTCTTTTTTTTTGTGTTTTTAAGAAAAAGTATTTTTGGAAAATGGTATTCTTTTTTTGGAAAAAGTCCTTTTTGAAAAAAATAACATTTTTTGTTTTTGACCTAGAAAGAGTTTGAGGACAGTTCCCAAACTAACCAAATGTCTCCATAGTAAACTGTGGATTGAAAATATGTCCCCACGGCATGCGCTATGCTTACATATATAGGTATTAGGGCGGGTCGATTTAATAATCGCTCAGTGAAAATCGTATTCTAGGGATCAAAATAAGAAACTTTGCCGAAGGAACCATACCTCTAAAACGAATTCTACTACCCCCCAACTGTTGACTTTTGTCCCGTAGGGTCAAGTTTTGAAAAATCCCACTTTGACCCATTTAGAGTGCCCCAATCGAGTCCAAATGTATGACCGACCCCCACTAACTTTGTAGGGCCGATCCACCCATGCCAGTGGCACACCCCCTGGAACTCCCCTGGGGGGTTCCCCATACAAACATTTTAAAAAATCACCATTTTTGGCACTTTATTTTATTATTTTTTATTTATTTTATTTATTTTTATTATTTTATTTATTTTTTCTCTTTAGAAATTTATTTAGTCAGAACATATGTAAATGAAAAAATTAATTTAACTTAGTAATAGAAAAGAAAATAAAAAAAATTACTGTTTGAAGTCTTTTTTGCTTTCAAGTCTGGGCAATTTCGCACGGCTCTCTAATGTCGTCACCATAACAGCCTCTACATTTTCCGGTATAACTCGTTTGGAAACGCTAGCTAGCAATTGAACGTGTCGTTCTGTTGCAGGTCGTAAAATAGGTTGTGTGGGTTTTTTAAGCCACCACAAGACACAGCTGCATGTCGTAAACTTACTTAAGCTAAATCGGTTACAGGTAGAATTGAGCATAAAATTATCATAAAGGATTTTCCAGAAGTAATAAAAGGCGCACTTGCTTAACAGAATTTGTGGTCAGATTAACGTTTAATTTACATGTAAGTACTTTATGGGCAGTTTTGACAACAAAATCGGTTACAGGTAGAATTGAGCATAAAATTATCATAAAGGATTTTCCAGAAGTAATAAAAGGCGCACTTGCTTAACAGAATTTGTAGTCAGATTAAAGTTTAATTTACATGTAAGTACTTTATGGGCAGTTTTGACAACAAAATCGGTTACAGGTAGAATTGAAATTACCATTTCATTCTTATTACCTCGTCTCCTAGACCATATATAACGCAACAGTTTTTGTGAATGCATTAAGTCGTTGTGAAGAACTCGAAGTGTGAAGTGCTAATTTGAGATAAAAAAATATTTAAAAAAAAATCATTCCAAATCAAGAAGTTTACAATGAATCCACCATCCTCTACACCGCAAGATGAAGCAATAACAACATCAACAACTATCGAAAACCCAATGAGTCATATACCCAGGCATGATGTTACTGTTTTTGGTGTGTCTACTGATTTGACTGATCTTAATTTACCAACCCATCTGGATATCTTGAGATATTATTTTTACTTGAGCGAACAAAAAAAGTTGTCCTATAAAGCATTCACTATTCAAGTACAAGATAAGTTGATTGGAATTTGGGAAAAACTTGGTATGGAAATAATGCTGAAAAAAAGTGTATGTAATAAATTGAATAGATTGCTTGACAAATATCAAGAGCAAATCAAGAGAAGAAACAAACCCCAACAATTTACAGAGTATGTAAAATCTCTGGAAACAATTTTTTTCATTGGAACATGTAAATGCGATTTGAAGGCAGCTCCATGTGCATGCGGTTTGGTTCCCGAACGCCTCAAAGAGTTTATGCACGATCAACATAATCAGAGAAGTCTAACAATGGATGGATTTGCGATGGAAATTGAAGAGCAAGGAGCAACGTCTATGTCATCAATGCCAACATACCAAGATCCCGATGATTCAACATACGCACCGCCACCGGTTCAAGAAGATTTGGATATAAGCACAAGTTCACAATACACACAGAGATACGATTGTTTTAACTTTGCCTTGGTATGTGACAGATTTGGCGTGCCTGATAGAGTAGCATCAGCAATGGGAACAGCTCTTTTCCAAGATTTTAAAATGAAAGATATCCATGGCAAACCTCTCATCATGGATAAATCGAAAGTTCGCCGAGAAAAAGAGAAATGCAGACAAGAAGTGCTTCGCAAACGGTTAGATGATACCAATTTGTTAGCATTTTCATTCGATGGCAGAAAAGATGATACTTTAACGAGAGATACAATTGATGAGAAGTATCATACTAGAATGGTAAAAGAACCTCATCTTGTTATTTTGAGAGAACCGAATTCTGAATTGATTAGTTACGTAAGACTGGAACATGAAACCGCTGAATACAAAACAACCAAATTAAATGATTTTTTCAACGACAAAAATATATCACTGGATGCATTAATTGGCATATGCACTGACGGTGAGCCAACAAACACTGGCCCAAACGGTGGAATTATACGACGATTCGAATTGCTGTTAAAAAGACCATTGCATTGGTTCGTTTGCCTTCTACACTTCAACGAACTTCCGTTTCGGCATTTGTTTGAAGCTTTGGATAAATCAACCAGCACTGGACCAAGATCGGCAACCGGAAAATTGAGCCGTCAAATCGAAACTTGTGAAACTCTTCCGGTAAATTATTGCTATCACTCATTTATTATAATTGTCAACCGTTTTTAATTGTTTTATTTTTATATATTTTCAGGTGGTGGACGGCTTTCAGAAAATTGAGTTGAAAAATATGCCCCCTGCTCCAGAAAAAATTGAATTTTCCACCGATTCCAAGTACTTATACGACATGGCCCATGCAATTTCTAGCGGCGTGGTTTCAGTGGATCTGGCAAACATCAAACCAGGGAAAATTGTACATTCTCGGTGGCTCACCAAGGCCGCTAGACTATTACGATTATATGTGACAACGGAAAATCCAAATGCAAATTTAAGAATACTGGTTGAATTTATAATTACATGTTATGTGCCAATGTACTTTAATATCAAGTATTACAGCTCTGTCGTGTACGGTAGTAGATTATTTTTCAAATTCATTAGTTGGTCAAGATTTCTAGAACCTCGTTTACGCAAAATTGTCAATAAAGTAATTACAGATAATTCATATTATGCGCATTCGGAAAATATCTTGTTATCAATGTTGTTTGATGATAGCAAAGAAAAGCGCGACTGTGCTATCAAGATAATTCTACGCTATCGAACCGATGTTGACGACCCAACGGGACTTAGAGCTTATAAAAAACCAGATATAAACTTTTATTGCACAAGTTACACGGAAATGATCAATATGAATGACATAAATGACGTATTTGAACCACCATTCACGCGAAGCATTCCATACGATACTTTGAAAGAATATTTAAATCAAGATGATCCACCGTTTAATGATCCAAAAATTCCATCACACATACAAAAAACAGAACGACACGTTCAATTGCTAGCTAGCGTTTCCAAACGAGTTATACCGGAAAATGTAGAGGCTGTTATGGCGACGACATTAGAGAGCCGTGCGAAATTGCCCAGACTTGAAAGCAAAAAAGACTTCAAACAGTAATTTTTTATTTTTTCTTTTCTATTACTAAGTTAAATTAATTTTTTCATTTACATATGTTCTGACTAAATAAATTTCTAAGGAGAAAAAATAAATAAAATAATAAAAATAAATAAAAAATAATAAAATAGTGCCAAAAATGGTGATTTTTTAAAATGTTTGTATGGGGAACCCCCCAGGGGAGTTCCAGGGGGTGTGCCACTGGCATGGGTGGATCGGCCCTCCAAAGTTAGTGGGGATCGGTCATACATTTGGACTCGATTGGGGCACTCTAAATGGGTCAAAGTGTGATTTTTCTAAACTTGACCCTACGGGACAAAAGTCAACAGTTGGGGGGTAGTAGAATTCGTTTTAGAGGTATGGTTCCTTCGGCAAAGTTTCTTATTTTGATCCCTAGATTTTCCCTGAGCCATGGGCGATTTTTTTGCCTCCCCACAAATCGACCCGGCCTAATAGGTATATATATAATTTTTTTTTAAGTATTTTTCTTTTGGAAAATTTTATTTTTTTCATAAGAAGAACTTTTTTGAGGAAAGGTACTTTATTAAGAGCTATTTTTTTGAGAAAAGTTACTTTTTTGAAAAGGTACTGTTTTTTGGAAAAATGTACTTTTTGAAGCTCTAAGCTAAGTTCAACAGAAGCCTACATAAAGTACTTTGGATTATATGAGAGGGTGCCCCGCCCCTTATTATATACCACCCACTTTTAGCACAGTGCTTTGGAAACTTTTTATAAGATGCTGGCCATAATTTTATTCGAAACAGTTGAAAAGTGCCGAGAAATATCATATCAAAATATTAGTGTTGTATGGGAGTTGCCACGCCCCTTTGTCCCATGAAGATTTAATATAGCCTATTTTAATTTTGATGGTTTTTAATGGCTGTTCCGAAAATTTCAAAAAAATCGGTTCAGCCGTTTGGGCCTGATGTCGCCACAAACAGACAGACAGACAGACAAACAATCACATTTATAATATTAGTAGGGATTTTTAGTTTGCGTTGTCTAATTCTTGTTGCTGTAAGATTATTGTTGTTTTATAAATTGAGAAAGGGGAAATTATATTATTCAAAATGCATAATATGTTAAATAAAATAGAATTGCAAAATACCGAAATAAAAATGAACACATGACGTACTTACATGTATACTTACTTTTGACGCTCATAGTATATGTACAATATATATATAAAGCTATGGACATATAAATGGCACATTTTACCATAAATTCTTTCTTATGCTACTATATTGCAAATACTATTAACAACCAACAAGTTTTTGTTTTTTCCAAATGTTTATTATGCACATTTAATATTGCTATAAATTTTAATTGAAATTCATTAATGTAAATAAAAAATTATCATTATGAAAAAAAACCCATTGAAATGAGCTGGACACATAAATGGCACAATCTTAAAAAAAGAGAAGAAATGGTTTTAATATTGCATTTGTTAAATTTTTTGGTATGCACAAATATTTTAACGTTAATATTTAGTGCTGTGGCCTTTTTTCTGATGACAGCTTTGCACCTGCGACCCATACTTTCCACTAGTTTTTGGCATTTTGGCATACCAAGCTTCCTGTGCGGCCGACCGCAGTTCGTCCATATTTTTGTAAGTTTTCTTGGCGATTTCAACCTTGACTTCGTTCCACAGGTTCTCTGTTGGATTTAAGTCAGGGCTCTGGGCTGTCCAATCCAAGACATCAATCTTCTCCGCACAAAACCATTTTTTTACTAGTTTGGAGGAGTGTTTGGGGTCATTATCTTGCATGAATTTCCATTTTATTGGCATGGAGTTGAAGGCATATGGCTCCATATGGTTTTTTAAAATATCTAAATACTGAAACTTGTCCATTTTTCCAATGATTTTTATAAGCGGACCTACGCCATGCCAAGAAAATGCACCCCAAACCATAATACTGCCACCTCCATGTTTTATCGTCTTCTGAGTGAACCGAGGATTAAACTCTTGGCCTTTAGGACGACGAACAAAGATTCTGCCATCTGGTCCTATCCTATTAATTTTTGTTTCGTCACTCCATAACACGTTTTTCCGAAAACTAATGGGATTTTCCTTATGGGTTCTGGCGAAGGTTAGTCGTTTTAAAGTATTTTTTTTGCGAGTAGGGCCTTTTTTCTGGAAAAGCGCTCAAACAAATTTGCCTCGTTTAGTTTTCTTCTGACAAGTCTGCTTGACTTGACATGTTAAAATTTTCATTAATATCCGATGCTATCTGCCTTGATGACTTGAATGGATCAATTTTCACCATTCGTACTATAGCTGCATCCGTACGCTCATCTGTTTTTCGTGGCCTTGGCTTCCGAATTTTACCCTTAGTCAATATATCGGGATCCTCAACACAAGAATTAATTGCATTGTAGACTTTTTTGCGAGAAATTTGCATTATCTCAGCAATTTCCGCTACTTTTTTTCCATCTTCATACATTTTCCATATGAATCGCCTTTCCTCACCTGTGGTATGTTTTCCTGATCCTATTTTAAGAATTTTTAAAATTTTTATATTTATTTTTGAACTGCGAAAAATATTTATTGCTTTGAATTAAATCTACACGACTACTGCCTATTTTAAGTAAATTGTGCCATTTATATCAGGAGTATGGCATCACCAAAAAAATAAGTTATAAAAACATCGTTATCACTAGATGGCACTTTGCTAACAAAATTGACAATTTTGTTTTTTTAATTTAAATTTAAATAATAACAAACAACAAAGCAAAAAAAAAAATAAACGAATATTTCAAATTTTATTATTTGAATATATTCCGCGCTTGTTTTTCCTTATTTTGAGCAGTTTTCAGCAGTTTTTGAGTTTTTAAATAGTTGCTCAGGTAATATTACATTACAGCGCCCTCTATCGGTCAGTAGTGTAAGTTTTGATTTCCTATCTCTATAATTAATAGTCTCTGATTTATATGTCCACTTTAAATCAGCATTGTTAACGCAAAAATGATAACGGTAAATAATAAGCAAAACATAATGGAACATTTGAGCACTATTAAGACAAACATCTTTTTCAACAACAATCAGAAGATATAAAACTTGCATTTTTAAATATATTTAGTTGGAAAATACTTAAATTTATGCGCAATTTAAATTTGTGCCAATTATATGTCCATAGCTGTATATAAAAAAAAAAAAAACAAACGCACAAACACAGACGTAATAAACTTTTACAACTTGAAGTTAATTATTTCTGTTTACGGAATCGAATGCCAAGAGATTAATTTAATGAAATTAAATAAGAATAAAAACTACAGCTAAATATCACTATGATCTCAAGTACCTATGTACATTAGAGTGGGCCGAACTTTGCCGAATTGCGAATTTCAAAAACGGGGGGTGCGGAAAAGTTGTAAAAAATAAAAATTTTGAAAATCGGTTCACGTTCAAGGTCCCCGCAAAGTAATGGGTAAAATCTCTGATCACTTAATAAAAAAACAGTGATCACAAAAAATAATCACTTTTGACTGTGAAAATTTTTACAACTTTTGCCGCAGCGTCCATGGAATACCCTTCAACATTTTTAAACTTTTTTACACTCAAATGAAAGACAATTTTATATAGATAGTAGATTTGAAAATGAAAAAAATTAAAAACCTTTTGAGACTAACTTTTTGAAGGCTCGACTGAAAAATGAAAAAACGTGTTTTTCAGCAAAATTCAAGTAGCAATATTTCAGAACCCCTTCGGCCGACTAAAAAATTTTTATTTTTTTTTGATTCAGCAAGGTTGGTTACCGTTATCGTTATAATACCGTTATCGCTAAAATACCGTTTCAAATTGAATACCGTTACCGTTATCGATACCTCTAAAAAAATTTCTAAATACCGTTATCGTTACCGATACCGTTATTTTTATGGGTAGTTACCGGTATTTTACCGGTATTTATTTTTTTTTATAAAAATTACAATTTTTTTATTTTATAATCTTGAGTGTTTTTTTTTACAAAAAATTTATAGATAATAATTTTACTTATTAAAACTACCAGTATTGAATTTATAGCTTAAAATCTGTATTTTCAGTACCCGACTAAAAAAGATGTTATATAATCTATATCACCATATATAAACCCATATATACGTCCATATCTAATTTGATCCGAATATTGGAATATATAATTATATCAAGCGAGATAAGCATGTTATCTTACCTGATACAATTTGATCCGAAAAATGGGTCTATCTAACTGCATCAAATTATATATAAATACATATAATTTTATGAAGATTTTCGAATAAAATTTTAGTAAATATTATTGAGATCACTTATTTCATTCATATTAAATACTAATGCTAGATGTTTAGAACAATTTTTGTTAATAAATTTAAACAGCTGATAAAATAAAACATTACAAAAATTTGTCGGAACACCTTTTTCTAGGTTAGAGTTTTGGTATTTCTTATAAAATGTGTGTCTTTCTTATAAAATAAAAAATTAACTAATTAGAAATTTATTAATTCAGTTCGAGGCCAATTTCCTTATTATGAATTAATATAATAAGTATTAATACATTTTTAATTAATGAATTAAAAAGGTCGAAAAAAACAATTTTTATTTTTTAAAATAAAAATTAAAAACCAATATGATAAAAAATTAACTTTCACAATTAATTTTTTTTTTACGGAAAAATAAATGAACTTAAACCATATTTATTTCAACATATGTTTGTCTAATTTTTAAATTTAAAAATAAATATAATTATTTCGACCTTTAATTCCACAATGAAAAAAAAATGTTTCCCTTATTTATTTCTTTAAAATTATTTTTAGTTTAATAAAGAGTATTTCGCCAACTATTTGAAAAATATATGTTAAATTCAATTATAAACATTTATTTATATATCAAAGTGCAAACTTCAAAACCAGATCCACAATTTCGGAGTTTTTTTTTAATTTTAATAGTGCAATTAAACTTTATAAAATTTTGTATAATTATATATCATGTCAGATAAATTAATACATAAAATTAATACAATTTTATATTAACTTTGTTATATTTTTTGATATAAGATTGTTTAGAGAAGCTTATACGCCATTATATATGATTATGTATAAACTATATTTGCAGATCTTTTAATATATAGCTGGAGATCAAATCGCATATGATTATATATAACGCCATATCAAACATATTTATAAAACCAAAGTGTTAATATAAATGTATATGGTCATATAAAGCCACATATATAAACATTTATAAATATATCAAATCATATAAGATTATATGAAAACTTTTTTAGTCGGGATACTTAAAATTAAAAATATGCCATGTTTTTTACTTGGTTTTATATGTTTTTAACATAATTTTTAATACCGGTACGTACCGGTATTGCTGTTTCGATAACGGTATACCGTTACCGAAACAGTCTTAAATACCGTTACCTTTACCGTTACCTAAACAAACGAAATCTGATACCGTTACCCTTACCGTTATTCGTTTCGGTAACCAACCTTGTGATTCAGCGAACTAAAATTTATTAGAAATAATCACCCTTATTCTAGTTGTCGACGTCGACACAAATCGACGTCGTATTTTGTCGTCTTTTTAAAATTGGTATTCCACTTGTCGTTATCGATATGTATCGATGACTTTTGGCTAATATTTGGTATTCTCTAAGAAAATTTAACGAAGATATTGTATTGAGACGACTCTGATTTTGTCGTCGCCATTTTTGGTAACGACATTTGAAAGTAAAGTGATTGTTTTTGTCTAATTTTCGATAAACAGTCGTCGTCGTTACAAAATTTTTACGGAATACCACATTGGTGTCGATGTCGAAAGAAAGTGATATTGACTTAAAAACGACAACGACGTCGACGTCGACAACTAGAATAAGGGTGAATATATCACAACAACAAATATTTTTTAACAAAATTTAAGGATTTTTTTTAAACTTTCCGAAATTTCGAAATTTCAACCGCTTTGCGGGGACCTTGAACGTGAACCGATTTTCAAAATTTTTATTTTTACAGGTTAGTGGACGCATACACAACTTTTCCGCACCCCCCGTTTTTGAAATTCGCAATTCGGCAAAGTTCTGCCCACTCTAATGTACATACATATGTATGTATGTATATTAGGGCTGGTCAATTTCTGGGACAAAAAATCGTAGGGGGGGAAATGATTCTACAAAGAATTCTAAGCAACTTTGCCCTAGGTCTAAAATGGATTTCGAGCTTGCGGAAATTCCAAAATATGTTGTAAGTTGTGCTTTATGAGTTTGAATAATGAGTTTTATTAATTTTACCATACACCAGTACATGGACAGGGTATAATAAGTTTGTGCTGATGTTTATAATTCCAAAAAATATTGAAACTAACCACCTTTAAGTATACCGATTGACCCAGAATAACATTTTGTTTCGATATATTAAGTTACTTCGATAAAATTTGGTACACAGACTTATATCGGCCCAAGGACGAAGCTGTTTGGCTCTCAACCAGACTAGTGTAGGGTATCGTATAGTCGGCATGCACTAAGCCTAAAAATTTACCAATTGTAAAAAAATCAATAGGCTTTGTCCTTATGCCCATGTGAATTAGCGTACCTAATTTCTTTAAAATATATTCGTATTTGAGACCTGTAGTGTGCAAAAAACATTTTTGGGAGGAACCTTTATATGGGCACTAGGTCTAAACATGATATAAGTCGATGAACCGAATTTCATTAACTTCGTACTTGTAACCTGTAGCGTGCGAAAAACCAATTTTGGGGGCACTTTATATGGGCACTAAGTCCAAACGTGGACCGATTTCAACCAAAATTAATATGCTTCGTCCCTGGGATGATATAAATCGGTATACCGAATTTTATTAAAATATCTTAACATACCAACCTGTAGCGTGCGCTCATTTGTAGGCTGATTTATGTCATCAGCTTAGCAGTTTAGTCAAAAATAAAAAAATTTTGATATTTTTTTCTTAGAATAAGGAAAGCCGATGAAGACTCCTATCTAAAAAGTCCAGAACTATTAGCCTGGTTAACAATGCTTACATGTTAACGCAAATTTTACACAAATATTGCAGGAAGCACTACTCATAACATATTTTTGAATTTCCGCAAGCTCGAAATCCATTTTAGACCTATGGTTTCTAGGGCAAAGTTGCTTAGAATTCTTCGTAGAATCATTTCCCCCCCTACGATTTTTAATTTTTTTTGCCTCCATACAAATTGACCTGCCCTAATGTATATACTCGTACTAGCGAATGCAACCAAGGGAAATTAAAAAATAAAGTATTATCAAAAATATATTTTCTTCAAAAAAAAAAAAAAAAAGCAAAAAGCCAATACGCAAATTGGCAATATTTTGGCGAAGAAAATAGAAGGTATGAGTGTGGAAATTCTGGCGAAAATAGAAATATTCTACGAACTAATAGTTTTCCTGTTTTCTGTTTTTAGATTTCATAATTAATGTCTGCATTTCAAGGTAAAAGAGTCCTGATGTTACAGATAAAGATATTCTGCTTCCAGAGATTATTCCAATTTGGCTACACTCAAAAATAAGTCTGTTGGCTGAACAGAAAATTTGTTACTTTAACAAAATTTATTCCTGTTTTTTGGCTTAAAATAAAATTTGTTGATTTTAACAAATCCTTTTGTTAAATTTAACAAATCTAAATTTAAGTGAAAAATTTGTAAAACTACAGTTTTATCTGTAATTATACTGAGTCGCAGAATTTATTCAAATTTAGGGTCTCGGGATCCTCCCCAAGTCCATATCATGTGATGGCGTTTTCGAGATATGGGCCATTTTATTAAGTGAACATTTTATTAAAAATTTCCGAGGGTCTCCCCCCTTTCGCCGGAGTATTATATGGTCGAAATGTTCATCAATTTTACTCTATCTCTCCTAGTTTTCAAGATATAGGCCATTTTAAAAAATTGGGAGGGAAAGAAATAGCGCCATCTTTAAAACTTCGGATACATTCGTGGCGCCATCTACCGGGTAGTAACAGTAACATGAAAATATTATATTTTAACAATAAATTTTGTAAAATTTAATGAATGGGTTCTTAAAAATTAGTTTTAAATAATTTTGAAAATTAACACTCAAAATTAGTTAAAGTACTGTGTTAAATGAAAATAACAAAAATCTTTGCTTAAATCAGTGTTTCAACTAAAAATTTGTTAAAAGCTAGTCAAATCGATTTGAAACCAGTTTGAGGGATGTTCTACACTCAAAAAAATAAGTTAGTAGAAAAATTAGTAAAACGTCTTGTATATCAAGTGTACTAGTTTTCAGCAATTTTTTTGCTGAAATTCCGTTTTCAGCAAAAATTTTAGTTATATTTTTTTTAGCACTAAACTAATTTTGAACTAATGTTTTACTAATTTATTTTGCTACAAAAATTGTGCTGATAACCGTATTCATAGCGTGGACGACAACCAGATAGACAAGACGTAGATGTCGCAGCTCGTCTGGAAACGGAAATGACAAAAAAAGAAAAACAACTCTACACATATTCTAATTTAAATTTTCAGCAAATAAATTAATTAACCCTTTGGCGAGTGGAGTACATTATAATGTACGTCGACTTCATAAACTCGTCGCTGATTTGAATTTTAACCAAAGCGCTATTCAATTACTGTTATCGGTTCGTTATTTTGTTCTTATTAAAATTTTATGCAGGCTGTCAAATTTCAAAACAACATGAGATCAGTAGAGTGCGTTTTGTCTTGTGATCATCAATGCTGCTGAGAATGTGTTAAAAGTTAAAAATTAAAAAAAGGCTAAAGTTTAGTCTCAAAAATTGTGTGATGAATAAAATTTAAAAACTCAAGAGATTTTATGTAGAGATTAGTAATGGAAAAAATATAAAATTAAAATTTAAAAAAATTTTAACCCGCTCGGGGTCGGCAGCATGTTAATGTTCGAACTTTAATTCCAAATATCTCCGCTAGGGGGTGCTGCAAAGTCATAAAAGTAATAAACAATAAATCTTGGGCATAGTTTCTACATTTACACGAAGTTTGGCCGGAAAATTCCCAGCCATTAAAATTCCCGTGTCAAAGGGCTAAAGTAAAATTTCGCTACAAGTTTTTTGAGTTTTTTTCAGTCTACTAATATTCACCAAAAAGTTTAGTGATTTTAGCAAGGATTTTTTTCATTTGCAGTCGACTAAGTGTTAGCAAAACTTTTGCTGAAGATTACTATTTTTTTGGTAAAAATCAGCTCGCTGATTTACAGCAAACCTTTTGCTGAAATGACCAACTTTTTTGCAAGCACGCTCCTGACTAAAAATTTGCTGATACAGCAATATTTTTTGCTGACTTTACTGACTTTTTTGTTTAGTGTACTGATGTATTATTTTAAGCGTATAATTGAAATAAAACAGAGGAATAGAATAAATACGCTGTAAGTTGATATGTTTTCTGTAGTAAATTTCTTGAAAATAAATTAGGGGCTCCATGATACTATAGAAATCTTGACGCGGGAGGGTAAGTGCACCACATATACACTGAAAATAATATGTCTGTTGGCTGAACAGAAAAATTTGTTACTTTAACAAAATTTATTCCTTTTTTTCTTTTGTTAAATTTAACAAATCTAAATTTAAGTAAGAAATTAGTAAAACTATAGTTTTATTTATAATTATACTGAATCGTAAAATTTGTTCAAGGGGCCCTCCCCGGGCCTAGTTCATTCCATATAAAGTCATATAAGGGCACTCCAAAGGAGAAAACATGTTATCCGTTTTGCTCTATCTCGCTTAGTTATCGAGATATGGGCCATTTTATGAAGTGGAAAATTTTTATTGGAAATTGCCGACGGTCCAAGGCCCCACCATGGTCCATTTTTGGATGGAGATAACCCCTTTCGCTGGGGTATTATACGGTTAGGGGTAGTGAAATTTTCGTCAATTTTGCTCTATCTCTCTTAGTTTTCGAGATATGGGCCATTTTAAAAAAATCGGGAGGAAAAGAAATAGCGCCATCTTTATAACTACGGATACACTGGTAATAACACTCAAAACTAGTTAAAGTACTGAGGAGTTTTAGTATAGTGTTAAATGAAGATAACTAAAATCTTTAAATCAGTGTTTCAACTAAAAATTTGTTAAAAATTAGTCAAATCGATTTGAAACCCGTTTGAGAGATATTTCTACTGACGTATTATTTTAAGTGTACGAGTATATTATTTTATTCAACAGAATGTATAAATAAAAATGCAGCCAAATAACTAATCTGGATTTATATTATTTAATTCAATACGCTGAGAGAACTATCTGCATGATATTAATAAATTTTTGCATAAACCCAATGGAATTTCACTGGAACTGTTCCATTGAAACTTTCCATTAGATAAATGTAATTTTTCATAAAATGGAAAATTTCATTCTATTTATTGAAACTTTCATACACTCAATGAAAAAGTTTCATTAAAACTACCCAGCAAAACCTTGGTAACGGATTGGACCTTTTTCACGCAGTTCCTGGCAATGGGGCAAAGGGGTACTACCCTTTGCTTTACTTTGAAACCTAAAGTATAGTATTCTACCATGTGTGAAGTATCTCTAATTGGAGGAGAACCTTGATAAAGAGAAGTAAATGCACTTTCAAAACCTCTAATTTTTGGTGTAAGTCCTTAATATTGATGCCGTTTACCGAAATATCCTTGACACTTAATCGATTTTTATTTCCAATGACATTAAAAATTTTCATGTCCGGGCTATATAAAGCTTGTTCCATTTCTATTTGTTGTTTAATTAAAATTTAAATTAGAACAATTTGTTTGGAAATGAGCATATATTCTGGATCCCTTCTGTTTAAGGTCCGATTAAATATCCTTTTCAAATCTCTTTGCCAAGTATACTTAATCTTAACCCTCTAATGGCCTTTCTTCTGATTCCAATAATATTTAAACTATGGAAAAAATAAGAAAATTTTAATTTATCGATATAGCGATATAGCGCAATAACGGTGGAAGACGAATCAAAAAATCCTGTGGACAAATAATTTAGATTTTTGCTCTAGTTTTGTTATTTCAGAAGTTATGGCGATTTTCGTTCTTTGAAAGTTACGAAATTTATCGAATTTGGAACTAAACATCAATAAATTATGACGAAATTAGTTTTGCTTACTCCCAGCTCGGAGTATATAATCTGCGTTTAATTTCAAAAAAATCTGTAAGCTAGTTTTTGCGTTAGAGAGATATTCGTAAGACGTATCCTGCGGTTATACTGTGAGTGCTGGAGAAAAATTTTTAACCGATTTTACAATTAGAGACTCTAAACTACCCAGTCAGAAATCGCCAGTGGTACAAAAAATCAAGCACTGGCATACCACTGGGTAACCACGGTATTAAAAATAAATGACTGGCAGAACACTCATTTGGGACGCTTTGCCAGCGTTTGCGAAAAGCGTTTTACCAGTATTTTTTTTACAAAAATTTCGGTGGTTTATAAAAAAAAACCACTGGCAAAGAATTGGCTTGGAGTGATATGCCAAGGTTTGCAACCAGTAGTTATCCAGTGCTACCTAGCCAATGCTACCAGGCGTACAAAAATCAATTCACTGGAAAACCAATGATTTTATAAAAATGCTGACGCTTCGTTAAAAAATGTTTGTAGTCGGAAGGTTCCGAGTTCAAATCCGGTTGTAAACAAAAAATTTTTTTTGGATTTTTTTTTTAATTTAAAATTTTTTTTGTTTTATAAAATCAATTTTTTTGTTTGTGGGAAAGCTCCTTCAAGACCAACTTTTTTTTTGCCCTCCAAACACTGGCATACTAGTTACTAAAAATTGTTTGCCAGTACTAGCATATTGGCACAGCCAGTAGTTGTCCAGCTATTATCACTCATTTATGTGTTTAGCCATTAAATATTATATGTCTCGTTAGCTCAGTGGGTAGAGCAATCGTCTGCCAATCTGACGGCCTGGGTTCAAATCACGGCAGGGTCAAAAAAATACATATGAACTTTTTTTTAATTTTATTTTGGAAAATATATTTCCAGACCACCTATTTATTGGTTTTGCCAGCGTTTTGCCAACGTTTAAAAATTTTGTTCCTCCAGTGCTTTTCCGGCGCTTTTTGAACAGCCGGTCCTTTTGTCTAATGATGTTATCATTTTGGGAATGGGAAAGAACTTTTTGCCAATACTTGTACCACCTGTTAAAGTGCTTTGCCACCGCTTTCCCGTTTGTATTTTTCTGACTGGGTAGCTTTGTTATTATCGATAATATACCCCAGACCATAAATGTATTATTTTTTTTTAGCGATTTTTCAAATATTTTTTTCTTTTTTAAAAACTTACCCCTAAATTCATAAACGCTTTGTAAACTTATAGGAGGTTTATTGAACAAATTTTGTATGAAAATGACGTTTTGTAAACCTGCTTTAACTTTACAAAGCATTTATGAATTTAGGGGTTGATTTTTTGAAATTTAATAAATTTTCACTTTACATGCTTCTCTCTTGAAAACCGTTCCTTATACAAAAAAAGTTTGAATGCAAAAAAGTAGGTAATTAAGTTTTCTATGAATATAATACAACTTGTTTAATAAAATATTATTATTTAGCCAAAAACTATTTAAAATAAGAAGACCGCCTTTTGGCGGTCTTAGGCATTAGAGGGTTAATAACTTTTTAACGGGTCGCGGTATATCAACAATTTTTGTAATAACATTTTGTGTAATGCGGCCTATAGACTACTCAAGTTACTTGCACAATAATGAGTTTGTGCAGGTCAGTTGAACAGTGTGTGGCCTGGTTTGCGTACTTGTACAAGTATATTTTTAAACTTGAGTAAAAATCAAAACGATTTTGATTTTTACGCAATATTTTAGAACTTGTGCAAGTCATTTGCGCAGTGTATGCTGAAATTAGCACAGTTCAGCAGTCATTTTTTAAGAGTGAACTTCATAAATACGGATAAAAAATACGAGTAAAAAATGTTAATATAAATTTATTAACATCACCAACGAATTTCAAGTATTTTGGCCTGCGCAAAGTGTAAAATAAAGCTTTTAAGGACTAATATTTCCTCATAGCAATAACAATCCGCTACATGTTTCTGCTGCTATGTGTAAATTAAAATGAATATTGCACAGTTTACTTGAGTGGTGTGTGGCGAGTAAGGTGACTTGAACAAACTCGTTATTGTGCAAGTGACTTGCATAGTCTATTTGCCGCATAATAAAAAGTAACTTTTTTGAAATTTTTGAAAAAAGTGGAATTCGAACCACTCTAATGGCTGGTGTATTTTGAAAATGCAAAAACAAAGTTTTTTATATTAAATTTTGTTGTAGAATCGAATGGTAAAGTCAGATTTCCCACAAATGCAGCCGTTTTTGCTCTGCAGAAAATGGGTCTCCAAATCACCGTTTTTGGCCGACTTGCGCCAGTGAAAGCAGTTGAAATAAAAAAATTAAAAAAACGCCATTCTTTTTTTATACAAAAACTTAAAAAAAAAAAATGATGATATACCAAAATTAAAGAAATTTTATATATTTCTGACGAACTCTAATATATTTATAATAATAAATTTTTACTGATAATGATATTTAGTTTGCATTACCAGTAAAAATTCCAGTAATCAGTAAATTTTTACTGGTAATGAAATTTTACTGATTACTGCATTTCTTTTCAGTAATCAGTAAAACTTTACTGGTAATGCAAACTAAATTTCATTATCAGTAAGAATTAACTAGGGAATGCAAAATCCCGCACTTTTGCATTTCTCGGGAAAGCGGGAAATTTGTCTTGAATTCCCGGGATCCCGGGATCCCGCAAGGGAAAGAAATTAAAAATATTTGATAATAATTTTAAAATTTCTATAAATAAAATGTAAAATTTTCATGATCGTGAAAAGCTCAATTGGTTTTTCGTGGAATTTTCGTAGTGGGAAGGAATTAATTTTATATCAGAAATTATATAAGTCTAATTATAAATTGAATAAACTGAACCTAATTTTAGACTAAAAAATTTGCCCGTCAAAAAAAAATAAATAAAAAAATTAATACAGAAAATAATTTTAGAAAATCGAAAAAAATTTGAAAAATTATGGGAACAAATTTTAACTTGCTTGAAAATTTTTAAAAATCAGTGGAAAAATTTGTCTTTATTTCTGTACAGAATAAGTGCGATTCAAAATTTTTTATACAAACACTATCTGAGTGGCTTGAAAACTAATCAGTGTGTTCTGTTACTCGAAAATCTTACTACTCTCACTTTTGGTTACTTTTTGAATTTTTCCAATTGTGGTAAAAGTAGCAAATGGTAGTAAGTAAACGAACAAGCCTAATGTAAAATGTTTACTATTTTCAAAAGGTTGGAAAATTTTGCATAAGAAAATTTGAAATAATTAACTTTATTATTTTAAACTGCATTTTTTGAAATCCCGGTCCAAATTCTCGGGAATTCGGGAACTGAAAAATGCTTAATTTCCCGTGAATCCCGGGATGCATTCCCTAGAATTAACTGATTATTGAAATTCATAATGCACTTGCTATGTAAGGCAGTGTGCCCATGTATGATTAAGTCTGACTATAAAACTGGCCCTAAGGCTCGTTTTATATCGTAAAATGCAAAACTAGAAAATAAAGAACACGGTCCAGAATTTTAGATAAGAAACTCTAACTTCATTTTAATATATTTGTTTGCACCCATTAACAATTCCAATATATCCTGAAAGAAGGGCTGAAAATAACACACCCATGTTTTTGACTTGTTCTATATCAAATTTTTCAAACAGCGAATTAGTATTTACATATTTCTAAGAGAGTTTTTAAAACTAAGACGGCCTTCCATACAAATATATTATTTAATTATTTATTATTTATTTATTATTAATGAATTTTTCATTACTTCAATGAAATTTTTAATTAAATCAATGAATTCAGATTAATGATTATCATGATGATTAATGATATTCATTATTCTGAATTCATTGATTTAATGAAAATTTTTCATTGAATTAATGAAAAATTCATTAATTTAATATTTCAACTAACCCGTAAGATATGCTATAATTTTTATAAGGGTTTTGAATTTGCTAATTACTAAAATAGATATATGTTCCAGTAATGAACGCTAGGTTTGCAAAATGAAATTATTTAAATATAAAGGTTCAAGTAATGACATGGCTATTTAGATCAATCGGTAACGCGGTAATGTTTACATTCTGGTGATTGCGGGTTCAAGTCGAGTTCAGGGAGATGTCAAAAACATCATAAAAAAAAAGAAATATGTACATGTACAAATAAAAATTAATAAAATAAAAATAAACAATAAATAAAAAAACGCAAAAAAATATATATTTTTCATTTAATGAATACGTTTCATTGATTTAATGAACGCGTTCTTTGGGGACTTTTCAATGAAAAAATTCATTGTATTAATGAACAAATTCATTAATACTATGTACAAAATTCTATCAGTGTTGTTATTTTTTAATGCATTTGTTAGTTATTTTTCAACTGTTAAAAATAACAAAATTTTTAGTTATTTTGAATGTAAATACCTTTGTAGCCCTTTTAACTGCTTATCTTTGTTTTAACTGTCTACCGACAAGCTTTTTTGAGTGTAAAAATATAACTCTTTAGAAATAAAAAATTTTATGACTAAAAAAAAAGCGTTTTAAGGAGGAAAATCTAAGAAATGCCACAAATAAAAAGTTATATTTGAGCACAAAAATGAAAATTAAAAAAATTGAGCAATAAGCAAATATGAATAAAAATGGCAAAAAAAAGCGTAAAGTCAAATTTTTCTTTCTGACGATTATAAGAAAAATTTCCACCAACATGTGTTGTGTTATAAAAAAATCAAATAATTTTCAGGTTTGGAAATAAAAAAGATTTGTAAATTTTTGCTAATTTTAGCACATTGGCTTTCAAAATTTAGTACAATTAAATTTGTAAAATTAGAGAAATTAGTAAAAAATTCTGTAATTTGTAAAATTAGAATAATAAATTATTTAACTAAAAAATAACTTTATACTAAAAATTAGCATAATATTAGTACCATATAATAACATTGGAAACCGTTTTACTAATTTTTTTTTTATACTTAATTTGTTTTTTAGTGTATGTATGCATAAAAAAGAAACAGATTGATTGTTGGCTGGCTGGCTAGCTGGCCGGCTGGCCAACAACATACATGGATATGTGAATGGATGGATCATGGATGGATGGATGGATAAATAGATTCATATCATCATGTTGTTCTTAAACTACATAAATACGATACAAACAAATATAAACTGAATGACTTGACTTAAAGACTCGTTTTGAACTTATGTAACAATGTGTTGCTTGTTTTAGTGTTTGTTGTGTTCTGAAATTTACTACTTTGTAAAATATCTTAGTAAATATTTAAGTAGTAGAGGAATGAAATGAAATATCTGTTTTCATTTTCGCGTCACTTGTTTATTTTCCTTCGTTTTTGTTTCTAAAACCACCTAGGAAGTCTTGAAAATAATGTTTAAGTTGTGTTGTGTTATTTTGTGTAACTACATCGTTTCAACAACCAACGTTCGTTCATACGTCACCGTTGTTTTATGGCCTGAGTTCAGTTACAAAATTCTTGGGACTCGCGTCACTCAGGGCAAACTGCATAAATTAGCAAAAAGAATTAAGCCAAGTTAGTACAACAACAAAAACTTCACTCACTTGCTAATACAAATGTCATTAATCGAAAAATTTCTTTTGTACACTCAGAAAAAAATTAGTAAAGTAATTTTGTTTTCTACTACACTGATAGAATTTTCGTTCATATTATTAATGAATCGATTTCATTAATCTGAATTCACTGATTTAATGAACAAATTTCATTGAGTTAATGAAAAATTCATTAATTTAATGAATTTTTTCTTTATATATTTTCAACTAACCCGTAATATATGCTATAATTTTTATAAGGGTTTTGAATTTGCTAATTACTAAAATAGATATATGTTCCAGTAATGAACGCTAGGGTTGCAAACTGAAATTATTTAAATATAAGAGTCCAAATAATGACATCATTTTGTTTTGGCTATTTAGATCAATCGGTAACGCGATAATGTTTACATTCTGGTGATTGCGGGTTCAAGTCGACTTCAGGGAGATGTCAAAAACGTTATAAAAACGAAAAGGAAATATACGTACAAATAAAAATTAATAAAATAAAAATAAATAAAAAAAATATATTTTTTTCAATAAAAACGAAAAGGAAATATACGTACAAATAAAAATTAATAAAATAAAAATAAATAAAAAAATATATTTTTTTCAATTAGTTTTTATTTAATGAATACGTTTCATTGATCTAATGAACGCGTTCTTGGGGACTTTTCAATGAAAAAAATCATTGGATTAATGAACAAATTCATTAATACTATGCACAAAATTCTATCAGTGTAGTTTGTAGTAGAAATTGTAATTTTTACGGATTCCGTTTTACGGACTTTTCGTAATTTCAGTTTAAATTAAATTGATATTGTTTATAAGCAAATTATCTCAAATCAATGGAACCGATTCTTCTAGAATTTTCAGTGAATATATAACATAATACATACACTCATAGAAATAAATCTGTAAAAATAGCAAAAAAAAGTTTTTAAAAATTAGTTAAAAATGAAGCTGCAGAAAAAAACTGCTAAAATTAGCAGATTGTTTTACTAAATACTAGTAAAATAAGAACAGCAAAATTAAAACTGTTAAATTTATAGAATTTTAGTTATATTTAGGATAACTTTTAGTTAATTGAAAATAGCAAATTGTACTGTAAAATCTGCAGAAAATTTTGCTAAATATTTGTATATTTTATATCTACGAAATGTTTGCTATTTATAAGCTAAATTTAGTTAAATGCAAATAGCAGTTTATTCTGCTAAAATCAGCAGAAATATTTGCTACAAAATTGTAATCGAAAAATCGAAAAAAAACTTCGAAAATTTGAAATTTTATGGTGATTTTTTAGGCTACTAATTATTTAGTAAATTTTTTTGCTGATTTTAGCAGGTTAATTTGCTATTCTCGATTTACAAAAATTTAGCTCAAATATAACTAAAATTCTGTATATTTAACAGTTTTATTTTTGCTGTTCCTATATTACTAATATATAGCAAAAAAATCTGCTAATTTAACAGTATTTTTCTGCAGCATCATTTTTAACTATTTTTTAGTTTTAACTAAATTTTTTACCGACTTTTTTCTATTAGTGAATATTATGAATTTTAAAAAACCACAAAAACCAAAATAATGTCGGAGTGCTAAAAAGGCTTTGTGGTTCCAAAAATGAATTAAAAGACTTAATCAGTAAACAAATATATTAATGCAAAAATTTTCCCCTTCGCCAAATTTTGTTTTCGTGATTTTCGTTTTTTAAAACCAACCAACAAACTTTGTTATATGAAATGGGTATTATATTTCCTAAATTATAAATTTTAAGAAATCGCACTTAAATTTTAAGAAATTGCACTGGACATTATCTTATCTTATTTAAACGTGTATTTTAAATTTTAAGGCAACAGAATGAAGGAATCGCTTTTTCTTCAGTATTAACAAATATATTTTTTGTTCTTTTTATGAAATGGAAAATACATGCAGTTTATTGACATTTTTAATTAAGCACATAAAATAGTACATTTAAGCACAGGTGCGTACAATTTTTGGACAATTAATATTTACTATTTTAAGTATGTAATTTTAGAAAGAAATGTTTATTATTCAGGTTTTGTATGTTTTCTTGCAGACAAAAATGTGTAAATTAATTTTTTAGACATTTTGTGCTTTAATACGAGCATTTTATGTAAATGTACATTAAAATTTACAAACTTTATAGCAATAATTTTAAAGGTATTTTTTAGAGTGTAGTAAGAATTATTTTTATACAATCATTTATGATTTCATTTTTTTTTTTTCGAGTATTGTGAAATGTATATTTTTATATAATTATATCAAAAGATATTTAATTATGTAAATTCATATTAACCAGATCCACCATTTCCCGGATAAAATCATATATGGGCTAGCATAATTATTTCTACAAATATATTATTAGATCCGAAAAATGGTGGATCTGGTTAATATGATGTTATACAACTAAATGTATTTTGATATAATCACATACAATTACACTTGGTGTTACATATGATAATACTCAACGATATATATATATTAGGCCGGGTCGATTTGTGGGGAGGCAAAAAAATCGCCCATGGCTCAGGGAAAATCGTATTCTAGGGATCAAAATAAGAAACTTTGCTGAAGGAACCATACCTCTAAAACGAATTCTACTACCCCCGAACTGTTGACTTTTGTCCCGTAGGGTCAAGTTTTGAAAAATCACACTTTGACCCATTTAGAGTGCCCCAATCGAGTCCAAATGTATGACCGACCCCCACTAACTTTGGAGGGCCGATCCACCCATGCCAGTGGCACACCCCCTGGAACTCCCCTGGGGGGTTCCCCATACAAACATTTTAAAAAATCACCATTTTTGGCACTTTATTTTATTATTTTTTATTTATTTTATTTATTTTTATTATTTTATTTATTTTTTCTCCTTAGAAATTTATTTAGTCAGAACATATGTAAATGAAAAAATTAATTTAACTTAGTAATAGAAAAGAAAAAATAAAAAATTACTGTTTGAAGTCTTTTTTGCTTTCAAGTCTGGGCAATTTCGCACGGCTCTCTAATGTCGTCGCCATAACAGCCTCTACATTTTCCGGTATAACTCGTTTGGAAACGCTTGCTAGCAATTGAACGTGTCGTTCTGTTTCTTGTATGTGTGATGGAATTTTTGGATCATTAAACGGTGGATCATCTTGATTTAAATATTCTTTCAAAGTATCGTATGGAATGCTTCGCGTGAATGGTGGTTCAAATACGTCATTTATGTCATTCATATTGATCATTTCCGTGTAACTTGTGCAATAAAAGTTTATATCTGGTTTTTTATAAGCTCTAAGTCCCGTTGGGTCGTCAACATCGGTTCGATAGCGTAGAATTATCTTGATAGCACAGTCGCGCTTTTCTTTGCTATCATCAAACAACATTGATAACAAGATATTTTCCGAATGCGCATAATATGAATTATCTGTAATTACTTTATTGACAATTTTGCGTAAACGAGGTTCTAGAAATCTTGACCAACTAATGAATTTGAAAAATAATCTACTACCGTACACGACAGAGCTGTAATACTTGATATTAAAGTACATTGGCACATAACATGTAATTATAAATTCAACCAGTATTCTTAAATTTTCATCTGGATTTTCCGTTGTCACATATAATCGTAATAGTCTAGCGGCCTTGGTGAGCCACCGAGAATGTACAATTTTCCCTGGTTTGATGTTTGCCAGATCCACTGAAACCACGCCGCTAGAAATTGCATGGGCCATATTTTTCAACTCAATTTTCTGAAAGCCGTCCACCACCTGAAAATATATAAAAATAAAACAATTAAAAACGGTTGACAATTATAATAAATGAGTGATAGCAATAACTTACCGGAAGAGTTTCACAAGTTTCGATTTGACGGCTCAATTTTCCGGTTGCCGATCTTGGTCCAGTGCTGGTTGATTTATCCAAAGCTTCAAACAAATGCCGAAACGGAAGTTCGTTGAAGTGTAGAAGGCAAACGAACCAATGCAATGGTCTTTTTAACAGCAATTCGAATCGTCGTATAATTCCACCGTTTGGGCCAGTGTTTGTTGGCTCACCGTCAGTGCATATGCCAATTAATGCATCCAGTGATATATTTTTATCGTTGAAAAAATCATTTAATTTGGTTGTTTTGTATTCAGCGGTTTCATGTTCCAGTCTTACGTAACCAATCAATTCAGAATTCGGTTCTCTCAAAATAACAAGATGAGGTTCTTTTACCATTCTAGTATGATACTTCTCATCAATTGTATCTCTCGTTAAAGTATCATCTTTTCTGCCATCGAATGAAAATGCTAACAAATTGGTATCATCTAACCGTTTGCGAAGCACTTCTTTTCTGCATTTCTCTTTTTCTCGGCGAACTTTCGATTTATCCATGATGAGAGGTTTGCCATGGATATCTTTCATTTTAAAATCTTGGAAAAGAGCTGTTCCCATTGCTGATGCTACTCTATCAGGCACGCCAAATCTGTCACATACCAAGGCAAAGTTAAAACAATCGTATCTCTGTGTGTATTGTGAACTTGTGCTTATATCCAAATCTTCTTGACCGGTGGCGGTGCGTATGTTGAATCATCGGGATCTTGGTATATTGGCATTGATGACATAGACGTTGCTCCTTGCTCTTCAATTTCCATCGCAAATCCATCCATTGTTAGACTTCTCTGATTATGTTGATCGTGCATAAACTCTTTGAGGCGTTCGGGAACCAAACCGCATGCACATGGAGCTGCCTTCAAATCGCATTTACATGTTCCAATGAAAAAAATTGTTTCCAGAGATTTTACATACTCTGTAAATTGTTGGGGTTTGTTTCTTCTCTTGATTTGCTCTTGATATTTGTCAAGCAATCTATTCAATTTATTACATACACTTTTTTTCAGCATTATTTCCATACCAAGTTTTTCCCAAATTCCAATCAACTTATCTTGTACTTGAATAGTGAATGCTTTATAGGACAACTTTTTTTGTTCGCTCAAGTAAAAATAATATCTCAAGATATCCAGATGGGTTGGTAAATTAAGATCAGTCAAATCAGTAGACACACCAAAAACAGTAACATCATGCCTGGGTATATGACTCATTGGGTTTTCGATAGTTGTTGATGTTGTTATTGCTTCATCTTGCGGTGTAGAGGATGGTGGATTCATTGTAAACTTCTTGATTTGGAATGATTTTTTTTTAAATATTTTTTTATCTCAAATTAGCACTTCACACTTCGAGTTCTTCACAACGACTTAATGCATTAACAAAAACTGTTGCGTTATATATGGTCTAGGAGACGAGGTAATAAGAATGAAATGGTAATTTCAATTCTACCTGTAACCGATTTTGTTGTCAAAACTGCCCATAAAGTACTTACATGTAAATTAAACGTTAATCTGACTACAAATTCTGTTAAGCAAGTGCGCCTTTTATTACTTCTGGAAAATCCTTTATGATAATTTTATGCTCAATTCTACCTGTAACCGATTTTGTTGTCAAAACTGCCCATAAAGTACTTACATGTAAATTAAACGTTAATCTGACCACAAATTCTGTTAAGCAAGTGCGCCTTTTATTACTTCTGGAAAATCCTTTATGATAATTTTATGCTCAATTCTACCTGTAACCGATTTAGCTTAAGTAAGTTTACGACATGCAGCTGTGTCTTGTGGTGGCTTAAAAAAACCACACAACCTATTTTACGACCTGCAACAGAACGACACGTTCAATTGCTAGCTAGCGTTTCCAAACGAGTTATACCGGAAAATGTAGAGGCTGTTATGGTGACGACATTAGAGAGCCGTGCGAAATTGCCCAGACTTGAAAGCAAAAAAGACTTCAAACAGTAATTTTTTTTATTTTCTTTTCTATTACTAAGTTAAATTAATTTTTTCATTTACATATGTTCTGACTAAATAAATTTCTAAAGAGAAAAAATAAATAAAATAATAAAAATAAATAAAATAAATAAAAAATAATAAAATAAAGTGCCAAAAATGGTGATTTTTTAAAATGTTTGTATGGGGAACCCCCCAGGGGAGTTCCAGGGGGTGTGCCACTGGCATGGGTGGATCGGCCCTCCAAAGTTAGTGGGGGTCGGTCATACATTTGGACTCGATTGGGGCACTCTAAATGGGTCAAAGTGGGATTTTTCAAAACTTGACCCTACGGGACAAAAGTCAACAGTTGGGGGGTAGTAGAATTCGTTTTAGAGGTATGGTTCCTTCGGCAAAGTTTCTTATTTTGATCCCTAGAATACGATTTTCACTGATTATTAAATCGACCCGCCCTAATATATATCTATAAAATCATAATGGTTATATAAAAAATATTTTTACTCGTGCAAATTTTTTCAAAAGTATTCGTATAGAATTATTTTATTAAAAAAAAAGTTTAAAAGTGAGTATTTTTCACACAATTAGGCAAATTGTGTGAAAAATACTCAGTTTCAAAACTACATTCAGCGAATATTTTTCTGCGAAAGGTCAAAGGTCACTGTCACACGATTTAAAGTTTAGGAAGCTATATCTCAAAAAATGAAATTTTTAAAATTCCGAAAAATGTATATGTTAATCCTGATAGTCTCCTCTGCATAAATTTAATTTTAACTAAAATAATCAATTATTTTTATATTCCCGTGAAAAAACGATTAGATTTGATCAAGTTAGGTTTGATCCAATTGTACCTATTCATATTAGAGAGTGAATAACAACGTATAAAATTAAATATGAGTTTATCTGCGATTTCGATTTTCAAAATTTTCTTATTCGTTGCCTTATATAATCATATCTTAAAATATCTTTTCTCTTATATCATTTTATATGCCATATACAAATACATATACTTCATCAAATAATATCTCGTTGAAGATAAATTTGTATATTGCTTCAAACAACTCTTTATAAAACTAAATGTGACCCAAGAATATTTTAGATAAAATTATTTACTATCTCGAATCGAGCAAAATGTTAGTGGGTTTAAATACAATTATATACTTAATAATTCAATACAAAATTAAAAAGCTGAGCTTATATGTTATGTTAAATCTAGGGTTTCTAATGACCCAGAATTTTTTTATTTTTGGGATAAATGAGACATACCAATGTCTTAATTATATCCAATCTTAAATCTAATGAAAGAAATAAGAAAAGGAACTACACAGAGAAAAAATTATAGTTACATCAATTACTATATTAGATTTTAATTAACATTTGATTTTTTACGAACACTTTGTCAATAAAGTATGGGCCAGTGTTATAGTCATCACTTAGTAGGATATTTTATTTAAGTAAGAAACTTTAAAACGAAATTTTATAATTGGTGGCTATAATACTTATCCTTATTAAAGTAAATATGATTCTAGTTAAACTTTTTCATATTTAAGTTAATGTGTTTTCCGATTTTAAAAATAAGCAGACAATTTTTTATATAAAAAGGAAAAAACCTGAGATTTGTGTGTCTTCAAAGCTGTTTCTATCTTAGTAAACGTTGTTTGTGTATGATTTTAATTTTTTTCTTCTGTGTAGTTACTACTAACTGATAATGGATTATATAACCTACACATAGAGAAATTTGCTGGTCCAGTTTTAATGAAATTTTTTAGTAAAATAATAAAGTTTTCTTCACAAGGTAAATGAAAAATTTCTTAAATTTGATGAAAACGCTTCATATATTTTATTAATATAGTTTTAACGAAGCTTTTTCATTAAGTGTATGAAACTTTTAATAAATAAAATGAATATTTTGACATTTTATAAAAATTCCATTATTTAGTAAAAAGTTTCAATGGACGAGGCCTAATGAAATTCATCGGTTTTATGCAAAAATTTATTAATATTATTCAGATAATTCTTTCAGTTAATTAATTGGTTGTTTTCCTACACTATACATATTCATATAAACAAACAAAATTTAATGCAATTGAATAAGACCAAAACTCCGATAAAATTGGATGAAATTATATCAATTCAAATATCTTTTTTATTCGTTTATATACAATTTGATTAATCCATTTTCCGGATAAAATTTTATATAATTTAGTATGATGCCAAATAAAAAAAGATATGCTACTGAATAAATTTTTTTTCACGGGTTACTTAAAAAAATGTTATAAGTATTTTCAAAAAAAAAAAAAAAAATATTTTGATATAAATTTCCGGTATTTTCGAGTAAAATATGTGATACTTCAGAATAATTTAAAAGAAATTAGTGCAAACATGTTCGTTGCAAAAATATCTTTTTAGCGTTACCCAGCAAAATCTTTCATTACCAAATAAGTGGTTATATAATAGAAATTCATAGCTCCGCACAACTTATTTTTTGGCGTCTAAACTTCTTATTTTTGTTTGGCGTGGTCGTTTTTATAAGTAGTCACGCTTACCCGCTCGCTTACGAAAAAATGAGAAGTAAGTAGTTATGAGATTCTGAATAATAAGTGGTTACAAACATGCTTACAAAAAGTTGAATTGTAAGTGGTTATCCGACTGCTTACTTGATTCTTAAAAATAAAGAATTACACAAATACTATTAGCTTCAGGAAATATATTCAGAGAAATTAAAGTTTTTGTTAGTGTGTAATTTTAGAACTCGTCATAAAAATTTTAACACAAAACATATTTACAAGTAATAAATATAAATTTATAAAATTTAACTTTGTAAAAAGAACTTATTTAAACTATTGTGAGTAAGTCATTATTTTATATTTAAAAGCAATGACTACAATAGGCCGTTATTAGGAAGACATTATTTTATATTACAAAATAATGCAAAAGGTAATGATATATCATTATTGGTAATGCAGACAGCAATGAGGTGTCATTACCAATATTTTGCTGGGTAGTTTTAAAAAACGGAAAATTTAGGCCAAATATTTTATTAAATAAAAATGTCTTTAAGTATTTTTTTATTTGAAAAAAAGCTGTGTTTTGGAGTTAACTTAGAAAAACTCATAGTACACGAAAACGTGTTTGAGATGAAAACTAACCCAGTACTTTTTGTATGCACGTTAACTTGCAACATGGATAATTATCAACGTTGAAAACTTAACGTTTAAAGATTTTTGCATATAACATAACTTCTTTGCGTTACTTATTAAAAAGATTTGCTGGCAGACGTTCAATTATACCGCAACTATTATGATCCCAGCAAAAATAAATGGTAGTTATTCTTTGATTATCATTTCTTTCATTGCTACCCAAGTTTCAATTAGTGTTATTTTACTGATCTTTTGTAAGTTCTTGTAATGGACTTCCAAAAGTATCTAGGCGTACATCTTCTACATGTAGTGATTTGGATATTAACTTAATACCTAACTTAAAAAGTACTAATTTCCTTGGTTTACAAGTTTAATTTATTACCTATTTTCTATATATTTAAAAATTAATTAAACCATATACAAAATATAATTTTCTAGTAATTCAAAATATATATCGAACTTTTCTCAGACTCATAAATATCAATGAGAAAAAAGTTTCAAAGAGCTTTTGTTAACTTTTTTGTTTTAAATAAAATTTTATTATTATTATTTCGAATTTTATTAAAAAAATGTAAATTAAACATTGTAAAGTACATTCAGGTCCAATTTTATGCGGATTCCAATTTTTGCAGTCCCTATTAAAAAAGGTTTTAATAAAATATTGTATAAATTTGATATAATTATATCCAATCGGCTGTGGTTAATGTCACATCATATAAAATTGCATATAATTACAGGGTGGCGCAAAAGTCATCGCCCTATCGGAAAATGCTATATTTTTTGCAAGTGGCGGTAGATGTCAATTCTGCTTTGGCATTTGTGAAGTAAACAGATACAAAATACACGTCAATAACACATTAATAACTATGCTCCTCAAGAACGCGGAATATTTAGTTGTTTCGATTTTTTGCCACCACGTTTCATCGAAAATCATCATGAGCGACAAGGCCCATTTCGATCTCTGTGGATATGTGAATAAGCAGAATAAGCAGACTGGCGATTTAACCGTTCTAGACTTCTTTTTGTGGGGTTTATTAAAGTCACGAGTCTATGTTAACAAGATTGACTCTTGAAGTCCTCAAAAAGAATATCCGTCAGGAAGGCGGGAACCTATCGGCGGAAGTTCTGGCAAAAGTGATCGAAAATGCCCGTATGGTTATCATTTCTGGCGGCGGCCACTTCGCCGATACCATAAAATAAACAAAATCCAAAGGCAAAATCGAAGTTTTTCATTTAAAAAAAAATTACAGTCAAAGAACTTCGGGTGACAGACAACTTTTGCGCCACCTTGTAGTTGGTTTTACCAAATCAGACAGTTCATATACGAAAGTACAAAATTCTCGTCCCGTTGATTTTTTGTACCTTATGTAATGAGTAAGAAAGTTATCATTTTCTTATTGCGGATAACTGAAGAGTAGGGTGATGCCAAACGAAACAATTGTATTGTCTATCATAAAAATGATCAACCCTTTTTGAAACAACAAATAAAATCTAATATGACA
Source organism: Leucophora obtusa (assembly GCA_949987735.1). Lineage (NCBI taxonomy): Eukaryota > Metazoa > Arthropoda > Insecta > Diptera > Anthomyiidae > Leucophora > Leucophora obtusa. Next base: position 371,826,156 of record OX465295.1, read on the forward strand.
ATATCATATTAGAATTTGGACTTGTGGTAGAAGAATATTCTAACTGAATATGTGACAGCGCATAGAGAAAGGGACCTAAGGGTAAAAAAATCAATTTTTTTTTATGGTACACCAAAGATACACGTATTTAAATCTTTAAAATGGCTCTCCTGAACAAAACCCTTTTTTACCCTTAGGTCCCTTTCTATTTTGCGCGTCACATATATAAATTTATACAACTTAGACCTAATAACATTGGGGCATTTTCCCATAAAATTTTATATAATTTGATTGGGACAGTGGCGGTTCCAGCTTTCGATTTTGGGGGGGGGGGGGGGAATTTTAAAATTGTGCTTATTACTCATATGTCACGTGTAACCAATAGAGTTGCTATATAAGTCGAAACATTTGTTATTAACCACCTGTTAACCCATTTTTGCCCACTTGTTGTTCCACTGACAATTTTGAGACTACCTTTTTTAGAACAAACGATTGTGGGCCAGAACCCAATCAGAGCTTTGAAGAATTAATTCTTTTTTGAATGAATTCACTACCAATCGAATTCAATTTTCTCTAGAATTGAAAGAATTCCTTTTCTTAAGTAATTCACTGAATTCGTTCAACTGAACGCGTTCATCAAACAATAAGTTCAAAGAATTAATTCGATTGCAATAGTTCTCTTTATTAAATCAAATGAATTAATTCACTGGTGCACGCGTTCAATTTTATAAATTGAACGAAAAAAAAGTGAATTAATTCCTTACTGAATTAATTCACCACAGAATTCGTTCAATTTCATTTTCGTTCAGTGAATTAAAAAAAAATAAAATTAAGTTCAGTGAATTAAAAAAAAATAAAATTAAGTTCAGTGAATTAAAAAAAAATAAAATTAAGTTCAGTGAATTAAAAAAAATTAAATTACGTTCAGTGAATTAAAAAAAAAATACGTTCACTGAATTGAAAAAAAAAAATTACGCTCATTTAATTGAACGCTGAATTCAAAGCCTGTTTTCTGCCATTCAGTAGAAGAAAACATTGTATTGTAAAAACGTATAAATGACATACGTCATAGTCAAGCATCTACATTTTACTGGGAAGCATAAGTTTTCAAAATTAATAGTTATATTTTTTCCAAATTCATCTATATATATCTATAGTTTTTATTTTTAATAGTAAAAGGCTTTATTTTTTAATCATATACACTCATAGAAAAAAGTTTGTAGAAAAGTTAGTTAAATTGTTAGTACTTCAACTTAACAAACTTTTAACTAATTTTTAGTTAAAATTTAATTTTTAGTTAATTTTTTTGCTACCTCCACATTACTAACTTACAAACTTTTTTGCTATTTATTTGCTGAATTTAGTTAATAATTTTTAACAATAAATTTGCTAACTTTACAGTATTTTGCTGAATTTTAGTTACTAATTTTTAACAGAAGATTTGCTAATTTTACAAATTTTTTGTAAACTATACCACCAATTTTAGAGCGCTTATAAACAGAATGTTAAATGACTCATAAAAATTACTGCATATTTTTAACTCGACAAAAATAATGCAAAAAGTTTTTAAATAAAGCTAAATTGAAATGGTTGAAAATTTGTCCTACTTATAAAATATCTAAATTATTAAAATTTATGAGAAAAGTTCCTATTTATCGTAATACATTAATTTTCGAAGATCAAGGTTTATTTTGGACGAACTATTTTAATATGAAAATTGTGATTAAAAGTATCTCTGGGGAGCAAGTGGAGTTTACGGGGATGGCCCTAATTTTTTTCCCCCAATATTGTACTTTTTAAGCTTATTTAAAGAATACAATATTTTTAATCGGGCACACCTTCTTTCCTGTGGGTGGAGCTTTAGAGGTGAAAATGGAAACTCAAATAAATTCGGAAGTACATATCCGACCAGCAAACAATGAAAATCAAAAGAAGGGTCTCTGAAATACATTTTGTTATGGTTAACATCATGATACAACCATACTAGGTAGATGCATTAGGGAGAGTTTGACTGTTCAGGGTTTTATTATGACAGATCAGGGATTTTTTCGTATGCTTTCGCTATGTATCAAAAGTAGCCGATTACATTTGTTGTTGTTGTTTGTTGTGTTTGTTGTTCTAATGCATCTACCTAGTATGGTTGTATCATGGGTTAACATAGTATTGTCTATAAATATTACCACTTTTACAAAAAATCATTCTTGGGAAATTTTCATTGGCATTGAAATATAATTTTTCGATGCATGTTGTTGCCGGAGTAGATGAAGGGATGACCAGATGGTAATTGAGTCATTCCGCTATTCAGCCATCGAACTTCACTAAGCCCTAAGATGTCAAGGTTGTAAGAGACCATTTCATTACGAACTTGCTCGAGTCTTGATGTTTCAGAGAGAGTTCTCACATTCCAGGTACCAATCATAAACCGTTGTTTAAAGCCAAAAGTCGTCATCGTGGTCATCGTCATCGTCATTCCTGCCATCTCTTGGTGAGCGCAGGAACTTTTCAACCAACCTGTACTCTGATTCAATTGCATCCCAAAATTGGGCACATCTAATTGAATCGTTTTATATCTAATCTGATATAGTTATATACTATTTAATACAATTGGATTTCAAGATTTATACCCAAAATATGTTGGGTTTTGAAATATGTTTGAATTGCAAAACTGACAAAAAATATTTTCCTTTCGAAATTTTTTCTGATTTTAAATAATACAAATTTTTATCAAAAATTGACTCAGAAAATATTTTAAATTAAGATTTATCTAAATCTCTATATATAAAAGAATAACGTGACTGACTGACTGACTGACTCACTCAACATCGCCCAGCCCAAACCGCTGAAGCTAGGAAGTTGAAATTTGTTATGTAGGTTCCTCTTTCGGGGTAGACGTCCACTAAGACGGGATTTTTGGAAATTCCTACCGGAACGGGCAAAAAGGGGGAAAGTGTCCCCCTTGACGGCCTGCCAAAACCCCTTTGGCTAGAAAGCTGAAATTTAAGATATGTGTTCCTTGGAGTAGGGGCTAACTTTTCTGGAAAGTACTTTCTAGAATTTTGGACAGGGACGTTGTAAAAATGGGGGGAAAAAGGCCCCCCTTGACGGCCTGCCCAAACCGCTGGAGGTAGGAAGTTGAAATTTGGTATAAAGGTTCCTCCACTATCGTAGACATCCACCAAGACGGGATTTTTGGAAATTTTTACAGGGACGGGCAAAAAGGGGGAAAAAGTCTCCCCCTTGACGGCCTGCTCAAACTGCTGGAGCTATGAAGTTGAAATTTGGTATGTAGGTTCCTCGACCGGTGTAGACGTCCGTTGAGACGGCATTTTTGGAAATTATTATCGGGAGGGGCAAAAAGGGGACAAAAAAAGTACCTTTTTCCAAAAAAGTACCTTTTCCCAAAAAAAGTACCTTTTCCCAAAAAAAGTACCTTTTCCCAAAAAAAGTACCATTTTCCCAAAAAAGTACCTTTTTCCAAAAAAAGTACCTTTTTCCAAAAAAAAGTACCCTTTTCCAAAAAAAGTACCTTTTTCCAAAAAAAGTACCTTTTTCCAAAAAAAGTACCTTTTTCCAAAAAAAGTACCTTTTTCCAAAAAAAGTACCTTTTTCAAAAAAAAGTACCTTTTTCAAAAAAAAGTACCTTTTTCCAAAAAAAATTCCTTTTTCCAAAAAAAGTACCTTTTTCCAAAAAAAGTACCTTTTTCCAAAAAAAGTACCTTTTTCCAAAAAAAGTACCTTTTTCCAAAAAAAAGTACCTTTTTCCAAAAAAAGTACCTTTTTCCAAACAAAGTACCTATTTCGAAAAAAAGTACCCTTTTCCAAAAAAAAGTACCTTTTTCCAAAAAAAGTACCTTTTTCCAAAAAAAGTACCTTTTTCCAAAAAAAGTACCTTTTTCCAAAAAAAGTACCTTTTTCCAAAAAAAGTACCTTTTTCCAAAAAAAGTACCTATTTCCAAAAAAAAGTACCCTTTTCCAAAAAAAGTACCTTTTTCCAAAAAAAGTACCTTTTTCCAAAAAAAATTAGATTTTTCCAAAAAAAGTAGCTTTTTTCAAAAAAAGTACCTTTTTCCAAAAAAATTACCTTTTTCCAAAAAAAGTACCTTTTCCCGAAAAAAGTACCTTTTTTAAAAAAAGTACCTTTTTCCAAAAAATGTACCTTTTTATAAAAAAATGTACCTTTTCCAAAAAAAAAGTACCTTTTCCAAAAAAAGTACCTTTTTCCAAAAAAGTACCTTTTTCCAAAAAAAGTACCTTTTTCCAAAAAAAGGACCTTTTTCAAAAAAAAGTACCTTTTTCCAAAAAAAAGTACCTTTTTCCAAAAAAAGTACCTTTTTCCAAAAAAAGTACCTATTTCGAAAAAAAGTACCTATTTCGAAAAAAAATACCCTTTTCCAAAAAAAAGTACCTTTTTCCAAAAAAAGTACCTTTTTCCAATAAAAGTACCTTTTTCCAAAAAAAGTACCTTTTTACAAAAAAAGTACCTTTTTCCAAAAAAAAGTACCTTTTTCAAAAAAAAGTACCTTTTTCCAAAAAAAGTACCTTTTTCCAAAAAAAATTCCTTTTTCCAAAAAAGTACCTTTTTCCAAAAAAAGTACATTTTTCCAAAAAAAAAGTACCTTTTTTAAAAAAGTACCTTTTTTAAAAAAGTACCTTTTTCCAAAAAATTTACCTTTTTCTAAAAAAATTAACCTTTTCCAAAAAAAAAGGACCTTTTCCAAAAAAAGTACCTTTTCCCAAAAAACATACATTTTTCCAAAAAAAATACATTTTTCAAAAAAAAGCACCTCTTCCAAGAAAAAGTACCTTTTCCCAAAAAAGTACCTTTTTCTAAAAAAATTTTCCTTTTCCCAAAAAACATACATTTTTTCAAAAAAATACCTTTTTCAAAAAAAGTACCTTTTCCCAAAAAAAGTACCTTCTCCCAAAAAAAAGTACCTTTTTCTAAAAAAATTTTCCTTTTCCAAAAGAAGTACCTTTTCCAAAAAAAGTACCTTTTTCCAAAAAACATACATTTTTCCAAAAAAAACACCTTATTAAAAAAATACCTTTTCCAAAAAAAGTACAAATAAAGTACTTTGTAAAAACAAAGTATCTTTTTCCAAAAAATTTCGTTTTTCCAAAAAGTACCATTTAAAATAATATATAATTTAAAAAAAAACTACTTTTTTCCCTCCCCCACGGATATCTCTACTAAAACAAGGTTTCTTGATATTCGGCATAGAAGTGCCTACCGGAACGGGCAAAAAGGTGAAAAGTCTCCACATAAACAGTCTCACAAATTGGAAAAGTGCCTGCCCAAACCACTGGAGGTAAGAAGTTGAAATTTGGTATAAAGGTTCCTCCACTGTAGTAGACATCGACTAAGTTTGTATTTTTGGAATTCCCTACAGGATATCCCAAAAGGAAACTCGGTATGTGAGTTCCTCCTTCTGTGTAGGCGTCCGCTTAGACGGTATTTTTGAAATTCCTATTCTCCTCCTGACGGCTTGCCCAATCCCTTTTGGTCAACCTAAAATTTTAAATATGTATTCCTTGGAGTAGGACTAACTCACCGGCAACGTAATTTTTCTATTTTGGAACAGGAACATAGTAAAAATGGTGGTTGAAAGGGAAAAATGTCGCCAATAACGGCCTGCCCAAACCGCTTAGGCAATGCAGTTGAAATTTGGTATGAATGTTCCTCATCCATCGCAGATAGCCGCGAAGATGGAATTTTTGTAAATTCCTAAAGGGAGGGGCAAAAAGAAGAAAAGCCTCACCTTGGGGGCCGGTAAAAACCCCTTCGGCTAGAAATCTGAAGATTAAAATGTGGGTCCCTGGAGTAAGGGCTAACTTATTAGAAAGATACTTTTTTGAATTTTGGACAGGGTCGTTATAAAATGGGGGCTCAAAAAGGGAAAGTTGCCCCTTAACGACCTGTCCAAACTGCTGCAACTAGGAAGCTGCAATTCGGTACTTAGGTTCCTCTTCCAGCCTAATTCCAACCGGGAGGGACAAAAAAAGAAAAACTGTCCCCCTTGACAGCCTGCTCAAACTGCTGGAACAAGGAAGCTGAAATTACTTGGAGTATGGGCTTTTTGGACCGGGAAGGTGGTTTTTGGACAGGGACATTGCAAAAATGGGGATTAATGAAGCGAAAAGTGCGGCTTAAAGGCCTGCCCAAAGCGCTGGAGGTAGGAAGTTGAAATTTGGTATTAAAGTTCCTCCTCTATTGTAGACATCCGCTAAGATGAGATTTTTGGAAATTCATACCGGGAGGGGTAAAAAGGGAAAAAACTTCCCCCTTGACGCCTGGCCAAACTGCTGGATATAGAGACCTAAAATTATGTATGTAGTAGGTTCCTCCTCCAACGCAGACGTCCTCTAAGACGGAATTTTTGGAAATTCCTACCGGGAGGGGTAAAAACGGAATAATTCTCCCCCTTGATGGCCTAACCGAACCCTTCGGCTAGAAACCTGTAATATATAATATGTTTTCCTTGGAGTATGGGCTAACTTATCGACAAGGCATTTCTAGGACTTTGGACAGGAACGTGGTAAAAATGGTGGTTCAAAAGGGGAAAATTGCCCCCCCCCCCCCCCTTAACGTCTGCGTCTTTAGCTAGAAACCTAAAACTTAAAGAACAAGTGTATATGAAACACTAAAATTAAGAAACTAAATAGGAAACGAGTGGAATGAAACACTACACAAGTGGAATGAAATGGATATAAACGTTGAACGAGTAGAATTGAAATTATAGAGAATGCAAATGGATTGGAAGAGGGAATGACCTGTTCAAACACTATCCACGGAATATGAAACTTATGTAGCATTGAAACTTACTCTCCAAAAAGTTAAACAAATTTTCTAAAAGAGAAAAAACCTTAGAAAAGGAATGGAACTTATATATTCCGATATTTAAACTTCATGTAACGAAGCACCGGTGGAAGAAACCGACGCAGTAAATTTTCCAACTGAATTTGTGAATTTACTTGAATTGCCAGGTCTACCTTTACATAAACTGGAACTAAAAAAAAAACTTTAAGACACGCTAACAACACGCTATTTTTAATATTATAAAATGCTTTCCAACCCTGCTTTAAGTTATTTATTTTCATTCAAAACACAAATGAACAAAACTACTTACGGGTCTATCTACCTAAGTTCGCACTTTACCAAATTATCTTAACATACACACGTATATTGCAATTTATTATGGATTCATTACTAACAATCTACTTTCATGAGAAAAAGTGATCAAATATTTATTTATTTTAAACCCATTGTTGTGCAGAATTATTTATTTGTGGTGGCTGGAATAAAATAACTTTAAATAAAAAAACGAATTTAATAAAAATTGTGGGGGGCGCAGCCCCCCCCCCCCTTAACCTTTAAGGCACGCTAACAACGTAGCGGGCTGCGCCCGCTAGTTTATATATAAAATACTTAGAAAATATTTTGCAATCTATTATAAAAAGTTTTATCTAAAATGACTTAGAAAATATTTTTGATAACTTATCATATAAAGTTATATGTAAAACAACTTAGAAATTTTTTTGATAAAGGTTTATATTAAATTATATCTAAAATGACTTTGAAAATTTCTTCGATTTGGGTTTATATGTGATTATGTATTGGGTTATATCTTATTGTATATTAAACCTCAATTTATGGGATCAACCATATCTGGTTATATATAGTTACAGGTTGGTTGAAAAGTTCCTGCGCTCACCAAGAGATGGCACTGCTAGCTCCAAACTTTTTTTTCTCAAGTTGGTATAACTGTCCTGAGAACACATGCAAAGTTGCAAGTCATTCTGTCAATTCATTCTTTGTTTACAAGCCATTTGAAGTTGACGCGTCATTGATTTTTTTTAATATGGAAAAAATTGAATATCGTGCAGTCATTAGATTCTTTGTTTTGAAGGGTTTAAAAGCAAGGATATTTATGAACAATTGTTAGAAGTGTATAAGGAGTCCTCACCATCAAAATACACCGTTGAATTTTGGGCTGGTGAATTTAAACGTGGTCGTACTAGCCTTGAAGACGATCCAAGCCTAGGACGACCAAAAACTGCAACCACAGCAGAAATCATTGAGCAAGTACATAATATGGTTAGTGAAGATTCAAGTTTGACTAAGCGTGAAATTTCTAATGCCATAGGCATCTCAGACGAACGAGTACTCCATATTTTACATGAAGAATTACGTATGAAAAAACTGTTTGGAAAGTTAGTGCCGCACACATTAACAATTCAACAAAAACTGGATCGAAAACAAATTTCTCAGCGTAATTTGGAGCATTTTAAGCAGAATAAAACCGACTTCTTGCGTCGTTTTATAACTATGGATGACACTTGGATCTACCACCATGATCCTAAATTGAAACAAGAACGTTTACACTGGACTGAAGGTGGTTGTTCAGCTTCAAAGCAGGTGAAGTCACAACGATCAGCAAAGAAGGTTATGGCATCAGTTTTTTGGGATGCAAAAGGAATTTTGTTGATTGATTATCTTCAGAAAGGTAAAACAATCAACTCTGAATATTACTGCAGCCGTTTGGATCAGCTGGATGAAAAAATTTGTGAGAAAAGACCTGGTTTAAAGAAAAAAATCATTTTTCATCAAGATAATGCACCTGTTCACAAAAGTGTTTTGACGATGGCTAAATTCAAAGAATTAAAGTACGAATTGCTTGAACATCCACCGTATTCACCAGATTTGGCTCCCAGTGACTACTATCTCTTCAGAAATCCCAAACAATTCCTTCGTGGAAAGCATTTTTCGTCGAATGAAGAGGCCATAGCGGACGTAGACGGTTATTTTACAGAGCTTCCGGAAAACCATTATAAGGATGGGATAAAATTATTGGAAGATAATTGGAACAAGTGTATTGAGCTTCTAGGAGATTACATTGAATAAAAAAATATATTTCGTAACAAAAACATTATTCTTTCATTTCGAGCGCAGAAACTTTTCAACCAACCTGTATGTGTATCATTAACATTAACACATTTTTTGGTATATGATTTTATATGGTTATACATAAGAAAATTTCGGGAAATATTTGAAAGATATTATAATATATGAATACATATGGATGCAAAGCCATTTTAAATTATTTTATGTGACCTTCTCCGAGAAAAGGGACCGAGTGTGTCAAAAAACGGGAACTTGGGAAAATCGATAAAAATTAAAAATTTTAATGTTTTTCTCATTTTTATCGATTTCGATCTCAAATTTGTCCCCAATTTTGAGATCTAATTAGATCTGGTAAGATCTACTGAGATCTGGCCAGATCTGATCTTTTTACACGGTCTGTTATTTTTTGTTGATTATACCGACAAACATTTTTGAGTGTATAGGTTAAAAGCTTATTTTAATGAATTCTTATAAACTAACTTTTCTTTACAATTTAAATAAAACAAAAACATGAATACTTTACACTGTTAAAGAATATGTAAACATTGCATTTTTATTGCTTCCTTAACCCTTTCACACCGAAATTTTAATGGCTGGGAATTTTCCGACCAAAATTCGCGGAAATGTATATATATGCCCAAGAAATATTGTTTATTACTTTTATGGCTTTGCAGCACCCACTAGCGGAGATATTTGGAATTAAAATTCAAACATTAACATGCTGTCGACCCCGAGCGGGTTAATTTTTTTAAAATTTTAATTTTATATTTTTTCTATTACAAACCTCTACATAAAATCTCTTGAGTTTTTGAATTTTATTCATAACACAATTTTTGAGACTAAATTTTAGCCTTTTTTTAACTTTTAACAATTCTCAGTAGCGTTGATGATCACAAGACAAAATGCACTCTACTGATCTCATGTTGTTTTGAAATTTCACAGCCTGCATAAAATTTTAATAAGAACAAAATAACCGATAACAGTAAATGAATAGCGCTTTGGTTAAAATTCAAATCAGGGAAGAGTTGATGAAGTCGACGTACATTATAATGTACGCCACTCGCCAAAGGGTTAATATAAAGCATAAGTAGTCCTATAAAAACGCAATGTTAAATTCATCGATGCAACCATCAGAAAAGAAGTGAGCCCAGAACGATTTTTGTTGGGAACATTAACTCTTTATAATTTTTTATACTTATTCGGAAAAACGTAGTTAAATACTTAACGTTGATAAGTATGAACGAAAATACAGCTAAACATGTTTTCAAATATTTAAACAGGTATTTTTTTTTTTTTTTGAAAAATATTATCAAGTATTTTTATTTAATAAAAATTTTACATAATATTTTTATTTAAAAAAAAAAGAAAAACATTTAAACATGCCCGGCTAAAAATCGGCATATATGGATTCATACAGGTTTAATGTATGCTCGTGCTTGCTCATAAACCTGCATGCTTTTCCATACATGGATACATAAATCTCCATACATGCATCCATATATCCTCACACATGTGCATTAACGAAATTTGAGGTAATATCTACATGTATATTCATGTATGAACATCCATGAACATGCATGAAATTGTATGATCATACAAGCATGTTTATGAGCATGCACGAACAAAAATTAAACCTGTATGGATCCATATATGAAGATTTTTACCTGGGCAAATATTTTCATTTAAAAAAATTCTTGCAAATCTTCACATCGGAACAAAATCCTATATTTTCAGGGAAATACATAAATTTTATATTTTCAAGGAAATATAAAAAAAAAAATTACTTGAAATCTTCAAGTATAAATATTTTATTTTTTAAATATTTGTACTTAAAAATCACCATATAGAAATCAAAAATATACATGTAAATTTTTTTTATTATTTTTTCGGCAATAATTTTATTATTTTCAACTCTATTTTTAAAAACACATTCGCTTGCACCTTACATTCTTTGTAATGTCTTGGTAAGGTGTTCTTTGTCAACTTATTTATAAGGTGTACGTAAATGCATTATTACTGTTAACTTACATATAAGGTACAAAACAAACTTTTTACGTACAAAGAAAATAAACAAAAACATCTAACACGTTAAAGTTGACTAACATGTACACTAGACCGTACCTAAAAAAAAAAAAAGTTCGCCGTACACCCAAAAAAAATTTTTTTTTTTTTTTGCCGAACGTAGGGGTCGCCTTTTTCAATTTTTCGTTATAGCTTCGGCATTTAAAATCGGATTTTAAAGTGTGATATATCGATTTTTTTGCATCGAGGAGACCAGTGTTTTGCTATAAAGGAAAAATCCAATGAAAAAAAATTTAAAAAGGAGGTCGCCTTTTTAAATTTTTTTTCATTCACGTTCGGCAACCAATATATAAAAAAAATTCTACTGGGTTCATCGAAAAACTTTATTAGCAAAAATTTAATGATTTTTTGCGAGCTTCAATTTTCTGACATTAGGGTGGTACATTAGGATTGTAGCAACTGACACTGGTCTCCTCGAGAGAAAAACATCGATGTATCATACTTTAAGATCCGACTGTAAATGCCAAAGATATAACGAAAAATGTAAAATGGCGTAGGGGTCGCAAAAAAAAATAAAAAAATTTTTTTTGAAACCTCCTTGCAAAAATACTTCATATTGGAGGGTGTAGGGCGAACTTTTTTTTTGCCTGTAAGGTGGTACGCTCTAATGTACACGACACAATAGCTCAGTGGTAGAGTGTCCGAATATCATCCCGAGGGTTGCGGGATCGCGGTCGGCTTTTCCTATTTTTTTTTTATTTTTTTACAATTATTTCTTTAATTTTAAATCTATTTTTAGAAACACATTCGCTTACGATTCACATTCTTTGTAATGTCTAGACAAGGCATTTCTTGTCTACTTACATATAAGGCATTATAGATTGCCTTCTTTGTAATCTCGGGGCAAGGGCTTGAGACATTGCCAAACTACTTTTTTGTAATGCAGCAAGGATTGCATTAAATATTTCCAGCAAAATCTCAGTAGTGGGTGCTCATTACTAATATCTAAATAATAAGCAGTAGAATTAGGGTCTACTGCTTATAATTCGATGTTAAAACTCATTATTTTTGTTCGACAAGGTCGTTTTTGTAAGTAGTTGTCCATATTCGCTGCATATAAAAACGCACAAAATTTGTGCACCCGCTTACCCGCTGCATTACAAAAGTATATAAAATAAGTAGTTACCAAAATAAGTAGTTATTCGTGTGCTTATACGCAGTTAAAAAATAAGTGGTTACAAGTTGTTAAATAATACGACTTACTTATATACTTACTAGTGGTTAAAAAATAAGTAGTTACAAAATTTCCATTATCTTTATAAAGAAAAAAGTAGTCGCGCGTAAGCTAGACTGCTTACAAACACGTCTTCATCTAACAAAAATAACTAGCACTGACGCCGAATTATAACATCAGTAGTAAAAAATTTTAGTTTCATTATATAACCACTTATTTGGTAATGAAAGATTTTGCTGGGTTACATTATTTGTAAGCGAAGAGCATTGCCTTGCTTTTTCATCATTCGCGTGACAATGTAATCCAGAAAACAGTCGAGCAAGAATGCATGGAGCCAGGCACGTAGCTAGGGGTGTGGGCTTGGGGGCTCGAGCCCCCCCCCCCCCCCCGAAATAATTTGACAAATTTTGAAACGTAACAAAATACGTCGAAAGTAACATTTTTTAAAAAATGTAATAAAATATATTTATTTTTTGTTGAAATCAAATACCACATGGCCAAGTTTCATAAGTTTTCATTAATAAAATAGACTCTAAATCCAATTGCGAAAACTGCTTTCTGAATTTTTTTAAGGTTTTTGGTGGCCATAGAAACCGTTTTTATGGGTTTTTTTTTTTGTAAAAATCTTGAATAGTTATGTGTGTTAGGCATAATAAAAGAGGTTAGAAAATAAATAGAATGCAATCCTTACTTTTACTGAGAAAAATTTTATAAAATGTGACTGCAAATAGGAAACAGAAATTTTTTTCGGAACTTTTTATTGATAAGTGGCTATTTGTTTTTATTTTCGTCATATTTATTATAAGATAAACATAAAATTGATAAATTAACCTTTGGTTTTCCTTAAAAATTACAGGTTGCAGGCACAAGCTGTTACTATAGGGTGATAATTTGGCATAATTCGATATTTTACAATTTTTTTCCATCCTAAGTTAAGCATTATAATGTTAGCTTTTCACAATTTTTTTTTTTTTAATTAAAATTATTAACTGTCCATGAAAAAGCGTACTTTAGGAGAGACAAGAAATTTATTCTGGAAGTGACTGTAAATTAAATACATATATTGGATTTGTCCCAAGAAGCTTCTTGCAGTATATTTAACAAAACTAGATTCTGCGGTTTTAGAAGATCCTGCAAAATGATCATCGCGGTCAGAATCAATGTTTCAAACGCGAAATGAAAGTACACTGTTGCTAAAATAAAACCCTCAAAGTGTTTTGCAAATCTAGCTCGGTTTTTAATTTGATGGCCTCTTTAAACATACGTCTATTTTAACCTTTTGTTTGTTATTAGCAGTTTTGTGTTAAAAATTGTCGAAATCTACTCTATTTTCCTAATTCTGACACAATGCACTAGCATAAGTAGTGGACATCGCCTGAGTGTTAGTCTATCGTAAAAAATTATAAATACCCGACTAAAAAAGATATTATATAATCATATATCACCATATATAAAGCCATATATACGTCCATATCTAATTTGATCCGAATATTGGAATATATAATTATATCAAGCGAGATAAGCATGTTATCTAACCTGATACAATTTGATCCGAAAAGTGGGTCTATCTAACTTCATCAAATTATATATTAATACATATAATTTGATGAAGTTTTTCAAATAAAATTTTTTTTAGATCACTTCCCAATCAGAAAAATACAAACGGAAAAGCGATGGCAAAGCTCTTTAACAGGTGGTACAAGTACTGGCAAAAAGTGCTTTCCCATTCCCAAAATGATAACATCATTAGACAAAAGGACCGGCTGTTAAAAAAGCGACGGAAAAGCACTAGAGAAACAAAATTTGTGAACATTGGCAAAACGCTGGCAAAACCAATAAATAGGTAGTCTGGAAATATATTTTCCAAAATAAAATTTAAAAAAAGTTCATATGAATTTTTTTGGTCCTGCCGTGATTTGAACCCAGGCCGTCAGATTGGCAGACGATTACTCTACCCACTGAGCTAACGAGACTTATAATATTTGATAGCTAAACACATAAATGAGTGATAATCGCTGGACAACTACTGGATGTGCGAAAAAGCTATCACTGGCATGCAGTTTTGTGGAACTAATAAGCCAGCGTTGGGAGAGCAAAAAAAAAGTTGTCTTAAAGGCGCTTTTCCACAAACAAAAAAATTTATTTTATAGAACAAAAAAAATTTTAAATTAAAAAAATTCAAAAAAATTTTTTTGCTTGCAACCGGAACCTCCTGACTACAAAAAGCGTCAGCATTTTTATAAAATCATTGCTCTACCAGTGAATTGGTTTTTCTACCAATGGTAGCATTGGATAACCACTGGTTGCAAACCTTGGCATATCACTCTTAGACCATTTTTTGCCAGTGGTTTTTTTTATAAACCACCGAAATTTTTGTAAAACAAATGCTGGAAAAACGCTTTTGGCAAGCGCTGGCAAAGCGTCCCAAATGAGTGCTCTCCCAGTCATTTATTTTCAACACCATGGTTACCCAGTGGTATGCCAGTGCTTGATTTTTTGCACCACTGGCGATTTCTGATTGGGTTATTTTCATTCATATTAAATACTAATGCTTAATGTTTAGAAAAATTTTTGTTAATAAACTTGGAAATAGCTGACAAAATAAAACATTACAAAAATTTGTCGGAACAACTGTCTTATAAAATAAAAATAAATAACTTTCAGAATTAATTTTTTTTCACGGAAAAATAACTGTACTTAAACCATATTTATTTCAAAATATGTTTTTCTAATTTTATTTTTAAATTTAAAAATTGCAATTAAAGTTTATAAAATTTTGTATAATTAGATATCATGTCAGATATAATTATATATAAAATTAATACAATTTTCTATTAACTTTGTTATATATTTTGATATAATATGGTTTATAAAAGCTTATATGCCATTATATATAATTATGTATGAACTATATTTGCAGATCTCTTAATATATGGCTGGAGACCAAATCGCATATGATTATATATAACGTTATATCAAACATACCCTAGTAAAAATGATTTTTATATATTCATATATGATTTTTATACAATCATTTATGATTTTATACAATTATAACTTGTCAAATATTGTGAAACATATATTTTTATATGATTATATCAAAAGATCTTTAATTATATAAAATTATATTAACCAGATCCACCATTTTTCGGATCAAACCATGTATAGGTTAATATAATTATATAAAAAATATATTATTTGATCCGAAAAATGGTGGATCTGGTTAATATAATTTTATATAATTAAATATCTTTTGATATAATCATAAAAAAATATATATTTCACAATATTCGACAAGTTATAATTGTATAAAATCATAAATGATTGTATAAAAATCATATATGAATATATAAAAATCATTTTTACTAGGGTATTTATAAAACCAAAGTGTTAATATAAATGTATATGGTTATATAAAGCCACGCATATAAACATTTAAATTTATATCAAATCATATAAGATTATATGAAAACTTTTTTAGTCGGGTAGTGAGTAAAAATGTGAGGACACCCGGAAATTTTCACACAAAATAAAACATTTCGTATAAACAAACAATCGGAATAAAAATGACTAGGATTTGGTATTACACTTCACAGTTCATTTCAATCAATTTTATTTTTGAACTAGTGTGTTCTTCTAGTTCACTCGTTCATTCGAGAAAATTTTTCAGTCGTTCATACACTAATATAAAAATCTATAAAAATTTTTTCGGAAAAAACAGCTGAATACAGCAAAATCTGTTTGCTTAACATTAGAAAGATACAAGCATCAAGAAAAAACTGTTAAATTTACAAAATTTCAGCTATATTTTAGTTAATCGAAAATGAAAATTTACCCTGCTAAAATCAGCAAAAAATTTCATGGGAATTAGTCGACTAAACCATCACAAAGAATTTAAAATTTTTGTTTTTTTTTGTTTGATATTCTTAATGCGAATAAAATCTACACTGCAGAAAGCAGTCTACTATATTCTATAAAATATTTCTGTTTATTGTAGCAGGAGAGTTCATTATTTGTATTCAACTCAATTAAATTTAAACATAAATTAACTTTGGAATATATAACAATTTTTTTCCTGTTTTTTGTCTACTAATATTCCGCAACATTTTTAGCCAATATTAGCAAGGTAAATTTGCAATTCAATTAAACGAAATTTAACTCAAATACTCGTATTTAATATTTTAATAGTTGCATTTTTGCTAACTTATCTTACTAATATTTAGCAAAAAGGCTTTACTAATTTCAGGGCCCTTTTTAACTAATTTTGAGTACCTTTTTTTTTTGCTATTTTTCAGGATTTTTCTATCAGTATAAGATTATATTTTGTCAGTGGTTTGTTTGATAATTCCGAATAAAATAAAAGAACCGAAAAGAACAGTTGAAACTTACCTTATTCGTGAACGCGAGAGAGTTCCTTTCGCGCCACACAGATATTTCAAGAGGTCATAAAATAAAAAACCGAGCTAACTTTGCAAAATCCTCTGGAATTTTACTTTCATTTCGCGTTGGAACCATCGGGCTTGAAATTATTGTTGCGCTTTGAAATTAGTCTAAGATCATATTGGAATGGCACCCTCCATTAGAAATCAAAATAATAATGTTGTAATTTACTTTTAATGTTTAACCTTTCCGATAATCTATAAAATTGTAATAAAACACCAGCAAAAAAAGAGATGCCGATGCAGTAGAAAAATCACTATAATTGATGATCTAGATGTATTTACTTCTTTTTTAACATAAACACTAATGATTTTAACATTGAGTTGTCGTAGGAGAGGAGTACTCCAAATTCGACATTTTTTCAGTACTTATATTTTTTTTATTATATGCAACGGATACTTTGGAAGCAATGAAAGACGTGATTTTTTGAAGTTTTTCAGAATAATTTTTAAAAAAGCAGTAAAAATACGCTAATGGATACTTGTGAAGTAGTGAAATAAGTAGTTTGTAAGTCACTACATCAAATTGTTTTAGCTGGGACCTTTTAAAACTAATATCGAACAAGGAAACCGCGCAAATAAATTAAAAGTTTGTTCAAAAAGTATCAAAATATAATTTCACTGTTAAAATCAAGTAACAAAACTATGAGATACAGTATTTAAATTGTTTAACCAATTTTTTACCAACATATCTCTAAAGACATGCCTACCTATCCTTCTACGAAGTTTTGTCAGAAAATTCGCACGGAATCGATGCTTGGCAGTAAATGGGTAAAACAATATCTCTATATATAAAAGAATAACGTGACTGACTGACTCAACATCGCCCAGCCCAAACCGCTGAAGCTAGGAAGTTGAAATTTGGTATGTAGGTTCCTCTTTCGGCGTAGACGTCCGCTAAGACGGGATTTTTGGAAATTCCTACCGGAACGGGCAAAAAGGGGAAAAGTCTCCCCCTTGACGGCCTGCCAAAACCCCTTTGGCTAGAAAGCTAAAATTTAAGATATGTGTTCCTTGGAGTATGGGCTAACTTTTCTGGAAAGTACTTTCTGGAATTTTGGACAGGGACGTTGTAAAAATGGGGGTTAAAAAGGGGAAAAAGGCCCCCCTTGACGGCCTGCCCAAACCGCTGGAGGTAGGAAGTTGAAATTTGGTTCCTCCACTATCGTAAACATCCACCAAGACGGGAGTTTTGGAAATTTTTACAGGGACGGGCAAAAAGGGGAAAAAGTCTCCCCCTTGACGGCCTGCTCAAACTGCTGGAGCTATGAAGTTTAAATTTGGTATGTAGGTTCCTCGACCGGTGTAGACGTCCGTTGAGACGGCATTTTTGGAAATTCTTATCGGGAGGGGCAAAAAGGGGACAAAAAAAGTACCTTTTTCCAAAAAAGTACCTTTTCCCAAAAAAAGTACCTTTTCCCAAAAAAAGTACCTTTTTCCCAAAAAAGTACCTTTTTCCCAAAAAAGTACCTTTTTCCAAAAAAGTACCTTTTTCCAAAAAAGTACCTTTTTCCAAAAAAAAGTACCTTTTTCCAAAAAAAGTACCTTTTTCCAAAAAAAATTCCTTTTTCCAAAAAAAGTACCCAAAAAAAGTAAGTTTTTCCAAAAAAAGTACCTTTTTCCAAAAAAAGTACCTTTTTCCAAAAAAAGTACCTTTTTTCAAAAAAAGTACCTTTTTTCAAAAAAAGTACCTTTTTCCAAAAAAAGTACCTTTTCCCGAAAAAAGTACATTTTTCCAAAAAAAATACCTTTTCCCAAAAAAGTACCTTTTTCCAAAAAAAGTACCTTTTTCCAAAAAAAATTGCTTTTTCCAAAAAAGTACCTTTTTCCAAAAAAAATACCTTTTTCCAAAAAAAGTACCTTTTTCCAAAAAAAGTACCTTTTTCCAAAAAAAAGTACTTTTTTTAAAAAAAATACATTTTTCCAAAAAATGTACCTTTTTCTAAAAAAATGTACCTTTTCCAAAAAAAAAGTACCTTTTCCCAAAAAAAAGTACCTTTTTCTAAAAAAATTTTCCTTTTCCAAAAGAAGTACCTTTTCCAAAAAAGTACCTTTTTCAAAAAAACATACATTTTTCCAAAAAAAACACCTTTTTAAAAAAAATACCTTTTCCAAAAAAAGTACAAATAAAGTACTTTGTAAAAACAAAGTATCTTTTTCCAAAAAATTTCGTTTTTCCAAAAAGTACCATTTAAAATAATATATAATTTCAAAAAAACTACTTTTTTTCCTCCCCCCACGGAAATCTCCACTAAAACAAGGTTTCTTGATATTCGGCATACACGTGCGCTAAGACGGGATTTTTGGAAATTCCTACCGGAACGGGCAAAAAGGGGAAAAGTCTCCCCATAAACAGTCTCACAAATTGGAAAAGTGCCTGCCCAAACCAGTGGAGGTAAGAAGTTGAAATTTGGTATAAAGGTTCCTCCACTGTAGTAGACATCGACTAAGTTTGTATTTTTGGAATTCCCTACAGGATATCCCAAAAGGAAACTCGGTATGTGAGTTCCTCCTTCTGTGTAGGCGTCCGCTTAGACGAAATTTTTGAAATTCCTATCGGGAGGGGAAATAAGGTAAAAGTCTCCTCCTGATGGCTTGCCCAATCCCTTTTGGCCAACCTAAAATTTTAAATATGTATTCCTTGGAGTAGGACTAACTCACCGGCAACGTAATTTTTCTATTTTGGAACAGGAACATAGTAAAAATGGTGGTTGAAAGGGAAAAATGTCCCCACTAACGGCCTGCCCAAACCGCTTAGGCAATGCAGTTGAAATTTGGTATGAATGTTCCTCCTCATCCATCGCAGATAGCTGCGAAGATGGAATTTTTGTAAATTCCTAAAGGGAGGGGCAAAAAGAAGAAAAGCCTCACCTTGGGGGCCGGTTAAAACCCCTTCGGCTAGAAACCTGAAGCTTAAAATGTGGGTCCCTGGAGTAAGGGCTAACTTATTAGAAAGATACTTTTTTGAATTTTGGACAGGGTCGTTATAAAATGGGGGCGCAAAAAGGGAAAGTTGCCCCTTAACGACCTGTCCAAACTCCTGGAACTAGGAAGCTGAAATTCGGTACTTAGGTTCCTCTTCCAGCCTAATTCCAACCGGGAGGGACAAAAAAAAGTGTCCCCCTTGACAGCCTGCTCAAACTGCTGGAACTAGGAAGCTGAAATTCCCTGTCGATGGATTTTCGGAAATTCCTACCGAGAGGGGCACAAATAGTAAAAGTTGGCTAGAAACCTGAAATGTAAAACATATGTTACTTGGAGTATGGGCTCACTTACCGGGAAGGTGCTTTCTGGACAGGGACATTGCAAAAATGGGGATTAATGAAGCGAAAAGTGCCGCTTAAAGGCCTGCCCAAACCGCTGGAGGTAGGAAGTTGAAATTTGGTATTAAAGTTCCTCCTCTATTGTAGACATCCGCTAAGATGAGATTTTTGGAAACTTCTACAGGTAGGGTCAAAAACAGGAAAAGTCTCCCCCTTAACGGCCTGGCCAAACTGCTGGAACAAGGGATCTTAAATTCGGTATTTGGGTTCCTTCTCCAACGTTGACGTCCCCTAAGATGGTATTTTTGGAAATTCATACCGGGAGGGGTAAAAAGGGAAAAAACTTCCCTCTTGACGGCCTGGCCAAACTGCTGGATATAGAGACCTAAAATTATGTATGTAGTAGGTTCCTCCTCCAACGCAGACGTCCTCTAAGACGGAATTTTTGGAAATTTCTACCGGGAGGGATAAAAACGGAATAATTCTCCCCCTTGATGGCGTAACCGAACCCTTCGGCTAGAAACCTGTAATATATAATATGTTTTCCTTGGAGTATGGGCTAACTTATCGACAAGGCATTTCTAGGACTTTGGACAGGAACGTGGTAAAAATGGTGGTTCAAAAGGGGAAAATTGCCCCCCCCCCCCCTTAACGTCTTCGGCTTTAGCTAGAAACCTAAAACTTAAAGAACAAGTGTATATGAAACACTAAAATTAAGAAACTAAATAGGAAACGAGTGGAATGAAACACTACACAAGTGGAATGAAATGGATATAAACGTTGAACGAGTAGAATTGAAATTATAGAGAATGCAAATGGATTGGAAGAGGGAATGACCTGTTCAAACACTATCCACGGAATATGAAACTTATGTAGCATTGAAACTTACTCTCCAAAAAGTTAAACAAATTTTCTAAAAGAGAAAAAACCTTAGAAAAGGAATGGAACTTATATATTCCGATATTTAAACTTCATGTAACGAAGCACCGGTGGAAGAAACCGACGCAGTAAATTTTCCAACTGAATTTGTGAATTTACTTGAATTGCCAGGTCTACCTTTACATAAACTGGAATTAAAAACAAAACTTTAAGACACGTTAACAACGTGCTTTCCAACCCTGCTTTACGTTATTTATTTTCATTCAAAACACAAATGAACAAAACTACTTACGGGTCTATCTACCTAAGTTCGCACTTTACCAAATTATCTTAACATACACACGTATATTGCAATTTATTATGGATTCATTACTAACAATCCACTTTCATGAGAAAAAGTGATCAAATATTTATTTATTTTAAACCCATTGTTGTGCAGAATTATTTATTTGTGGTGGCTGGGTGAAGGATTTTATTATAAAAAACTGTACTTTAAATAAAAAGCGAATTTAAAAAAAATTGCCTTTAACTTTAAGGCACGCTAACAACGTAGCGGGCTGCGGCCGCTAGTACTCCATATTACAAACGGATAGCAGAAAATATTAAATATTGACAAAAAACTGAAACTTTTATAAATTGAAATCAGCTAGAAATCAAATTACACTAGAAATATATAATTTAGTTTAGAACTTAGAAAATGCTTTAGAAATGAAATTTTCCTTCATGGTTATTAGCCACTTTTAGTTGTAATATTAAAAACCTTTAGGCCCTTACAGATATTTTTGCGTTCTTACAGATATTTTTATAAAATTTTCTGCCTCTGTCTACTATTAACTTTTCTTTTTACTATTAAAAAAATTGTAAAAGGGACAGCTGGTGCAATGATAAACAAATAACACCATTGTGAAAATTCTAAATTTTAATTAAGCAAAGAAATACACAAAATAAAATTTCTATATATAAAAATTAACTGGACGAAGTCAAAAAAACTTAAATGCAAAAAATATGTGTGTCTGTGCGATTTTTTAGACTAAAACTATACGCATTTTAATTTTTTCTTTTAAATAGTTTTGGGTTAGAAAAGTGATTTTGTGCGTTCCCGTACTTTTGGGTAATTTTGTCATTTACATAGAGGATTTTGTGCTTACTCTCATTTTATTGAACTTTACACAAAAAGTAAAGGAGCACACATAACTTAAAATAACGAGTTTTTTAAAGTTTTATAAGCTTCCCCAGTAAGCAAAAAAAAAACGGGAAAAATTAAACAAAAAATTTTCAAAGGTGGTCGGGAAAATCTGTTCGTCGGTTATACAAATTTTAAACAAAATCAACTGACATCCAAAAACAATTTTGCGTAAATAATATTTTTTTACACTAATTCAGTATATTAAACTTTAAATGGCAATTTTTAATTTCAAATATTTCTTATTTAAATTAATTTCAAATCAGCGCTTTAATTTTAAATTTATTTAGTTACCAAAATTGTAATATATAATAGCTAAAACTTCTGTAAAAGAATAAAAAATACCGCACAAATTTCCCGGGATTGCGGGATTGAAAAAACGGACGGGATTCCCGGGACATGAACCCTAGTGCCAACACACACACACATAAAGTCATTAAGAGAAAGCGTGCTTGTAGTAGATATGGGCACTTGAGCAGAACTTTGCAACATTCACGTGAATTAATGTAAATATAAATGTGCTTAATACGAGAAAAATAATCAACAAGAGGGGGGAGTAATTAATTACTTTGAATTTTTTTTTTAAAGCGATGCAACACTCAGGAAATTCTTCCTATTAATTAACGTGTTGCTTTCTTTGGAAAGTGGATAGAGATGAAGTGAAAGGTGGTGAAAGATGAGGCGCTTAAAATATGGCAACACTGTAATGCGAGATGCTGAGTCAGGGATGATAAATGGGATTTTTAAAATAGTACTAACCAGCTTAAGAAATAGTACTTTTTCGACCTCTATAGTACCAAAATTTTTTTTCATTTAATTTTTTTATCATTATAAATTAACAAGTAAAAACTCATAAAAAATAAATAGTTCTGTTATATCTAATTCATACAGCAATAGAAAAACGTAAAAATTTTAGTTAAATCTATTAAAAATTATATATATTTTATTATATATATTTGTTCCTTCCTGCAAGGAGCATAGGGCCGCCTATTAAAAATTAAGTTGCATTAAAAAATTCTATCAGGTTACTTTTGTAAAATATTAGTAAGACAAGAACAGCAAAAACCAAACTGTTAAATACAAATAAAAAATTTTAGTTATATTTGAATAAAATTTAGTTAACAGATATAACAACTTAACCTGCTAAAATTAGTAATAAATAATAATTACTAGACTAAAAATCAACAAAAATTTAAAATCTAGAAAGCTTTTTTTCTATTTTTTAATACGAATAAAAATCTAGTCTTCTGAAATCAGCAGCTTACTATTTTTAGCAACTATTTCCGTTGATTTTAGAGGGATAGACTGCTACTTTTATTCAACTAAATTTAACTTAAAAGTAACAAAAATTTTGTAGATATAACAGTTTATTTTTGCTATCTTTACTCTACTAATATTAATATTTTCTACAGATTTTACAGTATAATTTGTTATTTTCAATGAACTAAAAGTTAAATATAAAAAATATATAAAAAAAATCTGCTTATCTCAACAGTTTCTTTTGTAAGGCCATTTTTGCTTAATCTTTAGTAGCTTTTTCTGCTATTTTTACAAATTAGAGGTTAATCACAACTGGGTCGATTGTCGACCGACGACAGCAAAAGTCGTCACGATTAATTTAAATTCAGCGACAGGCGACCGTCGACATTTGTTGACGTTTAGAAAAAAAGGAAAGCAAAACAAGAATATTGTTGTATTTGTTTGACCACAATTCCTCACCAATTTAATTGGTCTTTCACTAATTCTTGTTGCTTTATATTTTATTGTATTTAATTTTTTTGTAAACAAAGTACGAATTTTTGCACCTCTAATACGAATTTCTAACAACCCTGTTCTAATGGCAATCTTTAATTAGTTAAAAATATGGCAACAATTTGACAAATATTTTAAGTGTGTATTAGTGTGTCGTCAAGAAAATAGAATAGATTCTATTCCGACGACAAATCGCCAGACGACATGACGACATTTTGCCTCCCATACAAAATATATGAAAAAGCAACTCTCGTTGTCGTTGTCGACCCAGTTCTGATTAATCTCTTAATTTAATGATTACATTAGGTGCATTAAGAATTTATTGGATTCTTCGAAATAGGTTTTAGGTATTTAATCAATCAGAAATGAAAATCGAATGAGTGAATTCTTTAGGAGCTCTGATGGGGAAAAACATTTTTCCCGTTTCAAAAAGTACAAAAATTTCTTAATTCTCCTAATTTTTAATATTTTCTTTTTGTACTCATACGTATTTTAATAAAAAAAAATGCGAAAGAACATTTGTTATGTGTTTAACTTGAGTTTTCAATAGTAACATCTAATATTTTAAATATTTTCAACATAAGTATTTTTTATTTAAAATTCCGATATTTGATGTATTCGCTACCCAGCAAAATTTTTATGAACTGGTTGAATCTGTTCTAGAATAGGTGCTTTTTCCACCGGTTCCGTGGAACAGGTTCTAGAACTAATTCCTGGAAGTCAAAATGGATGGCCTCACTGTCGCAGAACCGGTTCTATAACTGGTTTAGGAACCGGTTCCAAAGCAACCTGTTCTAGTTTGGAGGAACATAACCTGTTGCTTTTGGGACAAACTCAAACAAAAATCACCGATGATAGAACATAAATTAGAACAGGTTGCATGCTAGAACAAGTTGTTCTACAACCGGTTCTTTGCATCCGACAATTTTGCTGGATAAACACAATAATATCTATGAAAATTAAAAAAGCACAAAAAATTTAAAAATCGAAAAAGTGTAAAAGTACTAAATGATTCAGGGGAGTACCATAGTACTTTTGAGGTTCCAATAGTACCATAAAAAGTACTATAGTACTAACGTTATCATCCCTGTGCTGAGTCTTAGAACAGTTGTTGGGCGCCATAAAATGAGGAGTTGGCGAACTTTGTTGAAGCTTTTTAGTTCATAGCCCTATTATATTATGAGGGATAGAAAAAATTCAATACAGGTTCAAACTTTGGCTCAGTTTCTCTCGGTTATTTTTTGACAGCGTATTTAAGGCTGAAAAGTTCGAATTTTTTTTCATTCCTTGATAAAAAGTTGGTGAATGAATCGTACCAATCTTAAAGTGGAACTCTAGACCTGGAAAATGTTATTGCTCTTTCGTGGTTTTTCATTCGTGGTATAAAATTGTTTAATGAATCGTACCAGTTCGAAAAATAGAACACTAGACTTAATTGACAAACTAACTTTTGGGAGCATGACCCGGCTAAAAGGCCAAAATTTTGAAGCATAAAATTCCAAAACCGAAAAAATCGGGAAAACTCCGAAAAATTTACAACAATTGCATAAAGTACCAATTTAGAAACTGGAATATGTAACCTTACAGACAGCAGTTAAAAATCGCCATATATTCATGGACGTGTGTGAACTCACATATGCTGGTATATGAAGTCATACAAATTCAAATATGTTCAGGTACTTCCATATAGGATTCATATATGTTCATATGTATTCATATGTGATCATACACGAACATATTACCTCAATTTTCGTTAATGTACACTAGACCACCCAAATTTGCAAAAGTATTTGTTTGTTCGCTCCACCGGCAGTTTCCGATAGATTGGGCATACAAAATAATATGTGTACAAAAATTGGATCTCTCGGGCACAGTCAGTTTGGACTTTTGACCCTAAAAATTACCTAAAAACACTTAAAAGCTTTTTTGCGCCATAACTACTAAATTTGCGGTTTTCGGAAAAAATACCATATAAGTGTTTTATGCGGAATGAGAGGACAAACACTCTCTTCAAAATAATCTTTAAGGTCTCGTTACTAGATCGTAAATGTAACGAGAACGAGTCGTAACGTGGTATTTTATTTTTGCTAAGTTACTCAAAATATGTAACGTGCTATTAAGGATTGATAAATTTGATTTTCAGAATAGTACCAACCAGTTTAAAAATAGTACCAAAACTTGCACTTTTTTTATAAAATAACAAGCAAGAACTTTCATAAAAATTCATTGTGGATTATATTTTATCCCTGAAAATCGGATTCAATTTCATTTTAAATCGAAAATAATTTGTAGTAGATTTAGCTCATTTGATTCATTCAATCATTAAATTAGTTTTTATCTACTTAATTTGTTTACTTTTCAAATATAATATTTTAAGTGTTGGTTTTAAACAAAAGTTTTTGTATGAAAATTAAAAAAAAAATTTTTTATTGTTTTTGCCAAATAATTTCTTTTTTAAATAAACTGGATTTCTATAGAATATTTGGAAATAACAAAAATGTGCCAGTGTACTAATCAAACTTTGATTGTGCCAAACATTGTACAATTGTGCCACAAATTCCATCACTTGTATGCAACTAAAAACAGCTGTTTTGCTCTCTCACGTAAAAACGGAGAAAAAATTCTGTTTTCAACAGAAATGAACGGCACGTTACGACTCGTTTACGTCTAGTACTCAGCACTATGTGTTTCTCATTAAGCAGGTTGAATCAGCTGATGCGTCGCGTTACATTTACGTTCAAGTAATTTGGGCTTTAGTCTAAGTATTACTTCTCGTGGCGTTTTAAGCGGATAAAATCAAAATTTGTAATAAGACTTCATTTTAAACGGCCCTCGTTAAAATTGGGACAGAGACAGTTAGGATCGGTTATCATTTTTTTGTAGAGTAAGATATTTTGTTTTTAAAAACCAATTACATTTGCAACATAGCTCTCTCGAAAGAGAGACCAAAATCGGACTTAAGTATGATCATGTATGTTCATATATATTTCGATTTTCACATGGGAGGGTAGATATTTTTTACTAGACATGTGTATTAGGCTGGGTCGATTTAGCAATCGATATTGTGCCATCGATTCTTCGATAGCTTTTGGCTTGAGGTAGGAAATAAAAAAAAAAAATCGGCTGATTTAATTTTTTTTTAAATATTACCTTTCCAAGGTAAAATTGTACGCTAAAAACGGATGGCGATAGCAGTTTTTCCAAAAAAAATGTTTTGACGTTTTGAACGAGTTTTTGTCGAAAAATCGATCTTTTTTTATGCGTTAATTTTTAAGGTTTTTTGGTAGGTATGTTGAAAAAAAATTCGCCGATTTCAAATTTTTTTTGAATATATCCTAGGTCAAACTGTACTGTTAAAACGATGTCGATATAATTTTTTAGAAAAAAGAGTTTTTTTGGGTTTTTAGACGATTTTTTGTCGAAATTTGGGCGCCTCGAAAATGATTTTTTTGATATGTCGTAGTGGAACTTTTTTTCCTCATGCCAAAAGCTTTCGAAAAATCGATGGCACAATATCGACAAATTTTTGTCCTTACAAATCGGCCCACCCTAATGTATATATTTTACAAGGCTTGTATTTATTATACAAATAAATGTCCACTAGCGCACCCATATGTGCATAAGTGTTATTTTTCCAGCTCCCCGCTCATTTTTGGATAGGCTGAGAGTAAAAAATAAGATCTGTGCAAAAATTGGGTTTCTGCGATGTAAACCGGCCAGGCCGTTAAATTTATGTTCTCAAAATTACCCTAAAAAGGTTCATGGATTTGTCCATCTATAACTCTTAAACTAGCTTCCGGTGATAAAGTTACATTATTTCAAAACAAAAAGTAATGACTTACCATTCACTGATTACGTATTGGATGATTTATGAACGGAAAGTAATGACTGAAACATTTTTGAAAATCTATTTTTAGAGACATTACTTTGTGTTTTTTTGTAAGCATGGTGTATATTTTTCGACATTATGAACGAAAATACGAAGCGCAACAATTCATTTACTTTTTAAGCAATCAAATGTTATATGTGTTGATAGCTCAGGTGGTAGAGTTCTCGGCTAACAAGCAGGGATCGCAGGTTCGCAGTAAGGTGTAAAGTAATGCATCGGCCCCTGTGACAACACATTACTTTACATATTATTTGGTAATGTGTGGTTTTGGGTAGCTATTAGGCGTGTTCGTTTACGTATACAAGTTACTATATCAATACAAAAAGTAAACAAAACTTTCCAATTGTAGTAAAAGTAGTAAGAAATTCGAGTAAACGAACACAGTGATTGTTTACACAATGAAAAGGCAAACACTTTCTTTATACAAACTTTTAACCCTCTCATGACCGTTAGTGGTGTTTTAATAGGTAAACATGAAAATGTGTGTCAAAACTATGGAATGCAAAATCCCTCACTTTTTGATTTTCCGGGAAAGCTGGAAATTTATTTTGAATTCCCGGTATACCGGGATCCCGCAAGGGAAGTAAATTAGAAAATATTTTATAATAATATAAAATTTTTTAATAAAGAAAATATCTTAAAGACCTGAGATATTTAGGTTCGTGAAAAAGCTCAGGCCGTGAGCGGTTTTTCTTAGAATTCCTTGGAATTTTCGTAGTTGGAACGATTTAAGTGGTTAATGTGATATGTATCAATTTTGATTAATCGCCTGTTTTTATAAAGCGAACAGAATAATTCCGCCTGAGCAATATGTGTATTTTGTGACTGTAACAAAAACAAGATATATACAATTCCTCTGCAGGAATAATACCGTTTGTTCTATAAAAACAGGCGGTCTTTTAACACTAATAAAGGATTTAATTTATTTCAGTATCTATGTATATATCAATCTATGATATCCGTTTTTCGTCATCATCTCCATCATGTTTTTATTTATTTATTTATTTATTTATGTTTCTGTGCAATCTTTAATTTACTAATATCTTAAATACTTACCAACATCTTAGTGGACTTGTTTAGATGATGATTTCGTGTACATTTAGGCCCAGTTACGTGATGTAAGAAGTAACGGTGAAAGAAATGCCTGTTTGTAGATATTACTTTAAAGATTCTACTTTTGATTGTGAATAAGTATGATCATGATGATGTTGCAGCGGTTGCTGCAACAACTAACTTCCAATACATATACAAGTTTGTATGTATATTACACACACATACATAACAACCTCATGAGAAATGTAGCAAAACATGTGTACGTACATGCATTAGTTCACATATTATAAATGGCCATCAGAAAACGGGTTGTTGAAAAACATTTTTAGACTAAAAAAAAAAAAAAATGTTTTTAGTATCAGTTAGAGTAGTAAATATGTTTAGCTCGACACCATTATTAAGGTTTAATGATTTTTCATTAGCATACAATTGAACAAATTTGTTCAAGTAAAGTTCTAACATCAAATTTTCAATTTCATAAAAGTGTTAATGGATATTGTACTAATGCTACTGCTGTTGCATGCAAATTGTGGCAATTCGCTTCCGTCTTACAGTGGAGGATCACACTTTTTTACGAACTTGCCTGGCAAGCCACCAGCGCTATATCCAAAGTACATATCTGGCTGTGTGGCTGCCTGGCAGTAGTAACTCACTGTTTGGCTAACTTGGCCATTTTTGTATTTTTTGTTGCATCCTGTAGTTGTGTGATCAAGTTGAATCAACACTCGTGCCGAAAACGTGACCTAAGCAGCTAGAAATCTACACTTGCACCTTTTACATTTGCAGGCAGGCAGGCAGCCAGCCAGACAGGCAGTCAACCAAGCAACTGGCAAGCCAACAGCCAGCCACACGGTAAGCGAAACAACAACACAGTATAGCCAGGAGGCATTTGGGCAATCTCCAGGTAATGTTGAAGCACCACCCGCGTACTAAAACATTGATTCTTCGTATGAATATACGAATGTTAGGGTGGTTCAAATTCAAAAAGGATCATCGCTATATACTTTACAAGACTGCCCCTGTGCTTGTTAATACCCCTTTCCAGGTTGAGCCTAGTCTAACACTATTTAGAGGTCGGTATAATATGTCGAAATTTTGAACATGCAATGAAGGAAATATATACACAACACAGTGAATGTTTAGAAAATATGGATTTACCCATTTCTTATCAAAGTGACTTTAAAGTTATATCTACATTTAGTAGACTATAACTTTTGATAGGAAGGCGATATTACAATGGCGTAAAAAGCATATGATACTTTGAGGCCTTGACTACAAATGATATTTAAAAAATTACAAAAGTTTTACTTCCAGGGTTGCCATATAAGGATTTAAAAAAACAATTTTTGACTTTTTTCGAAGCTCTTTTTTAAAAAAATATTTAAAAATATAACGAAGAGCGGCGTAATAAAAGTGATATGTTGATTTCAAAAAAGACATGTATGAAAATATTTAAGCGACGAAAAATTCAGAGTTCAATTCGCACTTTAAAGAAAAATTGACTAATCTTATTAAGGGTTATTTGTATTTGTAAAATTGTAAGTAGGCTTTCCAGTACCGATTTCGGTAATACCGACATTGTCGAAATTTGAGCCATTTTAAGAAATTCGAAATACCGATTTAAAGGCACATCTACACGGGATAGAAATCTCGTAGAGTTTGCGTTAAATTTGTCATCTCTAATGTTGTTGGCACTCATTTTTATCGTAAAAGTACCATCTCTAGTTGTCAAGAATTTGTTTTTATTAAAATTTTTGTAAATCAAAGAATAATTTTTTCTCAAAATACCAAAAAGTGCATTTAATCAACTGAATTGTTCAATAATGTTACAAAACATATTCAAAATTGTTACTAATTAAAAAAATTGTGTATGACAGCAATTGTCGTAGACTTATACAGAGCTGCATCTTCATAAAATCTCGCGAGTTTTCTATCCCGTATAGATGTGCCTTTAGAACGATACCGATTTCGGTATTGCATACAATTTTTTTTGTTTATTATTTTAATATTTTATGTAATTTTTAAGAGAAATTTTAACAAATTTGACAATAATTCTGTTTTTATGTTTGCAGTTCTTTACAAATTTTATATTTTAAAGATGCAAACATTAATAATTACACTAATAGAAAAAAGTCCGTAAAAAATTTAGTAAAAACTACTAAAAATTAGTTAAAAATGATGCTGCAGAAAAAAACTGCTAAATTAGCAGATTATTTTTGCTATATATTAGTAATATAGGAACAGCAAAACTAAAACTGTTAAATATACAGAATTTTAGTTATATATGAGCTAAATTTTTGTAAATGGAGATTAGCAAATTAACCTGCTAAAATCAGCAAAAAATTTTGCTAAATAATTAGTAGCCTAAAAAATCACCAAAAAATTTAAAATTTTCGAAGTTTTTTTTTTCGATTTTTTTTTTAAATGCAAATAAAAATCGAGCCTTTTGAAAACAGCAGTTTACAATTTTTTAGCAAATATTTCTGCTGATTTTAGTCGAATAGACTGCTATTTGCATTCAACTAAATTTAGCTTAAAAATAGCAAAAATTTTGTAGATTTAACAGTTTATTTTTGCTATTTTTAGTCTACAAATATTTAGCAAAATTTTCTGCAGATTTTACAGTACAATTTGCTATTTTCAATTAACTAAAAGTTAGCCTAAATATAACTAAAACTCTGTAAATTTAGCAGTTTTAATTTTGCTGTTCTCATTTTACTAGTATTTAGTAAAAAAATCTGCTAATTTTAGCAGTTTTTTCTGCAGCATCATTTTTAACTAATTTTTAGTAACTTTTTATGCTATTTTTACGGATTTATTTCTATGAGTGTACGAATATAACTATTGCATTTTTACTGAACTAGAACTTTGGACAACGCAAAAACTAAAATTAAAATGAATAAATTTTTAATTTAGTAGATTTGAGGTTAAAAAGAAGAAAAACCAAAATAAATTAATTTTTATTCGTATTAATTCAAAAAAGAAATATCTTTTTCAAGCTTTGAATAAAACACAAGAGAAAAGAATAAGCCTGCCTGGAATCAATAATTTTCGTACACAATTTTGAAATTTTGAGATGTGCTAGATATAAGTTTACGCGCTAAATAAGAGTATTTATGTGAATACCGAAATTACCGAAAATTCGGTACTGGGAAATTTTCAATACCGAAATACCGATTTCTCAATACCAATTCGGAATTGGAAACCCTAATTGTAAGTATGTAGAAAATTAATCGGTTTTTATTTGTTATATTAAAAATGTGCAATTAGTGTTGTCAAATAACAATTTTTAAAAAACGTCTAAAAATACCAATTGCAAAAGAAATAATTTATTAGTTAAGTTTTGTAACCGTCGCATAGGACAATCGTAATATTAGAATTAATTAATAATTTAAATTTCTTGCAATTTTTTCACAAAAATTTGAATTATCAAAATATAAAAATTTAATTTTTGAAAAAATATTACCCATTTAAGTGCGTACAGAGCGTCAAAGTTTCAATTTAAATTACTTATACCACCATAGAAATTGCAAAAAATGTTTACTACGAAACCGGCCCACAGTGCTTTGTCCCATAGACAAAAATCAAAAAAAATTTGTGTCTCCGATTTCGACGAAAATATTTTTTTTGTATATATACTAAAATTACTTAATATTGTATGTTAAATATTATCCTTTCTGGTAGAACTCATTCTGTCTACACTAGAGGTCGCTAAAGTCGCTAAATTTTTAACATAGAATGTAATGAAAAAAGATGAATTTTTTGGATCTTACAAAAAAAATTTGTAAAAATTTATTTTTAGAGGTATCTTTACAAACTTTTTTTTTAAATATTTGAATATATTCGAATCACTAAAAAATAATAAAATTGCAAAAACATCTACAATTAACATATCAAATTAATCTTTGAATTTTTACAATATTTTAGCTGGGAGCCTAAAAATATCAAAAGTTAAATGGAACTTTAAAAAAAATTATGTTAATTGATTTTAAAATTTAAAAATATTTTGTTATGCTCTTATAATTTTATATAAGAAAAAATAAAGAATAGAACCAATTTCTTAATTTAACTATAAAAAAATTTGTTTTCCAAGGTTCAAAAAATGTATTTTTGTAATTTCATTTTTTATGGGTTACGAAAAAGTTTCCAACTTTCTTAGATTTTAATAAAATGTTATATTTTTTTTTTTTTGAAAAATTGAGGTAATATTATTTTTTTTTTTAAAGTATAAAATTTGGCAAAAACACATCATCTATTTCATTAATAAATCCTTAAATATACCTAATTTTTGGTTAAAATCCTAAAAATTACCAAAGTTTGAAAATATATTAAAAAAAACGAGTAAAAAGGTTAAAGGCGGGCATGCCGACTATACAAGACCCTACACCAGTCTGGTGAAAAGCCAACTAATGTTTGGATCCGAAATTCTAATGGGTTAAAATGGGACTTGTGTCAAAATTTTCTATAATGTGAGTCAGCGAACCAAATTTCATTAAAATATCTTAATATTTGCGACCTGCAGTTTGTAACCAAGCCAATTTTGGGGGGGACCCTTATATGGGCACTAGGTCTAAACATGGACCGATGTTCACCAAAATCAATAGGCTTCGTCGTTGGCCAACGTAGGTCTGTGTACCAAATTTCATCAAAATATCTTAATATTTGCGACCTGCAGCGTATAAACCATATAATTTTAGTAGAACCCTTATATGGGCACTAGGTGGACCGATATTCACCAAAATCAATAGGCTTCGTCCTTGGGCCAAAATAGGTCTGTGTACCAAATTTCATCAAAATATCTTAATATTTGCGACCTGCAGCGTATAAACAATATAATTTTGGGGGGACCCTCATATGGGAACTAGGTCTAAACATAGACCGATGATCACCAAAATCAATAGTCTTCGTCCTTGGGCCAACATAGGTCTGTGTACCAAATTTCATCAAAATATCTTAATATTTGCGACCTGCAGCGTATAAAAAATATAATTTTGGGGGGGACCCTTATATGGGCACTAGGTCTAAACATGGACCGCTGTTAACCAAAATCAATACGCTTCGTCCTTGGGCTGATATAGGTCGGTGTACCAAATTTCATCAAAATATCTTAATATTTGCGACCAGCAGCGTATAAACAATATAATTTTGGGGGGGACAAGCCCCATTTTAACCCATTCGAATTTCGGATCCAAACATTAGTTGGCATTTACCCAAACTGGCGTAGAGTATTGTATAGTCGGCATGCCCGACTTTAACCTTTTTACTCGTTTTAACTAAAAATTTGTTAAACAGATTTGACATATTTTTTTACTGACGTATTATATTTTTACGTGTACGATTTTACAAATTTTTCTACTTTCTTTTTTCTATGAGTGTAAAAATTATGTTCAAGTTATTTCAAGTTGGTTACTTTTGATCTGTCATATTAATGGGGCAATTAGCATTAAATTGCACATCAACGACTTAATTGAAAGTATTTAGACGTGTTTTATAACAATTATATCTGAAATGTAAAATGTTAAGAATTCTACATGGGTCACTAACCTAAAAACATAAAACAACTTGTCATAAACTGAATAATAAAAAAAAAAAAAAAATCACACAAGAAATATAACAACCAAAAAATATGTACATTTATTAGAAACAATTAAACGAACCTAAAACTCCGAGTTTTGTGTTGAGTGAATTCAAAGAGCACAACAAAAGCCTAACATCACTAACAGAGATGATAAAGTTGGTACTATCGTAGTTTTTATGCTACTATTAGAACCTCAAAAGTTCTACGGTACTCCGAAGACTCATTTGGTATTGTACTCAGTGTTGCCAGGTTTCTTAGGCATAGAATCGTCAAAAATTCTGGAAAATATCGTCAAAATCGTCATAGATTTTGAAAACTCGTCAAAAAATTGTTAAAAATCGTCAAAATAACACTATTTGTATTATAAGGACCCTAAAAACTTAATAAACATTTTAAAAAGTATCCTTTTTTAATCATTTCGTGCTTGTTCGAATTAACATATTTACTAAAATGTTTATAAACATTATCGAAATTTGCCATATCCTGAAGTAGTTGCTTTAAACAAAAAGAAATACCAACAAAAATTTCAGATTTTAAAATATTTACTATGTATTTTACAGACATTCTTCCGAAAAATTGAGATTCGTTACAGCCCAGTGTAGAAACGGTAATGACATATCTTCTGCATTATTTTAAAACATATAATAATGAGTTACTGATAATGACTTATTTTTATCATTATTTCAAATAGAAAATTATTTTATAGATTTTTTTTTTAAATTTTTTTAAATCTATTTTTAGACTCAATATTTTTTAAACACTGGTAAGGATATGTATTGCTTTTTTGTATGTTGGCGAGTAAGCTTACTTGTGTGCAGCATGTCAATTATGTTTTTATTTATTAAATATTACATGTCGATATAGCTCAGATGGTAGAGCTATTGACTGGCAATCTGTAGACCCAGGTTCAATTCCCGAACCAACAAATTTTATTTAAAAAAAATACAATAAAAAATATTTTTTTTTTATATAATTTATTTTTTTGAAAATCTTTTTTTAGACTCATTATTTTTATCAGTACTGGTAAGCACATAGGTAACGATATATTTTTTGATTTTTCGTATGCTGGTATGTAACCATAACTCATTATTTTTCGCGACATCGCACAGTGGGTTCGATGACACCCAAACGAGATATTATTATTTTTTTGGATTAACTATATGTAGGTTAGTTTAAAAAAATAAATTTTTATATTTTTCGTTGAGAACTTTTTTTAATTTAAAAAAAAAGAAAATTTTTTTTTTAAGTATTAGGGGTGTCCATGAAAACGCGCAGCAGTTGGATTATTACAAGATATCAGAGTTCATAAGATCAGACATTTTCCGATCCGAAATCATTTCGGTTTCTAAAATATGACGTTTTGAAAATTGGATAAACATAAAAAATTTAAAAAGTGTTTTTACAAAGTCACTCATAACTATTAAATATTACATCTGAAAACCTTATTTTGGTTCTACTTTAAAGACGACAATATTATATTTCAAATAATATGCATATCTTGAAATATATAGAATGAAACTAAGAAAAATGAGCACAAAAACTAAATTTTAGACTCGACCGTTTTTAATTGTTTTAAAATTTTTTAATATATTCTCCTAAATAATTTTGCTTGTATCAAAATGCTTAGAGCTTCTTCTGCATTAAATTGCTGTGGTTTAACCTGCTTTAAGATTTTTCTGTACCTTGAAGCTCTTGTTGGAGTCGACGTTGTTATATCTTTAACCAGTTTTGACAATTCGATTTTTCCGGAAGCTCTTAAACCCATTTGTGTGGCATGAGCTAATAAAGGTAATGGAGTATATGTCTTATGCTATTACTCTTCTTTGCTTTGGTTTTCTCATTACTTTCTGCAAATTAAAGTTCTTTACGTCCTTGATTTTTTGGTGGGGGACAAACGAGATAGAAGCATGTGACCATTCTTTATTAACACTCAAAAAACGTTCATTATTCCTCCGACTTTTATTATAATGAAATTCGCTAATAAATGTGCTAAATATTTTTTTAAAATCATTTATATTGGACGGGATATTGCGTTTAATGATTTTCATTTTTAAAATACTGATTTTATCTTTCCATTCATTTCCATTAGTATTTTTCTTGAAATTATAAAGTCCTCAAGGAGGGATAAAAATTGTGTTGGGGTTTGTTCCTAAAAAGAGTTTATATATTTTTTTTAAAGAAACGAAAGTTTCAATCATTTACCCATTTACCAAATACCGAATACTAAATACTTCATTTAATACTTTACTTTTAAAAATACTTCACATTTTAAAACAACAAACAATAGGGGTATTCATATAACGCGTTCTACTGCTTGGTAAACTGTTTATAAATACACAATGTGTAAATGTATAAATATCCGTAATATATTTTAAAATTGTTGACGTATTTGGAATATTGTTCTTCTGGTTCTTCCTAAATTCCTCAGTAATTTCTTTTAGAGAAAATATTATTTAACAAATTTAATATTTATTCAATAAACAATCACAACAAATTACAAATATTTTTATTTTGATTATTTTGATATTTTTCAAATGTTCAAACAAAATTAATAATAAATTGTAGAATAAATTTATCAGGGTGCGTATATACTAGAGGCCAGTATGAATGTTTTGCAAGACATTCGCAAAACATTTTCTTATACAACACCAAAATATTTTTTTTTGTTTTCTGTTTTATTTTTTTTTTGTAATGATCTGAATTTTAACATCTTGTAAATAACTACAAATAAGTAAAATGGTCAATTTTTGTTATATTTAGTATTAAAAATCGTCAAATCTCTCATCAGCGCATGCAAGAGAATGTTTTGTAAGACATTCATTCAGCCCTCTAGTATATACGAGTAGTTTTTGAAATAAATGATATAACTTGACCAGGCTTACACTATCGTACATTTTATATGAATACCCCTAATATCACAGTAATACGAAAAAAAAAAGCGCGTGACACAATTTTTTTACAAATTAATCTTTGTCATATAAATAATAAAAAAAAAAATAAAAAAAAAAATAGAGCAACAAATGCGCAAATTTTTTTTTTTTAATATACAACCTCAAATGTTCTACTTTTCGAAAATCTACAAATCAGAACCCAGAACTACCCAGAAATTTAACCCTGGGCCTTTAAATATGAAAAACAACCCAAAATTGGTCAGTTTTTAAAAAAATAATTAAAAATATTTACACATAATTATTTTTAACAAAAAGGTATTAACTAGTATTAAATACCTGAAGTTGAAGGTTCCGTCACAAAAAATTAATTTTTGAAAAGCTAAATAGAAAAAATTAAGACTTGAATCGTATCAATTTTCAATTTTTGCCACTGTATGCGAAAACACTAATAATTCTCTAGCTTTGAGAGCACACTGTAGAATAAGTAAACAACATAGACGATTGATTGTGACAACTGCAGAATTTTATCTAATTTTACCCGATACCAAAAATTATTTAAAAAAATTGATTCTAAAATTTCAATTAATCGCCACTTTGGCATCATTTGAACCCAATGTGCATCGCCATATAAAGGTAATAAGAAATGTAATAACAAAAGTAACTAGTTACCATTACCAAGTATGTAATTACATAACCACATATCTGGTAATGATTTTCTACACTGGACAGTTTTAGGACAGAAGTTTTACACAAAAATTATCATATTTTTTATTATTTTTCCTGTAAGTTTTGTACATTTTAAAATACGTATTTAAAGAAAAGTTGGCAGTTTCTCAATAAATAAAAAATTATGATGTACTTGAACGGATTTTTACATTTTTTCTAGACATAATTTCAATTAGAATTTCAATATGAACACTTCTAATCTAAAATTCTAAAATATTTTTTAAAAATCGTATAGATTTGCTGAATAAAAATTATCTGATTTTGCAGCGATTTTTTAATTTGTTCCCACATTAATTTACTTGCAATTTTGCATAATTCTAAAAACTAAAAATTTGAGATTTAGAATTATAGATTGGAAAAGTATCATATTTTTGCACATTTCTTGCTGTATTTCATATTTAAAAAAATCGTCATTTTGAAGGAAAAAATCGTCAAATCGTCATTTGGCTATTTTTGATAGTAAAAATCGTCAAAATGACGATAAATCAACACTGATTGTAAAATACTTTTAAATTCAATTCAAAGCAAAAGGTTTTGAAATGTTACAAAAAATATTACAAATTAGGCAAATTTACGAGAAAATCTACAAATTGTTGTGATTTTTCTTTAAAAATATATTTAAAATAATTTAATACAATTGTATGTTTCAATATATAAATATGTATAGCTATATATACATATAACTTAAATGTGAAAAAATATATATTTAAATATATACAGTATTGTTCGAAACCTAAGCAACTTTTCCTAATAAAGTAATCAAAGTCCTACATATTCTTTGTAAATTGGTTTATACAAAATAACACTTTTAATTTTTATTATGTTATGTGCCTACATTCTAATAATAACAAGAAAAATTTAATTCCATTTCCTTGCCAGTAAAAAAAAAACAAAAATGAAATTGACTCCATATATTGCTGTTCGAAACTTAAGCAACTATTTGTTTTTGTATTTTTTTGCAACAAATAAACAAAAATTTTGAAACGTTTATTTAATTCCCGTTTAGTTTGACAAAGAAAATTTAATTTTTTTTTGTTTCTGTAGATGTAGAATCAATTACTTAGAAGTGCAGCTATGGTGCGTAAACGTTACGGAATCGATTTTAAGCTTAAAATTTTTGAACTCTTTAATAAGGGCCAATCGCAAGTCTCTATAGCTAACAAATTAAGCATTAACAAATCAATAGTTTCTCTACTAATTAAAAAGTACAAAGCTACTGGAATAGTAGAGAAAGCCAATACTAGAGGGCATCCTCGAAAAACTTCATATCGAACAGATTGAAAATTGTCCGATTAATTAAGAAAAAAACCCTTTATTTCTTCCAAAAATGTTGTGAGTGAGCTTAATCTCAATATTAGTTCGAGCAGTGTGAGAAAACGATCATTGGAAAATAATTTTAGAAGCTTCATGCCGTCTAAGAAACCTATACTGACAAAAAAACATTTAAAAAAGAGGTTTGCCTAAATGATTTTGCAACGTATTCGTTAGTTTTCATTAGTTTTATGAAAAAAAGGTTGGATTTTGCAAGAGCTCACGCAAATTGGACTGTGGGGAAATGGAAAATAGTTTTTTCAGCGACAAGTCTAAATTTAACCTGTTAAATTTAGATGAAGTATGCCACGTTCGAAGACCGAAGGGAAAACGATTACATCCGCGTTATTGTAAAGGAACAATAAATCATGGGGGCGGAAATGTAATGGTGTGTACCTGCTTTTCGACGAGTGGAGTTGGCCTTTTGTTGAAATACAAATAAAAATGGATCGCTTTGTTTATTTGGATATTTTAGCCAAACACATGCTTCAATATGCCGAATTGGAAATGCCACTTCGATGGGTGTTTCAGCGTAATAATGACCCAAACTCTTGTCAAAGTGGGTCAAAGAATGGTTACCTGTTAATGGGATTCAATTATTGGATTGGCCAGCTCAATCTTCAGAATTGACTCCCATAGAAAACCTATTCGGCATTTTGAAGCGCAGGGTCGGAACTCGCCGTTTTAGTAATAAGCGGTATCTGATAAATTGCTTAAAATCAGAGGGGGAATCAATACCAACCACAACACTATCAAATCTAATAGATTCTATGGCAAAACGATGTGCGGAAATCATTTGCAAGAAAGGGTATCATAGGAAGTACTGAAAGTTGCTTAAGTTTCGAACAGCAATATATGGAGTCAATTTCATTTTTTTTTTTTTTTACTGGCAAGGAAATGGAATTAAATTTTTCTTGTTATATTAGAATGTAGGCACATAACATAATAAAAATTAAAAGTGTTCTTTTGTATAAACCAATTTAAAAAGGATATGTAGGACTTTGATTACTTTATTAGGAAAAGTTGCTTAGGTTTCGAACAATACTGTATATTAGGGTTCGTCAAAACAAAAAAAATTTCTTTGATTTTCGGATATCATCACTTTTTTTTTTAAAGATTTTGCATAGAAAAAAAGAATGGGGTTTTTTTTTCTTTTTTATTTCACTGGCGCAAGTCGGCCAAAAACGCTGATTTGGAGACCTATTTTCTGCAGAGCAAAAACGGCTACATCTCTGGGAAATCTGACTTTACCATTCGATTCGACAGCAAAAACTAATATAATACAGCAGATAGTCATTAGAGTTTTCCAAAAATCCACTTTTTTCGAAAATTTCAAAAAAGTTACTTTTTTATTCCCTGCTGAGAATATTGGTACAAAAATTTTTGATATACCGCTACCCGTTAAAAAGTTATTTAGTAATCAAATACGTTTAGTAAAAAAATCTTTGTAATAAATATTAAAAAACTTACAAATTATTTTGTTATTACTAAAAAATAAATTTATAATGCGGCAGCGAGTATTGAAAGCTGCATTTTAATTAGCTGAAATACTATTTCATTGAATTAAAAAAAAAAATCCAAATTTGATTAGCTAATAACTTTTTAACGGTTCGCGGTATATCCAAAATTTTTGTACCCATGTACTCCGCCGGAAATACATTTTCATTGTATGTAATAAAAAAAATTACTTTTCAGAAGTTTTTGAAAAAAGCGGATTTTCGAACCACTCTAATGGCTATCTGGTGTATTTTGAAAATGCAAAAAAAAAGTTTTGTGTATTAAATTTTGTTGTAGAATCGAATGGTAAAATCAAATTTCCTATAAATGCAGCTGTTTTTGCTCTGCAGGAAAAGGGTCTTAAAATTAGCGTTTTATGCAAAAACTTAAAAAAAAGTGATGTATATGTATATATATTAGGGTGTCCCTTAAAAATAGATTTGTCATTACACCCACCAGTTTTATTGGAAATGGTCCCAGATGGAAGAAATCGAATTATTTTTTTTTTGGAAAACGTTAACCTTTGCCGAAAGTTGGACGAAAATGGACCATTTTGGAAAAAAAGTGTATTACTATTAAAAATTCCCAAATTTAGAAATTTCGAAAAAAATTATTTTTTATTTATTTATTTATTTATTTATTTATTTATTTACATGATATTAACCTTATATAAATATAAGAATAATATAAAGATATTAGCATTGGCTGCCATGGCCATCAGCTATGATAGTATAAAGAAAATTGAAATTTTTTTAAATTTTTACATTTGTACTTTTTATAAAATTGTAAATTGAATTGATATTATTGATGGAGGGATACTTTAGCAGATTGATTCCATTATTTGATAGGTGTTCTTCTTGTTGGTTTTTTAAATTTGGACATGTTGATAGAAGATGTTCCACGTTTGTTGTATATCCACAGTATGAACAATTGTTGTTATAGTTTTTGTTGATTAGATGCAAGTGTGTCGTTATTGTATGTCCCATACGTAGACGGGAAAATATTCTGATTTTGTTTTTATTTATTGTAGTTGGGTATATGGGTATTTTTAAATAAGGGTTAATTTGGGAGTAGTGCGGATGGTGATATTCTTTCATTTTATTTAGTTCTTCAATTTTAAGACCATTGATGACATTATTGCGAATATCTATTTTTTCAGTTAAAGGATCTTTTATGATAGGTGCAGAGCAACCATATTTCGCAGCTAAGTCAGCAAAGTTGTTACCATTGATTCCTGCGTGACCTGGTACCCAGAATAATTTAATTTTTTCTTTATAGGTTGTTAATAGATCTCGTATTTTGTTCACCGATCGCCACTTGGTGTTAACTGGGTTTTTGATGGCTGTTATGACTGAAAGGCTATCAGAACAAATTAATGTTTTTTTCTTAGATTAATTATTTTTTATTCCACTTATTCATTTAATATAGTCAAAATGATTCAGACATGGAATTTTGACTTCATCGGATATCATTAACCCACTTTAGCCCGGAATCCAAAATGACCCACGAATTTGATAAATATGCAAAAATGTGTTTTTTTAAATTAATTTTAAAGATTTTTTAAAATGCCTAATTTGCGATGTCAATTACTATTTGTACCAAATAATAGTTGATATTAAAGAAAAAAAATAAATTGCAAAAATGATAATTCGAGTTTGTGTTTGCAGCGACTACTTTGTAGGACATTTTACAAAAATTGTTTATTCTGTCAAAAATTTAACAAAATTTGAATTTTTTTATCAAATTTTGCATAGTTTTCACTTAAATTTGGTTAGACTATAATTATCTTTACATTTGTTTAAAAATAGTTAACCCTTGGTGGCCTGGGGTCAGAAAAAACCAATGAAACTTATTTTTAATTATGACTACGAGATTGTAAAGCAATATGGGATTTATTTTTATACTTTTGGCCAAAAACGACCCACTAGGAAATTTACAGAATAACACCTTTCATAATTTTCGGAAAAAAATCACTTCAAATGAATAAAAAAAGAATAAATTTTCCACTTGAAAGAAATTATTATTTTGTATAACTTGATCCATATAGGGTTAATTTTCTCACATTTCACAAAAAAAGACCCACTAGGAAATTTACATATTATCATTTATCAGATTTTATTAAATTGGGATATGCCATAGAGCGTACAAGACTTACGAACAAGCGTAATTCTCTGTAGTACCAATCTTATTTTTAAGGGTTAAAAAGGTGGGGTCAAAAGTGTCCGTGTGTTAATATCAATTTTAGTTTTTTAATCGTATTATATTCCAATTAAAAGCTTTGTTTATTATGCATTTATTGTTTTCTATTTGGAAAGACGTTATTCTGTAAATTTCCAAGTGGGTATTTTTTTGCCGAAAAGTGAAAACATTAACCCTATATGGATCACATTACACAAAATAATAATTTTTATCAAGTGGAAAAAATTTTTTTTATTGATTTTTTGAATTCAAAATTATGATAGTTGTTATTTTGTAAATTTCCTAGTCGGTCGTTTTTGGCCGAAAGTATAAAAATTAACCCCATATGGATCATGTTACATAAAATAATTATTTGTGTCCAGTTGAGATTTTTTTTATAAATTTAATGGCCTTACAATCTCGTTAGTCTTTTCTCACCCCAGGCCACCAAGGGTTAAAGATTTTTTAAACAAATGTAAAGATAATTATAGTCTAACCAAATATAAGTGATATTTTTCCGAAAACTATGTAAAATTTGATGAAAACATTAAAATTTTGTTAAATTTTTGTCAAAAAAGGTAATTTTTTTAAATGTCCTGGAAAGCAGTCGCTCCAAACACCAATTCGAATTATCATTTTTCCAATTTATTTTTTTTTCTTTAATATCAACTACTATTTGGTACAAATAGCAATCGACATCTCCAAGTTAGGCATTTTAAAAAATCTTTAAAATTAATTTAAAAAAACATGTTTTTGCATTTCTATCAAATTCGTGGTTCACTTTTTTCTAAATTTCTAATTTTGGGAATTTTTAATAATAATACACTTTTTTTTCCAAAATGTGCCATTTTCGTCCAACTTTCTGTACGGGTTAACGTTTTCCAAAAAAAAAAAAACAAAAATCAATTTCTTCCGTTTGAGACCATTTTCAATAAAACTGGGGGCGTAATGAACAAAAATCGACAAATCGTTATTTTAAGGAACATACTAATATATATACAGTAGTGGACTAAAGTGGATACATATTTGAATTTTTTTAAATCTGTATTAATAACTTTTGTTCAATTTGTGATATCGAAGTGTAGTTTTTCCAGTTTTTGAAGTGGCCAGCTCAAAGCCCCGATTTGAATCCCATCCATAATTTGTGGGCAATTGTCAAAAGAAGACTCTCCTCATTCGAACGAGCACCGACCAACTTAGATGATCTTTGGTCAAGAGTTTCAGCGGAATGGACTTATATTTTACCTCAAACTATTAAAAATCTCGCGGAAAGCATGCCTTCTCGCATAAAATCTGTTTTAAAGCACAAAGGACTTTGGACAAAATATTAAAGAAAGAACTTGAACTTCATATTTCAAATATGAACAATACTGGATAAAAGCGGTCACAATTTGCAATTATTTTTTTTTATTAACTTCTTAATGATATAGTCTACTGTATTTAGGTTTTTATTGAAGAAGAATGTTTTAGTTTTATGCTTTAAAAAAAATCATTTAATTTTCTATAATAAAACAAAAATTATAACAAATTTCGAAAAATCTTGAATTAATGTATCCACTTTAGTCTACTACTGTATTAGGATAGCAATTCGGATATTGTGCCATCGATTTTTCGATAGCTTTTGGCATAAGGAAAAAAGTTTTCGAGGAGCCCAAATTTAAATTTTTTGACTTTTTCTTAACTTTTATTTTTAAGGTTTTTTAGTAGGTAATAAAAAAATCGGTTAATTAAATTTTTTTTAAATATTACCTTTCCAAGGTGAAATTGTACTCTAAAAACGATGGCGATATCATTTTTTCGAAAAAAATGTTTTTTGGGTTTTTAGACGAAATGAAATTTGGGCGCCTCGAAAATGATTTCTTTGATATGTCGTAGTTAGGGTTTGGGATTTCCCGGACTTTTTTATTTCCCGGGAAACGGAAATATTTTTGAACAAAATTGTTAATGAAAACCACCTATATAAGTAATTTTTGTTAAAAAAAAAACTATTTCAGTACAAATGCAGTCTGTGTAGTGAGAATTCAAAGTAAAAAATATCAGAATGTTGAATATTTGATTTCACATAAATTACTCGCAGCACTGCCAAATCAATTGCATGATTCCAGCAGAAAGCACCTACTACTGGACTGTCGAAAACAAACCGTTTCATCACACTTGGCCCATTAGATATTGTGGCCAC
The DNA here is from genome assembly GCA_949987735.1 of Leucophora obtusa. Taxonomy (NCBI): domain Eukaryota; kingdom Metazoa; phylum Arthropoda; class Insecta; order Diptera; family Anthomyiidae; genus Leucophora; species Leucophora obtusa. The sequence continues at coordinate 371,871,111 of OX465295.1, forward strand.
AATGTTATTTTCCAAAGACAAATAAAACTCTTCCAGTCTTATTTCTACAATTCTTCATATTTCATCATCATTACATCTTCCTGATATATAAACCAACACCAGGTTATAAAATGAATTATTTCCATTTACACATTGTTGTGATTTTCTTGTCCATTCATCTAAGATTATAGTAAATCTCCTATTGTTAGAAATATTGCTCGATATTTCTTTCATTATGAAATCTTTTACATGATTGTAGTAATTTAATATAATGTTCTTTACATCGGTTTCATTTTTTTTTGCAATGCCAGGTTTTTATTATAAAAACTTTCTCGAATAAACGACGATCTAGTCGGGAAATGTTTGCCCTACCATAAAATCTTTAATGCCTATTCAGCTTACACTTTTTTCTTCGGGTACTTTGCTAATTTTAGCTGAAACGTTATTCTTGTTGTTGTTTTCTTCAAGAGAAGTTGCATGACCATAAATTTTTTTTTTTTGTGCACCAAATTTATATGTCGGATAACCAAATTTAGATACCACCGTTAACCAGTCTTTTCTTTTCACATTTATTAATGAAAATGTTACTTATAAAATTATTGGCCCTTAATATAAAAGAGTATTTTAAATTTAAAGTCGACTTTATTTTTAATCAAACGGTTTTGTTCATTTTGTGTATGCAAACCTTACAAAAATATTTATATATTCAAATATTTTGATTGGTTGAAAATAAATTAACCAATCAGAATGCTTTAAAAATAAACCAAGTCAAGGTATACTGCCACCCAATATTTTAACTAAAGTCGACTTTACCTAAATTATACATTTGAAAAATTTAGATAGTAAGGGCGATTATCTGTAAGAAACAAAGCTTTTTTTCATATTTCTTTTAAACATTTTACCAAGTTTTTAGGTTTTACTACTTAAATTTTGAATAAGTTATGCGAAAAATCTTTATTAGTTGAAATGCTCCTAATTACTTGGCAAAGATTTTATTTGTGTGCCAAATAAATGTATTCCCTTTTAAAAGATTTTAACAATGACATTTTTGTTTTAGTATTTAAAATGTTTTTTATGACTAAAATTAAAAAATCCTATTCGAAACAAAAACAATTTAAAAAATTTTATATTTTTAAAATTTCCCGTTTTCCCGGGAAAAATATAATATTTTCCCGGGAATTCCCGGCAATCTTTTCCCGGGATTTCCCGGGAATTCCCGCCCGGGAATTCCCGAACCCCAAACCCTAGTCGTAGTGGAACTTTTTTTCCTCATGCCAAAAGCTATCGAAAAATCGATGTCACAATATCGACAAATTTTTGTCCTTACAAATCCTCCCACCCTAATATATATACTTGCTTCAAAATTTTTATATGGAGGCATAATGTTTCATATCATAGCGTCCTATATATAATTATACTTGACATACCTAATTGGATATAATTATATAAACAACTCGAGTTAAAATAGTTATATATGGTCATATAAAATGTGATTATGCTATATCTGGCTATGAATGGAGTCACATTAAGACACAATTGTATCTGACACTATTTTTTGAACAAATTTTTTATATGGTAACCCAAGAAAAAAAATTTTGATATAGTCATATCCCAGCAAAATATTGGTAATGACACCTCATTACTATCTGCATTACCAAAAATGATATATCATTACCTTTTGCGTTATTTTATAATATAAAATAATGACTTCCTAATAACGGCTTATTGTATTCATTGTTTCTAAATATAAAATAATGACTTACTCGTATTAGTTTAAATAAGTACTTTTTACACAGTTAATTTTTTTTATTATATGTAAATATGTTTTATGTTTAAACTTTTATGACGAGTCCTAAAATTACACACTAGAGAAAACTTCAATTTTTCTGATTGTATTTCCTTAGGCTAATAGTATTTGCCTAACTCCTTATTTTTAAGAATCAAGTAAGCAATCGGATAACCACTTATAATTAAACTTTTTGTAAGCATGTGTGTAACCAATTATTATTCAAAATCTCATAACTACTTATTTCTCATTTTTTCGTAAGCGAGCGGGTAAGCGTGACTACTTATAAAAACGACCACGCCAAACAAAAATAATGAGTTTAGACCAGACGTCGGCAACACCTATGCCCATGGGCGCTCTCTCACACCTACATAAGCTCACACATAGAAGAAGAAAATAACTTAGTCGCAAACAAGCATTCAATGAAGAAGGTTGTCAGATCGCTTGTTTGCCAGATTTTTTACAGTCTGCATAATGTTTATTGATACATTTTTTTTGTTAATTTATTTTTAAGTTCATTTGTTTTTATTTTTTTTTTGTGTTGTAGTTTTTTGATATTTGATTTTGTAGTTGTTTGCTTTTAAATTTTTATTTTATATTCGCATTATAAACATTTAAAATTTTCAAATTATTATACAAATGTTCTTTGTCAGTGCATTGAGAGAGAGAGGCTGCAACTCACTCATACATGCACAAAATAAGGTTTTATATGTTTGCCGATCCCTGGTTTAGACGCCAAAAAATAAGTTGTGCGGAGCTATGAATTTCTATTATATAACCACTTATTTGGTAATGAAAGATTTTGCTGGGATATTACACAGTACAACACTAAAAATGCATCGGGCATGCGACATATCAATTCTGATAGATTTTAGGATGAGTATCACGAATGTGAACACCAAATTTTAAAATTAGCGCTACCCAGTGTAGAAAGGGTAATGACATATCATTATTTTTTGGACTACCAGTAATGACACCGACTTACTTTCTGCATTATTTTAAAATATATAATAATGAGTTCCTAATACATACTTACTTTTTTCATTATTTCAAAATAAAAAATAATGTATTACCAATAATGACTTATTTTTATCATTATTTCAGAAATAAAAAAATGTTCTAGATTTTTAAAAAAATTTTTTGAAGTCTATTTTTAGCAAGGTTGGTTACCGAAACGAATAACGGTAAGGGTAACGGTAAAGGTATCGAATTTTGTTTATTACGGTAACGGTGAAGGTAACGGTATTTAGGACTCTTTCGGTAACGGTATACCGTTATCGAAACGGCAATACCGGTACGTACCGGTATTATAAATTGCATTAAAAACATATAAAGACAATTAAAAACCTAGAATATTTTTCATTCTAAGCGATAAAATCTCAGATTATAAGCTTTAAATTCAATGCTAGTAGTTTAAATAATTGAAAAATTTTTTTTATATAAATTTTTTTGATAAAAAAACTGAAGATTATTATAAAAAAACTTGAAATTTTTGAATTTTTTATATAAATTAATAAATACCAGTAAAATACCGGTAGCTACCCATAAAAATAACGGTATCGGTAACTATAACGGTATTTGGAAACTTTATAGAGGTATTGGTAACGGTAACGGTATTGAATTTGAAACGGTATTTTAGCGATAAGGATATTATAACGATAACGGTAACCAACCTTGATTTTTAGCCTCAATATATTTTTTGATTTTTTGTATGTTGGCGAGTAAGCTGACTTGTGCGCAGCAAGTCAATTATGTTTTTATTTATCAAATATTACATGTCGAGATAGCTTAGATGGTACAGCTATAGACTGACAGTCTGGAGTCCAAGGTTCAATTCCCGCACGAGAAAATTTTATTTAAAAAAATTTTTACATTAAAAAAATATTTTTTTATAAAACTCTTTTTTTGAAAATCTATTTGTAGAATCATTATTTTAGTCAATACTGGTAAGCACATAGGTAACGACATATTTTTCGATTTTTCGTAGGCTGGTGTGTAACTCATTATTTTTCGCGACATCGCCATATAAAGGTAATAAGAAATGTAATAATAAAAGTAACTAGTTACCATTACCAGGTATATAGTTACATAACCACATATCTGGTAATGATTTTTTACACTGGGTAGTTTTTGAAATAATTGCAAATTTAACTTTTAACAAAAAGACAGTTTTGTTGTTAAAATTTCTTATTTATTCATACACCTGACTAAACCACGGATAATTTTTAAAATGGTTTAAAATAATAGACTTTGGGCTTTTAGAAACATATCAACCTATTTTGATTAGGTAAAGGATCTAGGATATAATTGCAATTAAAGTGAAAACTTCACTTATTTTCCTATTTTGCTAATTTCGTAATATTTCTTAATCGGATTTAAAAAATCTTAACACCTGATATAAATTCATATTTCACTAAATTCATTTTATTAAAAGAATCACAACTTATACATCCATATTTGCAGAAGATTTAATCTGAAATGCAAATTATATATCCTTTTTATTTCAAATTAATTTTATATGAATTTACTATGGCAAAAGGACTAAAAGTAGATTTTTGAACATGCGTATTTTAAAATCGTTATTTTTCGAAATTTGCACTTCAATTATCTAAAACTTTTGTGAAATTGATTAGAAAATATATGTTTTATATTTCTGAATGGTTTTATCTGGGTTATATATTTTAAGATTTGTCACAGACTCCCCAGCTAAAAATCGACATATATGGATCCATACAGGTTAAATGTATGTACGTGCATGCTCATAAATATGCATTCATGACCATACATGGATACATAAATCTCCATACATGTTTCATATATGACCATACGTGTGCATTAACGAAATTTGAGGTAATATTTACACGTGCGTACATGAAGTTTATTCAATATTAACTTAAAATTAAAACAGAAAATGCGATTTTTTTTTGATAAATTAAGTAACATGAGATGTTTACTAAAGGTACAAATTCAAATGTACAAATTAAAAAATATTCTTTTCATTGCAGATTATTTATTAGCGAAATCGTGAAAAAAGATAAATTTCAATTTTAAATGCATATATATGGAATATTATCGCATCTGTGAAAACGTGCAATATATCGAATTAAAGCACATATTTCATAATTTTAAAATGTTGCAAAAAATAGCGTTATTACTTTCAATTTTATACTTTTTTGCAAAAAGTTTATTAAAAAATTTAATTTTCCTACAAAAACGCAAATATTTCTTTAAAACTTTAAAATTTTATGGCCATATTCGTGATCTGCGTCGCAAAGTCTATTAGAAATGATGTGTCGCAATCCCGATGCATCAAATTTTTCTTATTTTGTTGTACTGTATTATCATATAAAATTTTGTATAATTATTTATTGGAACATATGTACCAAGATATAATTATATAAAATTTTACGAAATTATATCCTAAATATATAACTATATCTTGTTATATATTGCACAATATATAGTGCAACATATTGCAATATCCAATTATATATAGACCTATATATATAGTTACATGTGTCTCAAATAATTATGTATAATTGTATCGAATTATATACCTTTATATCTAGTTTGATATGATTATATTATATTTGATACATTTGGATGAGGCCAAAATCCGGATAAAATTGTGTCAAACCATATCTTATTCCATCAAATTAGATCTAATTGTGTCAAATTTGATCTAATATGATCATAATACGATCTAATTTGATACAAAAAGATGTTCTCATTTTTCGGATATAATTATATATAATATCAAAAGTCATATAATTTTTTTTTTAGTAGGGAATTGATTTTATTATGTCCCCAAATCTTACTCCATATATACAATAACTACACATGCTAAAAAAGTATTTTGTGACTTATCGTATTATACATGATTTTATCGGAAAAATGAGAACATCTTACTGTATCATATCCCTACGGGAAATGGATCAGTCACAGAGTTGGTCACGTGACTGGAACTTTGTGGGAGTTACCGGTCCTCGATTCGGTTTTTTTATATGAAAGTAACCGGCAACTTTAACATGGGCTTGTCATAGGAGGTGGCAATTTCCACTTTTTGAGCTACTTGTGACTTGTCGCAAACCTTGTCGATTATAACATATCACACTACTGGTTTAAGAGAGTATGCAATCTAACAAGTGAAAATTATCTAATACGGAAGTAGTTTCATGTTAGACATTATTTGATATGTACCGAAACTAGTGCGAAATAAAATATCACGTGACTGGTTTAAGTGCACATATCACAGAACTAAAGAAAAATAATTGTTAAAAAACTAGTCACATATAAGTCAATATGTGTGTTGTTGCTGAACTGGTACAAAATAATAGTTTCGTGACATATCCCTATACTGCTCTAAGTTAACAAGTCACAAGACTAACTGAAACTAATTGATATGTAACATGTCACTTATTATTCACCATGTGTCATAATAAGTACAGGTGCTGGAAGAACCAAGAAGGATTCAGTCACTGAACTTACGTAAAACGACAAGTCACCGAATCTGTTTTTAAAACATCACAAAGTCACAAAAAATTATTTTAAAAAAAATAGTTTATTTTTTTTGTCAAATAAATAAACAAAAATATTAGAGGTTTTAATATAAACTCGTAAATTCCATGTAAACCTTGTATAAATTTAAACATATTTTTCATGTATGGAGTTTGATATTAAACTCATAAACATACCAAGTTTACACCGTTTACGAGTAGAATACGCGTTTATATGAAAACCCTTATTAACTCATGATTACAATTCAATTTAGTTAAGTTTATAAGCTATAACTTATTTCAATTTTTGCATTAAAAATACAAAAATTGGTTGTTTGGAATTTCTAAATAGATTTTCATATATTTAGTTAGAATATTGTTCTACCTCAAGTCCAAATTCGAATACGATATAGTAATATTAGATTTTATTTGTCGTTTCAAAATATCATATTCGAATTTGGACTTGAAGTAGAACAATATTCTAACAAATATATGAAAGTATACATATAAATTTTAACTTAAAAGTTCAGATATACTATTTACACTAGTATACTTTTACACTGTTTGTAACAACAAAAAATATTGGACCTAGACCAACCTATTAGTGTACCAATTTACCGTCCGTCAGTCTATCTATCTGTCCATGTACCCTTGTGCGCACGCAACAAGTCGTATATACATATATAAGGCGAATGACGTTTATCGGTCCCTAAAAATTTAAAGTTTCTTTTCAGGATTTCTGCATAAATTCTGAACAATTTTATATACGTTACGAATATGAAATACAATTTTTTATAGTTCATTTGCAGAAAGAAGTTTATTTGTGAATTGATCAAAGTATTTTTAATCGTTAAATTGTCTCTATATGAAAAACTTTTTCGGTATTCCATGACCAAGAATCAAACCGGCAACTCTCTATACAGGCTACGACCCGTTGCATCATCTCTTAATGAGATACACTATGGTCGACATATCGATGAGTGTGGCTAATTGAAGTTTTGTCAATCATAACCTACACAATGAATGTTTTGTAATCGGAAGAATCAGAATTAACTAATACATGAGCAATTAATTTCTCATTTAGAAAATTCCTATCGTTATCTCATTTTCACAGGTTATTATCACATTATGATGATTTCTTTGGCCAAAATTGGATGATATGGATGTGAACGACATGTGGTTGCAAGAGGCGGCGCTACGTGCCACATAGCTGCAGTGACCTGGACATTGTGCACGACCGATTTGAGGGCAGTTATCTCAAACAGAAGCGACTTGAACTAGTCACGGTTTGACCGCTTGAGACTTGTTCTTGTGAGGATCCATCAAATCGCATGTCTATGCCATTAAGTCACAAACAACCGATGTCTTCATAACCCGTGCCCTTGCTCAAATTTAATTAAGCATATCGGATGCGAAGCCGCGGCGTTCATTTAAACGGTGTCATATTCCACACATAATGTCATTCATAGGCCTTTCAAACAAAACACAAAATCCCTTTACACAATCTCAATGTTTAATGCAAAACTCTTTCACATCAACATGTGAACATGCTGTCTTTCACCTTTTACAATATTTTTAAAATTTTATGTAATATGCTAGTTATTAAACTTCGAAAAGTTTACGATAATCGTCTTATCGTATTATAGGATCTGGGCACAGATTTTAAGTAAAGCCCTGTTAAGTTTACATATAAAAAAATATGTACGAAATTTACAAAGACCATTCCTGAATTCAACCCTAAACTGGTTTTCGGGTCATTTTGGGCTTTTCGTGCTAGTTTTTAGTTATTTCTATAAAATTGAAACTGTTCCATTAATCTATTTAAATAAACATAATTTTAATCTTCTCTGTAATTAATTTTTGCAAATACAGATGTGATGTACCTATTTTAGTCGAATGGGCCATTTTGATCCCTTAGTGATTTAAGCTTCTCTAGTAATTTTTTTTGAAATACTTTCCTCTATTTTATAATGGTAATATCGGTATTATAAAACATTTTCTTTTGATTTATTCTGTTAACACTTTTACGAATTTAAGTCAAATTTCACCAACGATTAGAGAAAATAACCGGCAATGAAAATATCCAATAAAAAGTTCTGACTTTTTAGATATAACATCCCCTAAATGTTTGTGAATAAATCCAAAAGGGTTTTGCCTGCCATTGACACTCTATTATGCATTCTCGTATTCGAACAATTCCGTTATCAGTATTTTTGAACTACTCGTAGTTTAATATTATGTCATCATTTCTGTGGCCACAAAGTTAAGTATATTATGTAAACTTTGTAACAGTCACGAGATAGGGTTTTACGGTACCGATTTTTCATACACATATAATTATACTGCACCTGTTCTGTGTTATATCACTACTTCAACTGTAACGGTACCAGTAACTTTTGTCAATTTGCTGTTATGATACTTTTTCTCCAGTTATATGATATATCCCAAATAAACCAGTTAATGTTTGGCCTCCATTTCAATAGTCACGAGGTTGAATATTTTGCTGCAATTACCACTTTTTGATGCACCGAAATTTTGGTTTACATCAGTTTTGTAACATGTCCCCTATTCACCTATCAGAGATTTGTCACTTTGGATCAATCGACCCTTCATTTCCCGCAGGGTGGCTACACAAGTACAATAGAAAAAATTCTGTAAAAAATGTAGTTAAAACTACTAAAAATTAGTTAAAAATTATGCTGCAGAAAAACTGCTAAATTAGCAGATTATATTTGCTATAGATTAGTAATATAGGAACAGCAAAAATAAAACTGTTAAATGTACAGAATTTTAGTTACATTTATATTTTTTTAATGGAAAATAGCAAATTATCCTGCTAAAATTAGCAAAAATTTTGCTATATAATTAGTAGCCTAAAAAATCAAATAAAAAATTTTCGAATTTTTTTTAAATGCTCGCTGATTTTCAGCAAACCTTTTGCTGAAATTACCAACTTCTTCGCAAGCACGCTCCTGACTAAAAATTTGCTGACACAGCAACATTTTTTGCTGACTTTACTGACTTTTTTTTGAGTGTAGTATTCATCATCATCATCATCATTTTTAACTAATTTTTACCTTTGAAAACAGAAGTTTACAATTTTTTAGCAAATATTTCTGCTGATTTTAGCGGAATAGACTGCTATTTGCATTCAACTAAATTTAGCTTAAAAATAGCAAAAATTTTGTATATATAACAGTTTTTTTTGCTATTTTTAGTCTACTAATATTTAGCAAAATTTGCTGCAGGTTTTACAGTACAATTTGTTATTTTCAATTAACTAAAGGTTAGCTTAAATATAACTAAAATTTTGTAAATTTACCAGTTTTAATTTTGCTGTTCTTATTTTACTACACTCAAAAAAATAAGTTAGTAGAAAAATTAGTAAAACGTCTTGTATATCAAGTTTACTAGTTTTCAGCAATTTTTTTGCTGAAATTCCGTTTTCAGCAAAAGTTTTAGTTTTATTTTTTTAGCACTAAACTAATTTTGAACTAATGTTTTACTAATTTATTTTGCTACAAAAATTGTGCTTGATAACCGCAATTATAGCGTGGATGACAACCAGATAGACAAATGTAGATGTCGCAGCTTGTCTGGATGTAGTACAGACAACGGAAATGATAAAAAAGAAAAACAATTCTACACAATTTCTATATTTAAATTTTCAGCAAATAAATTAACTAAAGTAAAATTTCGCTAAGTTTTTTGAGTTTTTTTCAGTCTACTAATATTCAGCAAAAAGTTTAGTGATTTTAGCAAGGATATTTTTCATTTGCAGTCGACTAAGTGTTAACAAAACTTTTGCTGAAGATTACTATTTTTTGGTAAAAATCAGCTCGCTGATTTTGAGCAAACCTTTTGCTGAAATTACCAACTTTTTTGCAAGCACGCTCCTGACTAAAAATTTGCTGACACAGCAACATTTTTTGATGACTTTTTTTTTGAGTGCAGTATTCATCATCATCATCATTTTTAACTAATTTTTAGTAATTTTTCCGCTATTTTTACAGATTTATTTCTATGAGTGTATTTAAAAATATCTTACATCGTGCAAACAACACATTTGCATAAGAGAGCATATATTATTATATCTCAAAATACCATAATATACCATATATTGATACATATTTTGTTATATATCATACATGGGCAAATGCGGCCCGTCAATCAATTTCGTGCGGCCCTTCATTAATTTTAAAACAATTAAAAAATTTTGAAAATTTGAAGCAAAATTAAAAAAAAATTAAATTAAAAGAAAATGAAAATCAGAATTTAAAAATATACATAATATAGAAAATAGCGATAACAAAATAAACATTCAATGGAGCGTCAAAAAAAGTATACCTTTTTTAAGCATTTTCCGCTCCTACATACGAATATGAGTGAAAAAATCCTTCCGCTATATACCGCTTTTTAAAGGCTTGTGCCGACTTTAATTTTTATCCCGCTTTTAAAGCAAACAATTCACCCTTATTGCTTTCATAATTTAATTTTTTTTAGAGTTCCCAGCCAGCAAACGAGCCCAAAAATGAATCAGAAAAGTGCTCAAAATATATTATTAAACTTTCACTTCTATCAAAGATTATATACTTTATAGATTGACTACAGGGATGATAAATGGAATTTTTAAAATAGTACTAACGAGCTTAAAAAACAGTCCTTTTTCGACCTCTATAGTACCAAAATTGTTTTTCATTTAATTGTTTTATCACTATAAATTAACAAATAAAAACTCATAAAAAATAAAGAGTTCTGTTATATCTAACTCATACAGCAATAGAAAAACGTAAAAGTTTTAGTTAAAACTATTAAAAATTAGTTAAATATTACATTGCATAAAAAAATTCTATCATCTGCAGATTACTTTTGTAAAATATTAGTAAGATAAAAACAGCAAAAACCAAACTGTTCAATACATATACAAAATTTTACAGTAGAAAATAACAACTTAACCTGCAAAATTAGTAATAAATAATAATTAGTAGACTAAAAATCACAAAAAATTAAAATCTTTTTTCTATTTTTTTTAATACGAATAAAAATCTAGTCTTCTGAAATCAGCAGTTTAATATTTTAGCAACCATTTTAGCGGGATATACTGCTGTTTTCATTCAACTAAATTTAACTTAAAAGTAACAAACATTTTGTAGATATAACAGTTTATTTCTGATATTTTTACTCTACTAAAATTGTATGCAGATTTTACAGTATAATTTGTTATTTTCAAAGAACTAAAACCCATGTGAAAATTGAAATATATATGAACATATGTGATCATCCATTGACTTGTATATGATCATGCATGGACATACGTGATCATATATAACTATGCATAGTTCAATGTATAACCATACATGATCTCATATATTTCCATATATCTTTGGATCCGAAATTTGATGGTATATGACAATAAATGTTCATATATGACCATATATGATCACATACAGTGATGTGCACTAAAATAGAGCCATTCAAGTTTTTTTTTCCAATTTTAGTCTCGTTGCCTTTATTTTTAAAGATCAAAATAGTGGATAGATCCGCCAAAAAATGCGAGGAGATAGTTCAGAAAATTATGTAGAATTTTAACGTGACGTCTGTTTTTTTATTTTGTTACTTGTTTTAAGTAGGCGTGGCTTTTAATGAAAAATAAGCGATATCGACCTTCTATCAAATTACATAGTAAAATTTAGAGAGTACTGATCAATTCTGAAAAAACTGTATATTTTTGGAACTCCTATAAAATTTCCTTAAGTCTTGCATTATTTTTTCGACAAATGGTCGCCAGACTTAAAATGATAGTGCATTAAACATGACCAAATTTTTCTTTGTTTTTACCGATTTTAAAATAAAGTTAACAACACTGAAATTTGAACAGGGAATGTTTTATACTATAACGTAAAAAAAGGCCTGACTGATTTGGTATATTGCGGTAAGTATAAAATAAGCCCATTCACTTTAAAGTTTCAGTGTTATTAACTTTATTCTAAAATCGCTAAAAACAATGAAAAATCTGGTCATGTTTAAGGCACTGCCATTTGAAGTCTGGCGACCATATGTAGAAGAAAATAATGCAAGACTTATGGAAATTTTATAGGAATTCCAGACGTCATTCTACATAATTTTCTGAACTATCTCCTCGCATTTTTGGGCGCATCTATCCACTATTTTGATCTTTAAAAATAAAGGGAACGAGAATAAAATTGGAAAAAAACTTGAATTGCTCTATTTTATTGCACATCACTGTATGAGTCATATGTCCTCATATATGATCATATATGGCCATATGCATCCATATACCCTCAAATTTCGGATCCAAAGATATATGGAAATATATGAGATCATGTATGGTCATACATTGAACTATGCATAGTCATATATGATCACGTATGTCCATGCATGATCATATACAAGTCAATGTATGATCATGTATGTTCATATATATTTCGATTTCCACATGGGAAGTTAAATATAAAAAATATATAAAAATATATAAAAAAATCTGCTATTTAATCTTTTATAAGGCCATTTTTACTTAATTTTTAGTAGCTTTTTCTGCTATTTTTACACGCTTATTTCTGTGAGTGTAGGGTTCAGAATTTAAAGTCCCTGAATATCGTATTCAACTTCGTTTTAAAGCGAATATTATTTTAAAGTTATTTACAGGTCTATTCTACCTTGTAATGTCATAAGAATATTTCCGAATGAACAAATTGATTGACAATCGAATCAAATGAATTTAGTGATTGCATTAGGTGCATTAAGAATTCATTCGATTCTTCGAAATAGGTTTTTGGTTTTTAATCATTCAGAAATTAAAATCGAATGAGTGAGCTCTGATGGGGAAAATATTTTGCTCATTTCAAAAAACACAAAAATTTCTAGATTTCTTAATACCCCTAATTTTTATTTTGTATGTATACATAATAAAAATACGTATTTTAGTAAACAAAAATTAACTTGAGTCAATAGTAACATCTAATATTTTCTACATAAGTATTTTTTATTTAAAACTCCGATATTTGATGTGTTCGATAAAAAAAAATTTCTCTGAAAATTAAAAAAGCACAAAAAATTTAAAAATCGAAAAATGTGTAAATAGTACTAAATGAGTCAGAGGAGTACCATACTACTTTTGAGGTTCCAATAGTACCACAAAAAGTACTATATTACTAACTTTATCATCCCTGATTGAGTATGCTACTCGAGATATATCTTTTTTTTGACATAACTCGAGAACCACTAGTCCGATTTTGCTCAAACAATTTTAAAAAAATTAAAAATTACAATTCCTTTAATCTGTTCATATAACGTTTTTCTATATACTCAACAGTTTTGCCGGTAAAAATAAATGTTTGTTACCGCTACCATAAAAATCAATAACCTTTTGTTTATTACTTTTTTTTAATATTTTAGGCAAAAAATATTTTTTTCTTCATACATTTATTTTTACCGGCAAAACTGTTGAGTATATAGAAAAACGTTATATGAACAGATTAAAGGAATTGTAATTTTTAATTTTTTTAAAATTGTTTGAGCAAAATCGGACTAGTGGTTCTCGAGTTATGTCAAAAAAAGACCACCAAAGGTCAAATCGATATATCTCGATTCCTAGGGGTGACCCATCGAAACGCCGGGACACGTATAACTTCTTTTTTACCGATATAACTTTCCCCGGTAGTTTGAACCCTTCCCGATCACTGACCCCTACCATTTGTCTCACAGTTTAATTAGCGAACTCGGGCTAAACTCGGGCAAAGAGAAAAATGCATAAGAAAACCTATTTATAAAAAATGCGATGAAATAAATTGCGCGAAGGTTGAGCGAGATAAGGTGGATAGATACCATATCGATTTTTTTTAAATGCAAAAATCGAGCCTTTTGAAAACAGCAGTTTACAATTTTTTAGCAAATATTTCTGCTGATTTAGCAGAAATTTGCATTCAACTAAATTTAGCTTAAAAATAGCAAAACTTTGTAGATATAACAGTTTATTTTTAGTCTACAAATATTTAGCCAAATTTTCTGCAGATTCTACAGTACAATTTGCTACTTTCAATAAACTAAAAGTTAGCCTAAGTATAACTAAAATTCTGTAAATTTAATAGTTTTAGCTATTCTCATTTTACTAGTAGTTAGTAAAATAACTGCTAATTTTAGCCGTTTTTTCTGCAGCATCATTTTTAACTAATTTTTGTTAATTTTTTCTGATATTTTTACAGATTTATTTCTATGAGTGTACCTCATTTAAAAGAAATTTAAACAACACATTCAAATTTCTTTTAAATGAGGTCCTTATCCATAATTAGTTTCGAAAATATTGTACATGCTGTCGATATTTAGACTTTTGAGCCATATAAATCGGGATATAGACCCTCCAACAAACAATTTTTTTGACCTCTCATAATTTCTGGTATGTTGGGTTGTATGCTATACTTGGTTGAGCGTAAACTTCCTTTGAATACATTGATTTAATAAACATTTTAAATACAAAATTAAATTTACTGCTAATAAATCAGTGTTTGAAATAGTAACGGAATCTTTTAAACAAATTAAAAATTTTAACGTCAGTTAGTGAATCAAAAAAAAAAAATTGATTCATGAATCAAAAAATATGGAAATAATTCATGCGAATTGTCCTTATATTTTTGATTCGCGAATTTATAAATCACTTTTCTTGAATCATATTTGAAAATAATGCCTTTTGAGCCAATTCTTCAAAGCTCTGAACAAAGGTCATTTTGGGCCAGCCTAATGTACACATATTGCGCAGTAGGAATTGATAATATTTTCATTATTAAAATCGAAAGACTTAGGACACAATCCTCCTATGTGTAGTGCTGCACAGAAAGAATTTTAAAAATTCGAATTAAATTTTTAAACATCTTTCTTATACCGCGCTTGTATATACAAAAAAAAAACTTTTTAAAAATGCACTAAAATTGGAATTTGTAATTCCAAAACAAAAAAAAATATATATGTATATATTTTTTGTAGCTTTGAATTTTTATTTTTAAACAATTTTTATACGAAAAATAATGATTTAAAAAAAAGTTCCATTAATTATTATTTATTTGTTGTTTCAAATTTGTATGGTCGTCCATCATGAAAATGGTCAACCTAGTGTGTGAAAATGAAGTTTTGAGAAGAACGCATTTAAATAATAAAATTTTAATGTTCTTCTCATTTTTATCGATTTTCGTAAGTTCCCGTTTTTTGACACACTAGTCACTAGGTCACATATTCTAACTAAATATTTGCAAATATATAAAGTTTGAAAAAGCAATTTTTATCATAATCTAACCCCTAGTCTATATTAAAGATAAATATCTTATGCCGTTTTCTTTTCTGAAAAAAGTGTTGCCTTTTTTCTGCCCTTTTTTTAAAAAATGTATTTTTGTGCATAGAAATAATAATATAGGCATATTAGGTATAAAATTAAAGGTATTTCAAAGACCTATTTAACTATGCTTCAAAAATGTCCAACAATATTCAACTTATTTAACAAAACACCAAAATATAGAAAAATGTGACATTTTGTTAAATTGCACGAAAATTAGGGAATAATTAGACATATTTTATACACGGTTAGATTGATATCTGAAATACCTTTATTTTGATAACAAATTTGTCTATGTTTACCTTTTATTACTATACAAAAAAAGGCATTTTGTAAAAAAAGGGCAGAAAAAAGGCAACATTTTTTTCAGAAAAGAAAACGCCATTAGCAATAAGTTTGTACGTCGGCAGAATAACGGCATAAAATTGCTTATTACCGAGCTTATGTTAAGAACACGTAATATAAGAACACGTAATTATGTTATGTTGCAATAATTCAACGAAGAAGGTTATGCGACGCTTACTTGTAAATACCCTTGTAAAAATCCAAAATTTATCATTTTTTTTTGTTTTTTTTGTCTATAATTAGTTGAATTGTATTTAATTCTTCTTAATTTATTTAGTTTTTTTGTCGTTCTTGCTTTATTTTCTCTTATTTTATTAACGGCGTTCTTTTTTTTATAAATGTCGAACTAAAACCAACGACCATATCATTAAAAGACTAACCAACTCTCCCTACCTCTGTTAAATGACTTTCTTCTTAATTTATATCGAAAATTCAGCCATAAGAATTACACGCGTCTGTTAAGGCCAACATTTTCGATATAAATTGTCAATCTTCGAAAGAGAGCGACGAATACCGCCTGCTTAAATGTCATCTGAGTTTGACGTTTTATTTCGGCAATAATTGTTAACGAAGATTCGCATACAATTGTTGCGACATATGTTGTCGGCAATAAATATGTACGCAGTTCAGTGGTCTACACTGAAGACATAATTTTGACATTTGGTGCTATTTATGTTAATATATTTATTGCTAATATAGACTGGGGGTAAATTTGATATATTTATCTTTAAAACTAATTAACACAAAGAAAAACATGCTGTTCCCAATTAGAGGTAAACACCGATTTATAGCAATTTTGCAGCAGATGTAAATTTGGGAAGATAAATGTGAAATGATTTGTTCTAATTACCTGCAAAATGTTTTACACACGGTTATGTCTGAACTTTGCTACTTTTTCCAAATTCTCAACGCTAACCCAGAGTTTGAACAGAATAAGTACCAACTATAAAAGTGAACGTTTTGCCAACGAGGTGCCTACAAATTTGAGCTCAATTCTGAGTATAAACTTTAAAATTAGTTCTTGTTGTTGTACATATTAATAATGAGTAAAGCGGCTTATAGATAGATGATCATGATGGACATGTACAGCATTTGATCATGTAATGAGTTGTTTGATGGAAATTAAAAAAACAAATACACGGAACTATCAAGCCGAGCTCAACAGCATGCTTGATCGTCAATCGCCGACATATTATGGCGCCTACAATTATTTGCGCTTCCCATTCAGTGTTGCCACCAGTAAAACAAAAAATTACACAGCTGTAATTCAAAAATTATACAAAATCGTATTTCCAAATAATAGAATAGAATTAGAAAGTGCGGAAGGATTACCGATGAAAGAAAATGGTATCAAAAGTAGTAAATAAATAGAAAACAGCGAATTAAAAATCGTCAAAAACGATTTTAAGAGAAAAAAACTAGTAAAAATAGCCTTAGACTAGACTAACTCTACTGCTCACAGTGGGGTAGAATTAAAATATTTTGAAAATAATACTTTCAGGCATTTCTTATTACCCCTTGTGACATGTCACAAGACAAATCCTTGGACAGGTTACTGAACTCTCATAAAAAACAAAGTTCAGGAACCTGTCCAGGCGGTTTTCATCGCCTCTTTCGAACATTAACAGTTCCCAGCAAAAACAGACATTACCGAGTAATTAAGCGAGTAAGTAGCACACAAAGAGTTTCACTACTTAACAGGCTATTTACTCTCAACATTACTTTTGTTCGCGATGTCCAAAAATTCATGGGTGGTCATTACCCTCTCGCTTACAAAAAAGGTGCGAATAACGAGTTACCCATAATGAAAGAATAAGTAGTTACTCACAAAGATAGAATAAGTGGTTACTCAGAAGTTAGGAAATAAGTGGTTACCCTACATTGTAAAATAGTTGGTCATATTGGCAAAAAAATTTTTACCTTGGAAAATTTCCTATTCAGTTCAAAACAAATTTATAAATAAAATATTAATATAAAAAAGACTTAATCAGTACTTATTTAATCAATTACCAGTAAGTGATTACCTTGCACGAAGATATAAGTAGTTCTATAACTTATTATCAGTAAGTCATTATTTTGTATTTTTAAGTAATGCAAAAAATGACCTATCATTACTTGGTAATCCGTATGGTAATGACCTGTCTTTACTATGTTTTTGCTGGGTTTGTATCGAGAAATGTTAGCCTTTGTAGACGTGTGTAATTCTAATGGCAACATTTTTCGATACAAATTAAGAAGAGAGTGATTTAACAAAGGTAGGGAGAGTTGAGAAGTCTTTTAATTATATAGTCGTTGATAAAACTACATCACTTCTGAAATTGTATTTTTCATCAAAAAGTTTCATTTTTATATCATCAGCAAAAGTTTGGGTATGGCTAGCATTAAAAAAATAAATTTTTTTTTGGAAAAATCGCGCGATTTTTAGAAATAAAATTTTACAAGCGGCGCAATTAAACTACACCTGCCGTCACACACGTCTTACCTCTTCATTTTTCGCAGCATTTTTTAAATTTCTCAGCTTATGTTTGGGTCACATGCAACATTTTTTAAACATGGATTTTATAAATAAAAATACGCTTTTTAACAAAATTCCATTGATTTCGAAAGTGTATTTTTCTTTTTTTCCATATGAAGTGCATAAAAGGATAATTTTGATTTTCATATATTTATCCCGGTTTTTAAAATATTTTCAATATTAAACAATATAAAAAATATTGCTGGTTGTTTACTTGAATATTAGATAAAATATTATTATAATCTTAAGTCTAATAAGATGTCGACCCCTCTGGAGGCTATAAGAGCTTTGATTCGAAACTCAACAAGTTTTTGCAATTCACTGTTTGAAATCTCATTTTCCCAGACATTTTCCAAAATTCTTTTTAGCTCCAGTTTACTCTGTGGCTTATGGTGAGCCATTTTACGTTTCATCACGTGCCATACATTTTCGATAGGATGTAAATCCGGGGAGTTTCCAGGCCAACCCATGTACTGAATACCGAGGTCCTTGAATGTTTTTTGCACCTGTAAAAAAGATTCAAAAGATTATTTCATAAATTTTAGCTACAAACATGCGAAAATAATGATACCACATATATATAATCAAAACTTACCGATTTGCACGGTAACATGGTGCGGAATCATCCTGAAAGATATCATCACTAGAATGCCCATATTGCTCCTCCACAATAGGCACCACAAGTCCCGTTATAACTTCGCCATATTTTTCTCCGTTCATAATTCCATACAAAAACAACAATGGACTCCGTACATAATAAGAACAACATCCCCAGATCATTTGACTCTGAGGATGCTTGACAGTTCTAATTACACACGTGTCCTTAAGTCTTTATCCTGGAAAACGTTGCACGTACGGTAAGTTAAACTTGCACAGTGTAAGTTAAACTTGCTCTCATCAGACCATATAACGTTTCGCCATTGGTCGAGAGTCCAATTACTATGCATTTTGCCCCACTCCAACCGTTTAGCTCTCATTTTTTGTGTCAGGAGGGGTTTTTTTTGCTGGTCTACTGCCACAAATCCCGAATTCCTGGAGTCGTCTGCGAACCGTTTCCACACTAATGCTAACTTGGTGATCTTGTTCGAGATCTCTTCTTATTTCGACGACGGTTTTAAAACGATTCTTCAGGCTCATTCGGCGTATAACGGTATCTGTTCGGTCAGATGTCTTTCTCCGAGTTCTTTTCCTGCTGCTGCCCTCTAAACGGTATTCCTGGTTCTTTTTTTTCAGCAAAGAATGACTACAGTCTATCCGTCTTGCAATTTCGCGGCAAGAAACTCCTTCTTCCTCCAATGTAAAAATAATGACCTTTTGGTCTTCAGTCAACCGCCCAGGTAGAAAAATACAAACGGCACAATGTCGGCCCGGTGTTGGAGACGGTAGTACATGTACTGGCAATGCGTCGGATTTTCAACTTTCACTGTACTGGCATGTTGTCGAAATGATAACATGGCCGTAGTTCTTTCTCAACGTTGGCGCATGCTTGGGATTTTATTTTTTTGGTATTATCCCAGTACATTTAATAACAAATTTAGTAGTTTGCTGGTACTTTACTGTCCTTTTAGTGTACATCACAGATTTTTAATGCATTCTGTCGAAACTTCACAAGAAAAGAATGGCTATGTCTCTCTTACATAAATAATTTTGTAATAGGTGCAAAAATACATAAAACTTATAAAATTATTAATTTTAATAAATTAAAAAAAGCTCGTTAATTTTCAGAAAAAGGTACTGGCGAAGCACGTTTTAAGTAGTACCGGCATTTCGTAGAAAAAAGTGCTCTCCCAGTACAATTTTTGTTGCAACGTCGGCAATTTCTACCTGGGCGCTTATATTTTTGACTCATTTTTGAGGTCTATCTGTTTAATATGCCACTACTAAATACCGTTATAATTTGTATTTCAACAAGCGTTTGTCAAACAAAGTTCAGTGGTAAGATGTGCGTGACCGCAGGTGTATATCAGTTCTGAAATTGCATTTCTCATCAATTAAAAGTTGATACCTTTTGTCATTTCTAATTCCACCAACTGCCTTTTATGTTCCAAATTTTCAAAATAAACAACAAAAAATGGACATTTACAGGGTTTTACCAAAACTAAAATAACGTGATTTTAGACTTTTTTAATTTTTCGAAGGTCAATAAGTATATTATTCTAATAAGACAGGTTAATGGCAAAAAGCTCTTAGAATTTTGTTTCACAACAGTGGTGGCAAATAAATTAGAAACGATTCAAGTTTTTTCTAATTTGATTCTCGTTGCCTTTATTTTTAAAGATCAAAATAGTGGCTAAATTTCCCAGGAAAGGCAAGGAGGTGGTTCAGAAAATTGTACAGAATTTTAAGGTAACGTTTGCTTTTCATTTTGTCACTTGTTTTAAGTGGGCGTGGCTCTTAACGAAAAATTAGCGATCTCAACCTTTTATCAAATTACTTAGTAAAATTTAGGCAGTACTGATCGGTTCTATACAAACTGTATATTTTTGGGAATCCTATTAGAAATTTCCTTAAGGCTTGCGTTATTTTTATCTACTAATAGTCGCCAGACCTAAAAGTGCAGCACCTTACACATGACCAATTTTTCTTTGTTTGTAGCTAACACTGAAATTTTAAAGTGAATAGTTTTATGCTTTTCTTACCACTATATAAAAAATCAGTCAAGCTTTTCTTTACGTTAATTTAACCCTTTGGCGAGTGGCGTACATTATAATGTACGTCGACTTAATCAACTCGTCACTGATTTGAATTTTAACCAAAGCGCTATTCATTTACTGTTATCGGTTCGTTATTTTGTTCTTATTAAAATTTTATGCAGGCTGTGAAATTTCAAAACAACATGAGAGTATTAGAGTGGGTTTTGTCTTGTGATCATCAACGCTGCTGAGAATGTATTTAAATTTAAAAGTTCAAAAAAGGCTAAAGTTTTGTCTCAAAAATTGTGTGATGAATAAAATTCCAAAATTCAAAAGGTTTTATGTAGAGATTAGTAATAGGAAAAATATAAAATTAAAATAATTATTTTAATTTTTGCATTAAAAAATACAAAAATTGTTTTTTCGGACTTTCTATATTTTCATATATTTAGTTAGAATATTCTTCCACCTCAAGTCCAAATTCTAATATGATATTGTCATATTAGATTTTTATTTGTTGTTTCAAAAAGGGTTGATCATTTTCATGATAGACAATTGTTGCTAATTGTTGCTTTCAAAAAGGAGTTGATTTATAACTGGTTTTACCAAATCAGACAGTTCATATACGAAAGTACAAAATTCTCATCCCGTTGGTTTTTTGTACCTTATGTAATGTCTCGGTTTGAGTAGGAAAGTTATCATTTTCTTATTGCGGACAACTGAAGAGTAGAGTGATGTCTACGAAACAATTGTATTGTCTATCATGAAAATGATCAACCCTTTTTGAAACAACATATAAAAATCTAATATGACAATATCATATTAGAATTTGGACTTGAGGTGGAAGAATATTCTAACTAAATATATAAAATTAAAATTTAAAAAAAATTTTTACCCGCTCGGAGTCGGCAGCATGTTATTATTTGAATCCAAATATCTCCGCTAGGGGGCGCTGCAAAGCCATAAAAGTAATAAACAATATTTCTTGGGCATAGATCTACATTTCCACGAAGTTTGGTCAGAAAATTCCTAGCCATTAAAAAATTCCATGTCAAAGGGTTAAAAAGCATGGTAAAATTTCAGTATCATTAACTTTTTTTTTAAAATGGCTAAAAACAAATAAAAATTTGGTCATGTTTAAAGTGCTGCAATTTTAAGTCCGGCGACTATTTGTAGATAAAAATAATGCAAGACTTCAGGAAATTTTATAAGATTTCCAAAAATATACAGTTTGTACAGAACCGATCAGTACTGCCTAAATTTTACTATGTAATTTTATAAAATGTCCATATCGCTAATTTTTCGTTAAAAGCCACGCCCACTTAAAACAAGTGACAAAATGAAAAAACAAACATTACGTTAAAATTCTGTATAATTTTCTGAACAATCTCCTTGCCTTTCGGAGCGAATTTAGCCACTATTTTGATCTTTAAAAATAAAGGCAACAAGAATGAAATTGGAAAAACTTGAATCGTTTCTAATTTATTGGCCACTACTGTACGCAAATCAATATGGTAGATGTACATCTCTAATATAAAAGAATAATGATCCTAGATTTTCTCAAGTTTTTATTTATAACAATTACGAATATGAATTAGTCTAGTAAAGAAAAGTCTGGAATTTTCTGAAAGAAAATATCCCAAGAAACGGGATTTACTAAAGACGTCAGTGTCGTTTGCCTTGATGGGTCAATAATTGATAATGGTCTACTTATGATAAGTGGGAAACTAGTAATAATATGTTAACAACTCAACTAAACGAAATCTAACAATGCTATTTTTGTCCTTTTTTATTACTGTTTTTGCTTTGAACTTTAATCAACTATACATACCCTTCATTCATCTTAACACACAAGATACAGTGAAAAGTATAATTTAATATGTCTAATTGTTTACTATCAACATGGATTTATGTTAAAATTTAAAAGTGGTTATAATATACATTTAAATTTAACGGTTCGTTTTCGTTCATAAATCTGTGTTATCATACACAGAGTTGAATAGAACCACCCAGTGTAGAAACGGTAATGACATATCATTATTTTTTGGACTACCAGTAATGACACCCACTTACCTTCTGTATTATTTGAAAACATATAATAATGAGTTACTGATAATTACTTATTTTTATCATTATTTCAAATAGAAAATAATTTTTTTAATTTTTTAAATACAATAAAAAATATTTTTTTTATATAATTTATTTTTTAGAAAATCTATTTTTAGACTGATTATTTTTGTCAGTACTGGTAAGCACATAGGTAACGATATATTTTTTGATTTTTCGTATGCTGGTGTGTAACGACAACTCATTATTTTTCGCGACATCGCCATATAAAGGTAATAAGAAATGTAATAACAAAAGTAACTAGTTACCATTACCAAGTATGTAGTTACATAACCACATATCTGGTAATGATTTTCTACACTGGGCAGCTGCGATACTTTAAGAATTAAAGTTCAACTGCCATCACAGAAGAACTTTGAAAGAATTTATTAAATGTAAGCTTTCCCCTAAACCATGGCTAAAGAATTCATTCATAACATTCCCAAAGCTTTTTTTAATAAGAATTGAATGAATTCCTAACTTGAATTCCCAATTGAATAAAGAATTTTAGTATCAGTAGTTTGAAACTAAAACCTATTCAAAAATTAAACATACAAGCGATAATCTCATAAATCTCGTGAATAAAATCTGTTACATTAGAATTAAAGAATTGTAAGTGGACCTGGCAATCCCACATAATCCGTAGACCAAGATGTGATATTGCAAGATCGGCCTTAGAATTTAGCCCTCACTATTGGTACTATTCTAAGGGAATGCCAAAGAGCCATTAAAAAAAAAACTTGGTAACAAGCCAAGGTCCGAGCCAAGGACCGTGTGTAGTATGGAAAAGATACGATTATTTCACAAATCTGTATACTATAATTATTACGAATAAAGGCGAATTTAAAAATAGTCAAATGATAGTGATCTTTTGACTAGAGCATCCCCGAGTTTGAAAATTTACTAAATATTTTGGTTTCAGTACTATTTCTAAAATCCAATTTTCCATCCCTGAATCGTACTGTACGTTATTTGCAGTGTTGCCAAGTTAGGGGTTTCCCCCTAGATTTAGAGGGTTTTCAACCGCTTTGGGGGGAATTTAGGGGTACCAATTTGTTAGGGGGAAATTTGGGGGGTAAGAAAATCATTTTAAGGCAAACATACACGTTGATCAATATTTTTAAAATCAACCAATCAGAACAAAGTATTTAAAAATAAAAACTGATCAATAATATTGAACGTGTATGCCCTACTTTAGGGGTAGTTTTGCCTTGAAAAAACAATTAAATTTTAGAGTCCAATGATTGGTTTTGTCAAATTGTTGATAATTTTTCACATAAATTTTTATTTTCTTTTAGTCTACACATTTTTTAAGGGGATCATTTTAGACTGCGACTAGGAAAGCAAAGAAAACCAGCTAAAAATAACAAAGTTTCTTTTTTTATTTTAACAACAAAAGAATCAATTATTTGCATTTATTATAAATAATTTGAAATAAAAATTTAGAAAATTGTTGGATATTTGGAAAATTAATTTTAGGGGGACGTTTTTAGTGGTAGAGCAAATTTAGGGGATATTTTGGACAATTTAGGGGGATTTGTAAAAAAAAGTCTTGGCAACACTGGTTATTTGTGTAAAAAAAAGGAAAGAGCGCGTGCGCAGCATCTTCAGAAAAGAAAGCTCTCTTGTTTGTTTATTAAAATTCATAAAACTCTCAAGTAAATATTTGTTTCACTCTAAACGTATGTTAAGCTTTATTAGGCCTGTTCCCCGCCATTTAGAGGTTTTATGTTTAAGTTTAACACAATAACTGCACAGTTCCGCCACAAGCTTCCATTAGAGCGGTTCGGTGCGGATAAGTACAAAGCGGATAAAAAAAGAAAGAAACGAAAAAAAAAACAGCTATGTGAACAAATGAAGTTTAAAAAAAAAATCTTAAAATACGCTGAACGTACTCGAGGTAGTGCAATTTTTTCTTTTCTTGAGTGAAATATAAGTTAAATACTTATCTATCATATTGATATACAACATATTATAAAAAGCGGCTTCAAACATGTATGTTTTTCTGTTATAGAAAACAACACAAAAAAAAGGAAAATTACTTTTACCAGCATTGTAAAAGAAAATTCATAAATAAAAATTTAGCAAAAGTGATGTATAAAAATTAAACTGAAAGTGTTTTAGAAATGAAGGTATTTTTTTGAAGCCTACGTACATATTAAATAAATAATAATAAATAATAGTAGTAATAAAAACGAAACAAAATATGTATTTGAAAATACCGAATCTTTTTAGACACCAACACATTGCAAATACCTACAAGTAATAAATAATTCAATCAATTAATTGTGAAGATACAAATTTTTTGTTTTTATTAAAAAGTGAGAGTTTTATGATGCTTTTTTCCTTTATTTTAAAGCGTTTCTTTTTTTACAATTACACATGATTGATTACATTATTAAGTAAATTGTTAATAAAAAGTGTGTTGTTTCTACTTTTTTCAATGACATTAATTAGCGATGCAACAGTCGCAAAAATTGGTGCGCATGTGTTTTAAATATTAAGGAGCGGAAAAAATATATATGTACATATATTGTAGTATACAAATTAAGACCTATCAGCAAGTGAATGGCAAAAGAAAAAAAATATTAAGAGCTAAAACACGTAAAATTTATTACGAAATCTTTCTTAAAAAAAAAAAGAAATAATAAAAATAAAAATACGTAAGTGGAGTTAATATAATGGTTTAACGTAAAAAAGGGGAGGCGTACGAGCATATCAACCAAGCAATTACCATCTACCAACCAACTAACTAACCACTAACCAACCAACCAAACCAAATCACACATTTTCTTACAAGAAGCCAGCCAGCAAGTAGTGGTGTATGGATTTTGCTTACAAAAATTGATATTCGTGTCACGTTGCTGTGTATCAAGTTCAAATTGCATTCACTGTCAACATAAAACGCAATGCGGTCATATCGTTACATTCAAGAAGCTGAGGGGAAATAGTCAAAGACCATAATATCATAGACAGACACACTTGACTTGTTTAGGCCAAAATGAAGAGCATCTTTTCATTAAAAGAAAAATGCACACAAAATTAGGGTGACCATTTTTTTGCTTTTTTCTGATTGCAAATCAGTGAAAATGACCCACTTTTCTATTGACAAAAATTCACACACCAATACTGTGCTACTATATTATTTTTATATATTTTACAAATATGCAAAAACATTCATATATTTCAAAAATTTACCGATGAATTTCAAAATTGGTATCCAAGTATCTTTTAAGTACAGCATACACGTTCAATATTATTGATCACTTTTTGATTGCTTACAAATTAATTGAAGGTCTGTACCCTATATTGAATGTTTATCAATTAAATTGAAAAATTCAAAATGTTTTTGATTTTTGTTTTTCAATTTCATATTATTGAAAAGAGTGTGGCCAATATTGAAATGTTAGTTTTTTTAAATTTGTTTTTTGTTGTTGACAAATAAATAAATAAAATTAAAAAAGCATATAAATTATTGCAAAATAAAAAAGTAATCACTTTAAACGTGGATTTATTTTAAAATCTGCTAAATTTTCAATTTTTCATAGAATGGAAAATATTGATCAATTTAATTTTAACTCATATTTTTCTAATAACATTGAAAGTGTGTGTGAAAAGGTCACTAAAATTGAAATAAATTATATTGGTCGTGTGTGATCGGCTTTAGTTTCATAAAAAAAAAATATTTTCAAAATCCCACGTATAATTTTTTTTAAATATGATTGAAAAAAAAGTGCACCTGGAAATTAAATTTTAAAATTTATGTGTTATCGGGACCCTATATTCAATACTCTATATCTGCATTTTTGGCCAAAATGAGTTTTTGACGGCAAAATCATTGTTGATATTTTATCCATCTATTATATCAATTTGGCAGCAAAATATCCATTCTCTGCCACTTTTTTGAACATTTTACATTTTCCCATATCTACAAACAAATTTATTTTCAAATACAGAAGTCTATGGCTGCGTTCACACCTAGTTCTTAAACACCCCAGGATAGAAACGGTAATGACATATCATTATTTTTTTGACTACCAGTAATGACACCCACTTACCTTCTGTATTATTTTAAAACATATAATAATGAGTTATTGATAATGACTTATTTTTATCATTATTTCAAATAGAAAATAATTTTTTAGATTTTTTTGAAAATTTTTTTAAATCTATTTTTAGACTCAATATTTTTTAAACACTGGTAAGGATATATGTAAGCACATATTTTTTGATTTTTTGTATGTTGGCGAGTAAGCTTATTTGTGTGCAGCAGGTCAATTGTGTTTTTATCTATTAAATATTACATGTCGATATAGCTCAGATGGTAGAGCTGTTGACTGGCAATCTGTAGACCCAGGTTCGATTCCCGCACCAGCAAATTTTATTTAAAAAAAAATACAATAAAAAATATTTTTTTATGTAATTTAGTTTTTGGAAAATCTATTTTTAGACTCATTGTCAGTACTGGTAAGCACATAGGTAACGATATATTTTTAGATTTTTCGTATGCTGGTGTGTAACAACAACTCATTATTTTTCGCGACATCGCCATATAAAGGTAATAAGAAATGTAATAACAAAATTAACTAGTTACCATTACCAAGTATGTAGTTACATAACCACATATCTGGTAATGATTTTCTACACTGGGACGTGTTTAACTAAAACACGTATTTAAGCTTTTTATTCTATTACAACTGTTCTTTACTCTTTTACACGTGTTTTAGCTAAACACATGTTTAGGATTTAGGTGTGAATGCCGTTTATATCATTCATATGCATATAAATTAAAATTATTTTAATTGTATAAGGTATTGAAATATAAAAGTTTTTTGAGAATATCTTTTTTCGCAAAGTTTTTTTGCAACTAACCACCAAACTTTCTTTTAGGAGATGTGCATTATATTGATTATAAATTAAAAAAACCTCACTTAAAAAATTGCGAAATAATAGCGCTAAAAAAGGCTTTATGGTAGAAAAAATTAATTTAAAAACTCAATCGGCGATTAACATTCTGCAAACGAATATAATGATGCAAAAATTTTCCTTTTTGCAAAATTTTTTCGTGATTTTTTTTTCCAAACTAAGAACCAAACTTTAGTGGAGAAATTGGTATTATAGGCCCTAGATTATAAATTTAAAAAACGCACTTAAAAATTTGCAAAATATAAGCGGAAAGCGAAAAAAAGACTTCATGGTACAAAAATTGAATTAAAAAACTTTATTTATATTCTGTAAACAAATATATTAATACAAATTTCCTTTTTGCAATTTTTTTTGCGATTTTTTATCAAGGTTGGTTACCGAAACGAATAACGGTAAGGGTAACGGTATCAGATTTCGTTTGTTTAGGTAACGGTAAAGGTAACGGTATTTAAGACTGTTTCGGTAACGGTATACCGTTATCGAAACAGCAATACCGGTACGTAGCGGTATTAAAAATTATGTTAAAAACATATAAAAACAAGTAAAAACATGGCATATTTTTAATTTTAAGTACTGAAAATACAGATTTTAAGCTATAAATTCAATACTGGTAGTTTTAATAAGTAAAATTATTATCTATAAATTTTTTGTAAAAAAAACACTCAAGATTATAAAATAAAAAATAAAAAAATTGTAATTTTTATATAAAATAATAAATACCGGTAACTACCCATAAAAATAAAGGTATCGGTAACGATAACGGTATTTAGAAATTTTTTTAGAGGTATAGATAACGGTAACGGTATTCAATTTGAAACGGTATTTTAGCGATAACGGTATTATAACGATAACGGTAACCGACCTTGTTTTTTATGCAATCAACCACCAAACGTTATTGTATTAAATGTTTATTATAGTCCCTAGATTATAAATTTAAAGAAATCGCACTTAAGAAATTGCTAAATAACGGCGGAATGCGAAAAAGAGCAGAAAATTATTTAGAAGAGCTAATCAGCGATTGACATTCTGCAAACGAATATATTGGTGTAAAATTTTCCTTTTCGCAATTAACATTCTGCAAACAAATATAATGATGGAAACTTTTTCGTTTTTGTAAAAAATTTTTTTTTGCAATTTTTTTCCCAAACTAACGAGTAGTTTTAGGAATAAGATATTGGTGTAATAGTCCTTGGATTATTAATTTCAAAAAACCGAAGGAGCGAGCCTTTTCCATCCCTGATTAACAATTCTGTGTTCGTTGCTGTTCGAAGGCAGATAATATTGTTTTCCACAAAAAGTATAGAGAGATTTACAGGGCCATTGGTTCCTAATAAACAGTGTTGCCAATTTAGCATATTTAATGCTAGATTTGTCACTTTTTTAATTCATTTAGCATGTAAAAAATGTATCTAGCATATGGCATTTTTTTTCAGCATTTTTCCAACAAATTTTAGCATATTTTTAGCATTTTTTACAGTTTTATTTTCTGTTTAATTAATTTGAATTTAAATGTAATATGAAAAAGAAATATATTTTTTACTTTTAGAGTAAGTACTAGGAACTATTTTTATACGTGCACGTTAATTACACTGTGCAGTCGCAAATTTTAACAAGCTGGGAACCGTACTGGTAAAGCTAATTCGAGTACGCTGAATTCAATGGTGATAACACTTTTTCAAAGTTAGCTCTCGTTTTCGCGATATTCGCAATTAAAAATTTTGATGGGTACTAAAAAAATTTTATTTTTATATTTCTGGGATCATTTTTAATTATAAATTTATCAAATTTGATTAAATATGTAAAACAGTAAGGAAGCTGTCATTTTTTTCACGAAATTTTTTTTATAGATTTTTTTCGCAAAAACATTTTTTTCTGCAAATAAAAAGTAAGTGTTATGGTATTTTGTGTATATTCAATAGGGTTTAGAAAAATATTTAACAGAGTTAAAAAAAAAAATTTCTTTAGAAAAAAAAAAACAAAAATCGCGAAAAAAAAATGTTTTTGGGGAAAAAATATCGAAAAATTGTATTTAACAGGGTTGGATTGATTGAAATTCAAAAATGATCCCAAAAGTATAAAAAATATTGCTTTATGGTACTTTAATATTAAAATTTTAAATCGGCATACCCGGCTTTAACTTTTTTACTCGTTTTACTTTTTTTTGTTGTTATGGTGAAGGAGGGATTTTGCACAAAAATACTCCAATTTTTGGTAAAAAAAATAATAATAATTTAAAGAATAGAGTTTAAAATAGAATTAATAGAATTGCAAAATGTTGATAAGGTTCGTTTTTAATCTTCCCAGCCAGCAAATTCGGAGCGCTCATAAATAAGAATTTTAAATGGCTCATAGAAATAATTATTGTTTTTTGAAAACATTTTTTTTTTGTAGAAAATATGAACCCTCAGAAAACAATCCAAAAAGTTGTCTCTACAATCTAAAAAGCTGTCTCAAAACGAGGGTTCATTTTTCGGACTCAAAGAAGATTTCAAAATTATTTAAATTTATGAAGAAAATTTCGATTTTGTACGTTCTTTTTTCTGAGTCATTTCTGAGTACACAGGGGGCTCTTTTGGACGGACCACTTTCATAGGAAAAAGTGGAAAAATGTTTATATTTTTGAAGCTCATTTCTGAGTCATTAATGATCATCTTTGTTTGCTGGGTTTGCAATTTTTATTGATTTTTTTTAGGTTTGGGTCATATTACCCTCTATGACCCAAAACTAAAAAAATAGATAGCGTTTGTGATAAATTCCTATCTTTTAAGAATTTCAGTGAATTTTGATTTTTTTACTGTAACACCTGTACACTTTTCATTTAATCATACCAAAAATCTTACAACGTCAACCAACACCACAAAAAGTATTAACCCTGATCGCGAAAATAATTTTTTTAAAGAATTTCATGCAGGTAAGCCCAAAGATTTGAAAAATTTGAAAACTGTAAACAGAGCGTGCAATAAAAACCATTAAATTAATTTGGAGTAGATAAATTAAGGCTGAATGGGAAATTCATATTACACGCCAAAGTATTCCACATTACCACCTATTTTAGAAATAAAATATTTTGAACTACTTTTGTTTATCCGCCTTTAACTTTTTGAGATGACATATTTCCAGTGACACAGTTGGGAAATCAAATAATAATAAATTTATTTTAACCCTTAAATGCATGGTGTAGCTATTTGGCAACATACCGGTTTTTTAATAAAAACCCCCACTTGATGCACAAAACTGCATTTTTGGGCATTAGAGGCCCCTTCTGTACATAGTGTTCCTATATTTTAGCGCAGAATTTTTAAACAGTTAGAGTAAAAATCTTGGTTTTGCTCTGTATATTTGTAAAAAGTCTAAAACACGCGTTTTTTTACAAAAAGTGTAATATTCAAAAATATTTGTTTAAATATTTAAAGTGGTATTCTCGCAATAAAATTCAGTTTGGCGACAATAAATGTATAAATTACCGTTTATAGAATTTTTTTTGTTTTTTTTTTCATTACGTTAAAATAATCACAATTTAGAAATTTGGCAAAAACCCATATTTCTCAATAAAAATCACCTTTTTCTTAAAAATAATTTTTTTTTGTATTTTTTTTTTAATGTACACGCCCGAGTAAAACGGGTTATACATTATTTTATATTATTTAATACAATTATGTCTCGTTATATATTGCTTTGTATGGCACTATATATAATAAGACGTAATTTTCGTCTTTCGAAGAATTTTTGTATGACCCAATATCTAAATATTTCTTTTTACATATGTTGTCATATTTAATCAGATCTCGACCATGGAATTTAAATTGTAAGACCAAATCTAGCCCAGTTTCATGTTCAATTTTAATTTCATTTAAGATTTTATCGAAATCAATTACAATCCATTTTTAATTGGAAAATATTATTTTACAAAAACAAATTTTGATATAAATAAAATTTTGATAAACCGGTAAAATATTTTTGAATAGAATCTGAGTGATATTATCTGACAGATGACCCATACATTATCGACGTCGAAAATATTATGTTAAAAAGTTAATCTTAACATACGCAGTCAGACTTTGTAAAGGATTTCGTACCAGATATGTATAGCAACTAGGGTATTCAATTAATCGGCTTTTTATTTTAATCGATTAATCGTTCAAATAATTATTCGCGTTTTTTTCTTAACCGGTTAATCGAACAAAATTTTAAAATTAATCGATTAATCGAAAAAAATTTATGTAAAATAATATACATACACTTGATGTGTTTTTAATAATTTTATTTAAAAAAGGAACAAAAATAAATTCAGTAACTCTTCTGAAATTCATAAGAATTATAAATTTAATAATTTAGATCAGTTTTTGTCCTTATTTTTATTTTTTCTGTCCCCTCTTTCACATATTAAAATTTTATCCAAATCGGGTAGAACCACATCGCAATGAGTTAAAGAGTTAAAGAAGAATAAAAGACCCCGTACATTAATTTGTATCTCTTTCGTATGCATTGAATACATAAAAAACATAAATGTGTAGAGGAATTCTGTTGAGAATTGATTTTCCCTCTACGTTTCCGTACCTCCATCCCTTTACTTTATTTTGTTAATTCAGAATGCTCACTAAACAAGCTTTAATTATAATTAATAATTATAATAATCATTAATTACAATAATTATTAATGCTTTCGTTTAATATCAACGTTTAAAAAGTCGTAAAAAATAATTAAAAATTTATTATACGTAAATAGATACCACTATTTTACTAGATAAGTCACAACAACAGAGTAGTAATTTGGAAGATGACAAAGCAAACTGTGATAATTTTATGTTGTTAAGATGTTCTTTATGATTTAAGATGTTTATTAACGCTCCTACTTGAAAACATAAAATTCTTAAGGTCTTGTTACTAGAACGTAAATGTAACGAGAACGAGTCGTAACGTGGTATTTTATTTTTGCTAAGTTACTCAAAATATGTAACGTGCTATTAAGGAATGATAAAATTGATTTTCAGAATAGTACCAACCAGGCTAAGAATAGTACATTTTCGACCCCTATAGTACCAAAACTTACATTTTTTTAAATAAAATAACAAGCAAAAACTTTCAAAAAAATTCATTGTGTATTATATTTTATCCCTGAAATTCGGATTTAATTTCATTTTAAATCAAAAATAATTTGTAGTCAATTTAGCAGGCACCGGATTTTACAAACCAAAAACTTTATTTTTAAGTTTTCATCAAGAAATGAAAAAGTATTTTGTTCAAAATAAAGTAAATTTCTAAATTATTTTTTTTTATATTCATCCAAAATTGAAAATATATTTATCTTTATAAAAAAAAGAAAAACAAAAATTACAAATGATTTTTATACAAATGATATTTTTTTATTTTCAACCCCAAACAAAAAAAGAAAAAGAAAAAATAAAAAAAAAGTTTTTGTACAAAAAAA
Organism: Leucophora obtusa; assembly: GCA_949987735.1. Lineage (NCBI taxonomy): Eukaryota > Metazoa > Arthropoda > Insecta > Diptera > Anthomyiidae > Leucophora > Leucophora obtusa. The sequence goes on from OX465295.1 coordinate 371,904,664, forward strand.
AAGAAAAGTTTTTTTTGTAGAAAAAAAAAGTTTCCTTATTAAGAAAAACAGTTTTTATTTTTTAATTTATAAAATTTTAGATTTATGGTAAAAAAATTGTATTAAAAACCCTTATCAGCGATTTGCATTCTGCAAACAAATATACTGATCTAAGAATTTTCGTTTTTGCAAATTTTTTTCCCGCGACTTTTTTTTCGCGATTTTTTTTAAATATTTACCAAACTTTGTTGTATGAAATGGGTATTATAGTCTCTAGATTTCATATTTAGCATAATCGCATCTAAAAAAACGCGAAATTTTGGCGGAACGCGAAAAAACACTTTATGGTAAAAAAATTGTATTAAAAACCCTTATCAGCGATTTTCATTTTGCAAAGAAATATACTGATGTAAGAATTTTCGTTTTTGCAAATTTTTTTCCCGCGACTTTTTTTTCGCGATTTTTTTTCAATTATCCACCAAACTTTGTTGTATGAAATGGGTATTATAGTCTCTAGATTTCATATTTAGCATAATAACGATTAATCGATTGAATACCCTAATAGCAACAAAACAAATCTATTGATTTAAAAAAGAAACATTTATTTTATTTATTAAATTAAGTCTATGGAATATAATTTCCTTACAGACTAGAAGTTACACTTAAAAATAAATTATATCTAGCATATTTTCCCTATACATATAATCTATGGTATATTCCTGTTTTAAATGAACTCTTAATATCTTAGTAAATTCAAATTGAAATTCATTTTCATTTAAAATGTTATAAATTTACATCGGAACAACAGATTATATTATTTTGAAATTGAATATTGGGTCATATTAATAAAAGTTAGCCAATTCTTCGAAGTAATTATTTTGGTTTAGGAATAACGTAGCACCAAATTTATTAATAGGCTTGAAGGATATCATGAAATACAAATGAAAATTAAAACAAAAAATTTTTAAACGATTATTTCAAGACATTTAATTTTATTAAAAGCTCATGTCAAATTTGTTATCACAATTTTAATGTATTTTTCTCATTTTAAAATGAGTAGCCCAAAAATTAAAGCTTCATTTGAACTTTTATCACTTTCAAAATAAAAATCTCACCTTCAGTGAAAAATTATTTGAAATTTCATTTTATTTAGAATATTATTTTAGTATATAAGTACTCATTTTTAGTTTTATATAAGTACTCATTAATAAGTAGATACTTTTTATGTATGCAGTTTCACATACTCTAAAAGTTTCTAGATTTGCTTAGTTTACACATGTTTGTTTTTCAGTGCAATATTTAATAAAAACAAAAATTCCAAAATTCAAATTGGACCTAATTGCATCAGATTTTAACTATGAGGATATTATTTAATATAATAATGTCTGGTAAAAATTCGTATTAAATGGTATATAATTTAAAGTAATTAAATCCAATTTGATCCACGTAGATACAATTGTATTCACCATTTTTCGGATTAATCATCTTTTTTAATCGGGCGCCTTTAGAAATCATATATGAAAAAATGGTTAAAATCGAAGAGATCATGCATTTAAGGGTTAAAGGATTTTTGAACTTTTTTACAAGAATTAACTTTTGAGTTGTTTTTAATTTTTCTTTTATATAATTTTAGTTAATAAAATGAACTGAATTCATAATTAGAGATGACTTATTTTCAGTCTAATTGTAAAAAGTCACTAAAATAGTATTTTTTTAAACAATTTGAATCATTTTTTTATAAAATTTTTTTAGCATATTTTTTCTAGCATATTTTTTTAGTTTTTAACTTGTTAGCATTTTTATGCAAAAAATCTAGCATTTTTTCCTAAATAAGTTTTAGCAACACTGCTAATAATGCATTTTTTTATATTTATCAAAACTACATATCTGCTAGTATAATAACCCAGCAAACAAAGATGATCATTAATGGCTCAGAAATGAGCTCCAAAAACATAAACATTTTTCTACTTTTTCCTATGAAAGTGGCCCGTCCAAAAGAGCCCCCCCTGTGTACTCAGAAATGACTCAGAAAAAAGAACGTATAAAGTCGAAATTTTCTTCATAAATTTAAATAATTTTGGAATCTTCTTTGAGTCCGAAAAATGAACCCTCGTTTTGAGACAGCTTTTTAGATTGTAGAGACAACTTTTTGGATTGTTTTCTGAGGGTTCATATTTTCTACCAAAAAAAGAGTGTTTTCAAAAAAACAATAATCATTTCTATGAGCCATTTAAAAATCTTATTTATGAGCGCTCCGAAATTGCTGGCTGGGAATAAAATTATATTAAAATTTTATTTCAGAACTCTATATCTACATTAGCGATGTAAATAACGCAAATAATAAAATTTAAGCTTAATTCGTGAAAAATTGAATTTGGATTTCAAAAAATGTTCAAATACCATTCCGTTAAACCATTCCCAAACAATTCATTGGTAAGCTTTATTCCGAAAGCTTTAATAAGAATTGCACACTGAACCAAAAACAGCGGTGAAACCACCTAAAATCCATATTAATTTGATGAATGGGTGATCACTATACAACCAACAAAACCTATCTGTCAATTTAACATATTGTTTAGTAAATTTACATTTTGACGTTTGATTATTTGATGTGGTGTTATTTTGACAAAATATTGTCAAATATATTAACAAAAATTAGTTACGCCAACAGTTATAAATATATTTATTTATAAATAGTTTAAATATATTTGAGTCAATAAAAGATAATAAAATTGTAAAACATCTGTAACTAGAGTTTGCTGTTCGGTTTTAATCGAAACCGAAACCGCGGTTTTTCAAGTCTCAAAACCGAAACCGAAAACCGACAAAAATAAGTCGGTTTTTAACAATGACTTTAACAATTAAAATAATTAACTATATTGCATTCCAGTGTCAAATTAGAATCCGAAAAGACTCATAAAAGAGCCCTAAGACCTTCTGAAATTATAGCTATATGAGGAAGTATTTCTTCACCGATGAAGCCTCTTTCCGAGCGCACTTTTACGACTCATAAAAGACCCTGAATTATGAGCATTATTGAAAAATTTAGAATTTTCTAAGCTATTATGATTCATTTAAGATTAATTTTTAAGTTATTTAGAAGTAATGAAAAAAATAAAAAAAAATGTCGAATACAGTCATAAATACGAGTTCATTATGTTTCATTTATGACTCGAAAATTTCAGCACTCTGAAAATGATCATATTTTAGAGTCTCTTACGAGTCCTAATTTCTGAGCGCTCAGAAAAATGTTGGCTGCGATATTATTGAAATCAGCTCCTATTTTACAAAATTTTGTATTTAATTGTAATGAACATTTTCTCCATTACTTATTAGTTTAAAGATTTTTTTGTTTTTTTGTTATTACGGATAACATAAGTTAAGTCAACAGGTAGTTTAAGAGAAATTGAGCTTCATATATTCAGTTCGGATTTTCACAGCGTATTTTTAAAAAAGTACTATTTCGTAGTCCGCGAAATTTATAAAATTTTATCTTTATATTATTTTAAACAATTTGCAAAAATTTAAACTCTTGAAAAAACAGCTTTAGTTGCCGACAAAAGAATAAAAAAATTTATTTATAACGGTTTTCCGTGATTTTTCTTCTCTCGAAAAAGTCTATAAATGGAGTAATTGTCTATATTCGAGTGAGAAATTCAATCGAATTTCAATAAATATTTTGAACGTGTTAAAATATTTAATTCTTATATACATATATTTAATTAATTAAAAACAATTGTGTTAATATCACAAGAAACCCAAAAAATAACCGAAACCGCGGTTTTTATAATTTTAGAAAACCGAAACCGCGGTTTTCAAATTTTCCGGTTTTTAGCAAACTCTATCTGTAACTAACATATCAAAATTAAGCTTTGAATTTTTAAAATTTTTTTGCCCAAGTAAAAAAGTTTTGATATAGTCATATATTATCATATAAAAGTTTGTATAATTATGTATTGGAACATATATACCAAGATATAATTATATAAAATTTTACGAAATTATATCCTAAATATATAACTATATCTTGTTATATATTGCACAATATATAGCGCAACATATTACAATATCCAATTATATATAGACCGATATATAGTTACATATGCCTCAATTAATTATGCATAATTGTATCGAATTATATACCATTATATCTTGTTGGATATGATTATATTATATTTGATACATTTGGATGAGGACAAAATCCGGATAAAATTGTATCAAACCATATCTTATTCCATCAAATTAGATCTAATTTTGTCAAATTAGATCTAATATGATCATAATACGATCTAATTTGATACAATTAGATGTTCTCATTTTTCGGATATTATTATATATAATATCAAGAGACATATCATTTTTTTTTAGTAGGGTGCTGGGAGCCTAGAAATATCAAAAGTTTAATGGAATTTAAAAAATATTATGTTAATTGATTTTATTTTAAATTTTTTTTTATGTTCTTTAAATTTTGAACAAGAAAAAATAAAGAAAAGAACCAATTTGTTAATTTAACTATAAAAAATTTTTTTTTCAAAGTGTCAAAAAATGTGGTTTTGTAATTTCAACTTTTGTAGGTTACGAAAAACCTTCCAACTTTCTTAGGTTTTAATCAAATAGTATAATTTTTTTTTCGAAATACTAACCTTATATTATTTTGAAAAAAGGTATAAATTTTGGCAAAAACAATCTTGAAACATACCTAACTTTTGGTTAAAATCATGCACCAGAAAACGTTTTTTTTTTGCTTTTATCAAAAATAAATATCATTAAAGTTCAAAATGTTTTTATTTCTCAATCGAAAACAAAAAATTTCAAATGTACTTTGAAATAAAAATATCCCTCAAGTTGAAATTCCAAAAATATCTTTAAGCCTGGATCAGCCAGACGTAAACGTAAACGTATCTCTGCATTGCTGAATTAATAAGTTAAATAAGAACAGAAGATGTGTTGTGTTTTTTGTTTCATTCTTATGCATAAGAATGAAACAAAAAACACAACACATCTTCTGTTCTTATTTAACTTATTAATTCAGCTATGCAGAGATACGTTTACGTTTACGTCTGGCTGATCCAGGCTTTAGGTATAAATATCAAAAATAAAAAATTAATTAAAAAAATAAAACTTTTTAAAACGTGTTTTTTTTTTTTTTTTGTTTTTCATCGTTTGTTCTAACTACAAAAATATGATTAGAATTTTAAAATTTTTGTTTTATTTTTATGGTGGAGATACTATTCTGGTTTTTGGTTTTTAATCTGGAGAAAATCATATAACACCCTGGAGTGCACTGATGGGCGGTATATACATACAAACATAAATATATTGCAAATATTTTTTTTTTGCTAAAATATTTGCCAATTGACTAGTATTTTGCATCAATATTATTCATTTTCGGAATGAAATCGCTGTATAAGTTTTCTAATTAAATTTTTGCACCATGAAACCTTTTTTGCATTCCGCCATTAATTTGAAATTTTTTAAGTGCAGATTTTTAAAATTCATAACCTAAGGACCACAATACCCATATCTCATACCAAAGTTTGGTAATTAGTTTGCAAAAAAAAAAAATTGCCAAAAAAATTTGCAAAAAGAAAAATTTTTGCATTAATGTATTCTTTTGCAGAATATAAATATTTGATTAGGTTTCTTAATTAATTTTTTGTATCTTAAAGGCTTTTTTCGCATTCCGCCATTATTTTGCAATTTTTTAAGTGCGGATTTTTAAATTTCATAGTCTAGGGACTATAATACCGAATATCTCATATCAAAGTTTGGTTGTTAGTTTGCAAAAAAAAAATCACGAAAAAAATTTTCCGAAAACAAAAATTTTTGCATCAATGTATTCGTTTGCAGAATGTAAATTGCTGATTAGGTTTTTTAATTAATTTTTTTACCATAAAGTTTTTTTTCGCTTTCCGCCATTATTTTGCAACTTTTTAAGGGCTGTTTTTTTAAATTCACAATCTAGACACTATAATACCTATACCAAAATTATCTACGCAATAAACATCGATTCAAGCCTTAAAGAAATTTTAAATTCTCTATTTGAAATCAAACGTTTACTTCAAGTCATTACCTATGAAACAAATATAGCCTTTGAATTTTCTTTTTGAAACATTTGTGAAAAATTACAAAACTATATTAGAATTATTTTTAAAAATTTATGTGCTAATTCATAAAAAAAATTTATTTGGTATTTGAAGCTTGGTATAGTAAAGTACATATTTCGCTTAATAAAGAGTTATTAGAAATCTTGATTCATAATCGTATTTTAACTATAAATTAATTTTTCGATTTGATACTGGCAACACTATTGTTTATTTTCTCTCTTCTCCCAAATAAGTCGTAAGTGATGTACAAATTTAGTAAACGATTGACTCGGTAATCGGAAGTGAAAATGTATTTTCTTAAATAAGAGAACTAATGATGTGCTAAGATAAATTTAAAAGCCATTTAAAATATTTCGTTTTTTATTTATAAAGCAAATCAATGGAAATGTGTGTAAAAAAGTAATTTTTAGAACATATTATTCGAAGCATACAAAAGTAATCGAATTTCGAATAATGTTTTGATAGTCTGTACATCACTACTGTTTTGTTTTTCTTTTTGATTTTATTTTTACATTTTTTTTGGAAATTTTTTCGAAAAAGGTCATTGGCTACGCAATTGTTGTAGTTTTTTTCAGTTTGATGGATGCAAGTTGTTGGAAGCCACACATTCTAGGGATGGTATAGTTTTAATAAATCATTTCATGCCTGAAATTGAAATAATTAACAATTAAATGGTGGCTTCCTCACTCCAAACTTTATAAAAGGTTTAAAGTTAATGAGTACCAACTATAAACCTTTATTATTTTCTTCGTTATTAAGCAAATATGAATACTGTTTTTCACAAATTAGCTTAAAATCCTACAATAAGACTGTTGTAAAAGTTTATGAATTAGACCATAATAATTTATTTGAAAAATATTTACAAAAAAAGCTTGATATCAACAAGTCGTTTGTATTGAGAATCCTATAGTTCTCAGTTCGAGAACTACAATTTCTCAACAGTATTCTCTAAGGCTAATATTTGAAAAAATTATTGTTATAAAATCGAATTCAATTTAGTTTTAAGGGTAAATGTTTATTGGGTAGTTAGATTGCAAAAACAAAAAAAAAAACAATATATGTATATACATACATATATAGCAGAATGTTAATCGCTAAAAAAATTTTTTTTTGAGTGCGGTTTTTTGAAATTGATAAATTTGGGACTTGATACCCATATCTTATGCCAAAGTTTGGTGGTTCGTATGCAAAAAATTTTGTAAAAAAGAAAATTTTTGGATCAACATATTCGTTTGCAGAATGTAAATCGCTGACTGAGTTTTTTAAATTTATTTTTTGTACCAAAAAGCTTTTTTTCGCGTTCCGCGATTTTTTTGCAATTTTTTAAGTGTGGATTTTTAAAATTCATAATCTAGAGACTATAATACCAATTATCTCATATCAAAGTTTGGTGGTTAGTTTGCAAAAAAAAAAAAATTCGGGAAAAAAATTTTCCGAAAAGAAAATTTTTTGCATCAGTGTATTTGTTTGCAGAATGTAAATTTCTGATAAGAATTTTTAATTAAGTTTTTGTACCATAAAGCTTTTTTTCGCGTTCCGCCATTATTTTGCAATTTTTTAAGTTAGGTTTTTAAAATCCATAATCTAGGGACTATAATACATACATATATCCTATACCAAAAAAAAAAATTAATTAACCGGTTATTCGGTTCGGTTAATCGAGAAAATTGGCGATTAATCGTTTAATGCAAAATTAATGTATTTTCTTAACTTTTTATCAATAAAAATACAAATAGCTGACTTTTTTAACATTAAAAACTAGAAGAGCCTTTTACATTGAGCCATCGATATAAAAAATGTTAAGGTTTATTTTGGTAATTGTCATGAGCATGATTTTAGTGTTCATATTAATGGCTTTAGATTGCAGTTTGTCCACCAGCTGATGATCTTAGGGATTATGGTAGACAATAAACTTAATTTTAGCCGGCATATTGGAACTGTAACTGGGAGAGTAATTTACACTCTTAGACGATTATATAACTCGAATATATTTCTTCCTCTGCATATAAGGCGAAAAGTAGCTTTCTCCCTTCTTATGTCACTTATTTGTTACTGTTTGGAAGTAACATCGGGCATGATCTCAACAGTTTTTGCAAAGTTGGAGAGAGCATTTAATATGATTGTCAGGTTCGTTTTTAATGTAAGACGTAGGGAGCATATAACGCCTTATGTAATTAATTTCTTAGGTTGCACTTTTATGAAATTTGTAGATTTCCGATTGTTATTTTTCTTTTATAAGGTTATGTTTACATCCATACCGCCTAACTTACGCAATGAATTCAATTCAATCTTTGAACGTACGTTTCTAATGAGAGTAGCTCGACTATGGAATGATTTACCGGCTTATCTAAAAGTTTTTAATTTTTCAATTAATATCTTCAAGAAGAATATGTTTGCACATATCTGTGAGACTTCATAGCAGGAAAGTTTGGATTACTTGTATGTTACTTATTTTCGGCAGCACTTCTATGTTGAGCCTTATACTAGATTTGCACTTAACCAGGGATTGGTGCTTTTTGAAAGCTACTTGTATATGCGTGTCAAATTCCATATAAATTTTGAATCAAAAACTAATTGTATAGATATGATTTTATACAGTATAGATAGAATTTTATACTTAACCAGGGACTGGTAGTTTTTGAAAACTATTTTTATTTACTTGTCAGACTCTATACAAATTTTTAATTGAAAAGTAAAGTTTTTAAAAAATGCTACTCATTTTTTGCTGTATTGTAAATTGGGCATTAGAATATTTTGATTGACTCTTTACACATGATTTTATATTTGTTTGTTGAAGTTATAAGATAAAAATTGTCAATAACATGGACCACATATAGTATTTGCATACTTTTTCCTGATTATTATGGCTGGGGGGCCAACAGAAAAAAGAATTAGTATTTCTAAGGTTATTTATAGTAAATGAAATTCATGAATTAATATTGTTAAATTATACTGTATAAAACTTTGTAATATATTTATTGGCCTTTTGTGGCTTTGATATTACAATAAATAAAGCAAATTTACATAGGTAATTTACATAGGTAAAATACCAATTTACTCTGCAAAAATCAGAAAAAATTTTACTGAATATTAGTAGTCTGAGAATATCATAAATAATTGTTAAACTCTCAGCCTTGTATTCAAAAAAATGTTTTGAATTTTATTGCAGTTTAATAAAACAAATTAACATGCAAAACAACAACAAAAATCGTTCAATTAGCCTCTAATAAGACAAAAAGTTTTTTTGTGAATAATTATGTCTGTCTTTTCGGTTTTTAAGGGCCATTAACAATAAACAAATTTCAAGCTAATTTACGCAGACAGTATTTAATTGAACGAGTTTTAATGAAAGTTTTCACTAAACTAATGAAGTTTTCTTCACAAAGTTAATGCAAAACAAATTTTACGAAAAAGCTTTTTCATTGGGTGTATGTAATTTTCAATAAATAACACGAAATTTTTCATAAAACTTTATCAATTCAGTGAAAAATTTAGTACAGTGTTGCTTTAACGTCCTATAGACAGCTGCAATTAATATTGTAATTAATATGCAATTTTAATTAATAGATTTGAGGTTAAGAAGAAAAAAAAAAAACATTTTTCTCTAAAAATTATAAACACATTATAATTTTCAGATCAGACTAGATCTAGTTTCTGCATTTTTTTTTTTTTTGGTATGGACAGGCGTCGTCAGTAATTTTCCATTAAATTATATTAATTACACTGTGAGACAAATGGTAGGGGTCAGTGATGGGGAAGGGTTCAAACTACCGGGGATAGTTATATCGGTAAAAAAGAAGTTATACGTGTCCCGGCGTTTCACTGGGTCACCCCTAGGAATCGAGATATATCGATTTGACCTTTGGTGGTCTTTTTTTTTTTGACATAACTCGAGAACCACTAGTCCGATTTTGCTCAAACAATTTAAAAAAAATTAAAAATTACAATTCCTTTAATCTGTTCATATAACGTTTTTCTATATACTCAACAGTTTTGCCGGTAAAAATAAATGTATGAAGAAAAAAATATTTTTTGCCTAAAATATTAAAAAAAAAGTAATAAACAAAAGGTTATTGATTTTTATGGTAGAGGTAACAAACACATTCCCAGCAAACACATAGTAATGACAGGTCATTACCATACGGATTACCAAGTAATGATAGGCCATTCATTACCTTTTTCATTACTTTAAAATACAAAATAATGACTTACCGATAATAAGTTATAGAAGTACTTACATATTCATGCAAAGTAATCACTTACTGGTAATTGATTAAATAAGTACTGATTACTGATTAATTCCCGTCCCGGGAATTCCCGGGAATCCCGCCCTTTTTTGAATCCCGCAATCCCGGGAATTTTATGCGGGATTTCCCGGGATTTTTTTTTAGTCTTTTACAGTAGGTTTAGCTAGTTTTATTGCAATTTTATAAGCTTTATTTAAATTTAAAGCATTGATTTTTTTAAATTAATTTAAATAAAGAATATTTAAAATTAAAAAATACGGTTTAAAATTTAATAAACTGAATTAAGCCAAATTGTTTTTGGATGCCAATTGAATTTGGTTTAGTTAAACCGAAAAATATTATATTAGCAATTACCAAATTTACAAACTAAAATACTTGTCCTTCGGGAATTTTTTTCTTCTTTAAGATGATGATATTTGTTCATATAAAGCAATATTTATATAGGCTGTTTTAAACTACAAGATTCTCGGAAAGATTTTGCAAACTTGCCTATAAGTTTTGCACGTGTACTGAAGTAAAATCGTACCGAAAATCTTATAGTGTAAACAAGCCTTATACAACATTTCAACATAATTATTTCAGTTCCAAATACCTCCAATAAACTAGGGATTAAAGTTAAAAAATAGTAATTTTTTCGTATTTTCAATTAACATAAGTATTTTGAGTTTCTTTTACTTCAAATAATTTCATTTAAAGTTCAATTGCTATTCCTTTATTTTAAATATATTTTTTAAATATTATTAATTTTTAAAATAATAAATACATCAGATGCTTTTTCAAATTATTTTGAATTTTTTATATGCTAATTTAAAATGCAACTAAATATGAAAATTAAATAATTTCTGTTTAAGGAGTTGTGGCATAAAAAATTTCTATTCAAGAAAACTAATTAAAGTTATGAAACTATTTAATATTTTAGTGTCCACTTTTATAAAACAATTTAGGCGAATTTGCCTAAAAATTTCTGTGAAATATGCTCACTTTTAAACTTTTTTATAAAACTAATTCTAGACGGATACTTCTGAAAATCTGCATAGAAAAAAACAAAATATCTAGAAATAGAAATTTTTGGATTTAATGTATAAGAAATATTTAAGCAAAAAATTTATGTTAGTTCTGACTATAAGACTGGTCCGACACAAGTTTGCACCATTAACAATTCCAATATATCCTCAAAAAAGGGATCAAAATAATATAACCGTGTCTTTTACTTTTCTATATCAATTCGTTTAACAGCTTAAACCGCGAAATTAATATTTAGTTAATATATTACTAAGAGTTTTTTTTAATTAGGACGGCCTTCCATATAAATATATTACATAAATACTAATTCACGATTTAAATTGTTAAACGAATTGACCTGGAAAAAGTGGAAGACATGGATATGTAGCCCTCCTTTCAGAACATTTTCTCTTGGATACAACCAAAAGATGAACTTTGTCGAACGGTGTTTAACCAAAAAGTAGTTTTTCAAGTACAATATATGTCGAATTTATATATTTTCTAACGAGCGGGAATTCCCGGGATGCCGGGAAATTCCGAAAAAAATCCCGCTGTCCCGGGAAATGAAAAAGTCCGGGAAAAGAAAAACCCTACTACTTATACTTTCACTATGGGTAACTCGTTATTCGCAATTTTTTTGTAAGCGAGAGGGTAATGACCACCCATGAATTTTTGGACATCGCGAACAAAAGTAATGTTGCGAGTAAATAGCCTGGTAAGTAGTGAAACCATTTGTGTGCTACTTACTCGCTTAATTACTCGGTAATGTCTGTTTTTGCTGGGTTATTATTGTTATTAAATAAGTCGTCACGCGCAAGCTACACTGCTTATAAAAATGACTTCACCTAACAAAAATAAGTAGTTGTAACGCCGTATTATAAGTAAAAATGTTGGTTTCCTTAAAACTCTCATAATTTGGTACTGAAAGTTTTTGCTGGGACAAAGTATTTGTCTTTAGCGAATTTGTCTTAAACAAGTTTCACTGTTATTTATTGTTGTTGTTGATTCTCGTATTGGTAAACAAAAATACATTTTATGACATTTTCTTCATTTATTGTATAGAAGAGGTGTTGGAATCTTAACATTAATACCATTCGGCCACTTGTGTTAATTAAAAAAACCAATAGCTTATAAAGCTCTCACAACTAGGGTTGCCAGACATCAAAAGTCAAATAACTGGACAATGGAAAAAATTCACCTGGATCTTAAAAAAATAACTGGACAATTTAAAAATGCACTTATAGTTCAAAAAAATTAAATTTTATTAATTTTTTTTTTTTTTTTCAAAATAAAAAAGTAATTACATAGAAAACTAGGAAACGTAACGAATTATAGTCTTACGTCATATTACATATCGGCAGCTTGCCTGCAAGTAGTGCTATGTGTTTTTTAACAAGTTTTCAGGAGAGTGATAAAACTGATTTATATTATCCTTTTTTTAAGATATTTTATTGACATAATATGCCTTAGTGATTCACGACCTCATTTACTAAAATACTGCATTAAAAGAAATCCGGATTTAATCTCTGTTACAGAGCGGTGCTTGATTTTTAAGAAAAACTACACATAACACCTCTTGAATGAGCCATTTTTCAAAATATGTTCATACCACTTTGTACACATAACACCTTTTGTTCATAGAAAACAAGTATACTAACTTAAAAATGCGGAATTTTTTTTTTTTGCAAATTTTGGGCATTTATTAAGAAACATTTCCTAAACTTTTCCCATCTCTCTGACAACATGTGGATTCCGCGCCAAAAGAACTGATAATTGTTTGAAGCCAAGAACGAAGCAAGCTAAAGTCGAGGTGAAACGTATTCCAGTGAGAGAGTTCTCTATCGATCAAAACAAATGGTAGGTCTGGACTATAAGACGGGTGAGGCAAAACTTCCTAATTACTATTTTCTAAGTAGTTTTTAACCGGCCTTGTCATCATGGAATATTACGGCTTCATGTTTCCATTTTTCATCGGCAGTAATGATTCGATGCGAAAATTACTTCTTTTTATGGCGTTCAAGAAGCATTTCAGACATGCAAAATCGTCTTTCAACGTTTCTCGGATTTAGCTCGTGTGGTATCCAATTTCCTTGCTTTTGGATGAATCTTGCTGCTCGCAAACGTTTTGAAATTGCTGTTTGAGTGACTTCTATGTTGTTACTGTAAATGCCAAAGATATAACGAAAAATGTAAAATGGCGACCCCTACACTGAAAGAATTATCCTTCATGATATTAATGATATAATTTCATAGAATTTTTTTCGTAGAACCAATGAAGAATTTCATTTTCATTATGTATATAATATTTAATTAATGTTTTGAAATTTTTCATAACTTTTCCTTCATAAAATTTCATAATTTCGTTAAAAAAAATTCATTGAATTTCATAAATTAGATATTCATAAATTTAATGAAAATGTTCTTTATATATATGAAATTGTTCAATAGTATTTGCTTTTTCTTAATTTTTTTATTAAATATACCCAGGTAGAAATTGCCGACGTTACAAAACAAATTGTACTGGGAGAGCACGTTTTTTACGAAATGCCGGTACTACTTAAAACGTGCTGTGCAAGTACTGTTTTCTGAAAATTAACGAACTTTTTTTAATTTATTAAATTAACAATTTTATAAATTTTATGTATTTTTACATCTATTACACAATTATTTATGTAAGAGAGACAAAGCCATTATTTTCTAATAAAGTTTCGAAAGAACACATTAAAAATCTGTGATTTACATTAAAAGGACAGTAAATTACTAGCAAACTACTAAATTTGTTATTAAATTACTGGGATAATACCAAAAAAATAAAATACCACGCCTGCGCCAACGTTGGAAAATAACTACGGCCAAGCCTTTATTGGTGTTATCATTTCGACAACATGCCAGTACAGTGAAAGTTGAAAATCCGACGCATTACCAGTACATGTACTACCGTCTCCAGTACCGGACCGTCATTGTGCCGTTTGTATTTTTCTACCTGGGTCGTCATTTCATTAATTTTTAAAAATTTTCATACAATAAGAATTTTATATTAAACATTTAATTCTTAAATACAATATTTTTATGTAAGCACAAGGCCGAGTTTTAGTGATGTGCATTAATTTCCATACTGAGAGAATTATTTTTTAAAATTTTTATTTTTTTAAATTAATTTTTTATTACCAAGCCAGCAATTTCGGAGCGCTCATAAATAAGATTCTTAAATAGCTCATAGAAATGATTATTGTTTTTTTGAAAAGATTCTTTTTTTGGTAGAAAATATGAACCCTCAGAAAACAATCCAAAAAGTTGTCTCTGCAATCTAAAAAGATGTCTCAAAATGAGGGTTCATTTTTCAGACTCAAAGAAGATTCCAAAATTATTTAAATTTATGAGGAAAATTTCGATTTTATACGATTTCATTTCTGAGTACACAGGGGGCTCTTTTGGACGGACCACTTTCATAGGAAAAAGTGGAAAAATGTTTATGTTTTTGTAGCTCATTTCTGAGTCATTAATGATCATCTTTGTTTGCTGGGTATTAATTTTGCACTATGAAATTTTTTATAAATCATATTTTTCGAAAGATTAATAAGGAATTTCATTAATTGAATTAAGCTTATTATAAAATTTTATGAAACTTTTTAATTTAATGAATTCTTTCATTAGATATATTTAATACATCCGTAAAATATGTTACAATTTTATTACGCTTTTTGCATTTGCTAAATACTTTTTATTTATCCACTCCAGCTTAGCAACGACAACAACCAAATATAATAAATAATAGTAAATGAAATAGCTTCATAGATGTTATGAAGCTCTTCATTGGCTGAATGATTTATTCATTGGAGGAGTGGCCTATGAATTTTATGAAGAGTTTTATTAATTTTATGAAGAGTTTCATTAATTTTATGCACAACAGAACTTGCAGGCTAGCCGACGATATGTTATATATTAAGTTAAATCACATAAAAAAGTCTAATAATTTTTTTCCCACATATATTTTGCATTTTTATTTACAGAATTTACTAACTCTTTCGCTTTAATTGTAAGCAAAAATGTTAAAAAATGTTTGCAACTTTCTTCAAAATTTATTCTTATAAAAATTTTAGCCTTTATTAGGTCGAAGGACATTCTATTCCTTTCTTGTGAGTATAGATTATTTAAAATATTAAAAGTTCTTTCACAAAAATCATTGCTAATTGGTATGGAAAAAACAAACGAGATCAATTTATATAGATTATAGATCAATTTTCATTATTTTTATCGCATTGTCAATTAAATTTGATATTCCGAAAACTTTTTGAAGTTCTGATCAGTTATCCCTCTATAAATGCGATTGTTTTAAATTTAAAACAGAAATTTTGTTGTAAAGTGATTCGTCTCCGAAATCATATCGTTGCTCCAATAAAGTAACAGCATTTCTTAAAAACTTGTTTCGTGATATGAATTTTTTTTTAAATAGTTGCAACTTTGCTTTTCTAAAACTCATCTTTTAACCGATTTTTAAGACAATTCAAAAGATTACTCATTATACTGAACAGTTCACTTTCTCGGGCTAATACTGCTGAACATTAATCTAATTAATGAAAAAATATAATTAATAAAATAATTATTTTTCAAAATTAAATAAGTTTTTTTAACAAAACCCAAAATAACTGGACAATCTAGGCTGTCTGGCAACCCTAAAATTTACCCAAAGTTTTTAGATTTAAATTGCATAATTTTATTTATGTTGATACGATTATATAAAATTTTATGTGATATCACATTAATCAATATTATCACCTTTTTACTGGGGAATTTTTTGAGGGTTAGCATATTTCCCACAGTTTTAGAAACACTGAAAATGATATTATTTTTACTAACTATTTCATAACTTAAGAGTAACTCCTTTTTTCCTAACCTCTGGGTAATAACCACTTATTCCTTTACTATCGGTAATCTTTGTAGTAACTCAGTATTCTAACTTTTTTAGAAAGCGAGATGGTAATGACCACCCATGCATTTTGGGACATCGCGAACAAAAGTAATTAAGGGAGTAAATAGCCTAGTAACTAATCTAACCCTGTGTGTGCTACTTACTCGCTAAATTACTTGGTAATGTCTGTTTCTGCTGGGTCTAGTTGAAACGCCGAAAAATTATTGAATAACTGAAAAAGTAATTCCATTTTAAATCAACGAAAAAAAATTCCATTTTAACCTTGCCCTCTTAGAATTGTACAAAAATTAGCATGACAAAAATTTTGGTAACTAGCTTTTGTGGTTCCCGAAATATGGCGCTTCGAAAAGTAGGGAATTCATTAAAAACCCACATAAGTGGTCTGCCATTATTATTTGTATCTTCAAAAGTTTTTAACATACAGGGTCAAAATTGGTCTCATTTAATATCGTAGGTATTGAAATTAGTTTTAAAACTACATTCAGCGAATTTTTTTTTTGCAAAAGGTCAAAGGTCACTGTCACACGATTTAAAGTTTAGGAAACTATATCTCAAAAAATGAAATTTTTAAAATTCTGAAAAAAGCATATGTTAATCCTAATAATAGTCTTCTCTGCATTTTGTGCCAAAAATTTTGAGTGAGCTCTTATTAGTTCCTGAGATATTGATGAAAATGTGAAATTGTTTGAAAAAATTTTATACTTTTTTATATATTTTTTTTAAATTTATTTGGGTGATATTAATATATTAGACAGACTTACAAAACAAAGTAAAAAAAAGTGCCCCCCTCAAAATAAACCTTGGTTTGTTTCATGATGATTCCCAAAATATTTCGGGTCTAGCAATGAGATCTCACGAGCTGGACCATGTTTAAAAAGGTATTTTTTTAGTTTTTGCAACAAATTTGCATTTTAGCTGAAGAAAACCTACTCAATATGGCTGTCATATGAAAGTTTTTTTTGAGGCGCGTCCAGCGGTATATATAACATGTTCAAACATATCCAGACATGACCTATATTCAAAGATATTCTATAAAAAAAAAAACTTTTGACTCTTTTGTACGGAGATGTCTATGATTGAAATGTCAAACTTACATATCATAATCTAGAGTCGATTTAAATGAACACGTGTTTCAGATTTTTTGAAATTCGCGATTGTTCGCGTTTTATCAGAAATTTAATGTGGTGGAAACAATATGTTCTAAATAGGGCATATGGATACTAAAACTTTTCTTGCAAATTCAATACATTTTTCACGGTTCTCTGGACCAAATTTTGATAAAATTTTTGAGTTACCCCAATTCAATAAAAAATTTTATGAAATCTTTTGTAGGTTAATTAATAAAAAAAATATTTTATTGAAATACGCGTGTCTGTAATTCTTTTAAGAAAAATCTAAATATAGGCTGACCCTAAATAAAATTTAATAATAATTTTTTTTCGCCAAAAAAGATATTCCGGAAAAAAACAGCGTGTTAGGTTTTTTCTGTTAAGTTGCATTTTTATCCTTACATTTACTAGAAACTGAATTCAAATTATTATTAAAATTTTATAAAATTTTCTTTTCGCGAAAAAAGTTATTCCGCCAAAAAAGCGCATGCTTGATTTTTTTCCTTTAAGTTTCATTTTTATCTTACATCAACTAGATACTGAATTCAAATGCAGATTGCAGTAACTCAAAAATTTTTACAAAATTTGGTCCAGAGCACCGTGCAAAATGTTCGAAATTTGCAAAATTCACCACATTGAATTTCTGATAAAACGCGAAAAATCATGAATTTCAAAAAATCTGAAACACGTGTTCACTTAAATCGTCTATTGATTATGATATGTAAGTTTGACATTTCAATCGCAAATATCTCCGTATAAAAGAGGCAAAAATTTGCTTTTTTATAGAATATCCTTGAAAATAGGACATGTCTGGATATGCTTGAACATGTTATAAATACCGCTGGATGCGCCTCAAAAATGGCTGTCAAAAAATATGACAGCCATATTGAGTATGTTTTCTTCAGCTAAAATGCAAATTTCTTACAAAAACTAAAAAAAATACCTTTTTAAAAATGGTCCAGCTCCTGAGATCTCATTGCTAGACCCGAAATATTTTGGGAATCATCATTGTGATGATGATTCCCTTGGTTTATTTTGAGGGGGGCACTTTTTTTTACTTTGTTTTGTGAGTCGGTCTAATGCAGCGGTTCCCACTAAGTTTTGCTTACCGGACCCCTTGAGACATTTCTACTAGCTCACGGACCCCCGAGAGAGAAGTACTTTATAAATTATGGGCCAAAATTTATAAAAGCACCTGCTTATTTGAAATGATGGCCACTTTTAAGCAGGAATAAGGAAAAAACATTTTTTCAAATCAATATTTTGTTAAATAATTAAAAAATTATAATAAAAATTATTTTTTTTTTTAATAACTTGTTTTATGTTTTTTGTCGGAACTCTTCGCGGACCCCCTGGAATTCTGCTACGGACCCCCCCCCCCCCATTTGGGAACCGTTGGTTTAATGTATTTAATAACACCCAAATAAATTTAAAAAAAAAATATATATATAAAAAAAGTATAAAATTTTTTCAAACAATTTCACATTTTTATCGCTATCTCAGGAACTAATAAGAGCTCGCTCAAAATTTTTGGCACAAAATGCAGAATCAAAATTTGTTTTTTTTTCAGAATTTTAAAAATTAAATTTTTTGAGATATAGCTTCCTAAACTTTAAATCGTGTGACAGTGACCTTTGACCTTTTGCAAAAAAAAATCGCTGAATGTAGTTTTAGAAATAGATTCAATACCTACGATATTAAATGAAGATATAAATAATAAAAACTTTTGAAGATATAAATAATAATGGCAGACCACTTATATGTGTTTTTAATTATTTTTCCATTTTTTGACGCGCCATATCTAAGGAATAAGAGAAGCTGGAAGTCCAAAATTTTACATATACCTTAGTTAAGGAAGGTGCAAAAAGACAACTAAGTTTCATTAGATTCAAAGGTGGTCGGGAAAATCCGTTCGTCGGTAATACAAATTTTAACCCAATTGAGTGTTTTTTTGCTTCACTTACGCAGAGTCGACTATGTATATACCAGGTGTGGGCACGTAAATGGCTTGAAGGGCCAAATTTGGGATTTCACAAACATACTGTGGGCCGCACCAAATAACATGTTACTCAACAAAAATGAATTTTTGGTAAAGCTCACTGCTAAAACCTTTTTTTGAGTATTTTGGTTTCCTAAGCCCGGATCTAAGGTCAAAAAAGGTCCATTGAATAGACTCCGAGCTGTGGGGTTCCTCTTTTTATCCCCCCACCTAAGCAAATACTCTATGAGTCAATATTGCGGAGAAGTACATCAAAATCTTTTATATTTTTATGAATTTTTATATTTTTGATGCAAATACATTTAAAAATATAGGCACAGCCTCAATAAATGTTTTTAAAATATTTTCCTCTCCTCAAAGCCAATCTGAAGTCAAACACCTTTGTCGAATTAATCTTCAAGAATATAGTTTGCGTTATTTCAAAAAATTTGGTTAAAGGTTTTCAGCAGTTTTTCAAATATTTGCAAATTTATTTAATTGATTTTGATCCTTTGTTTTATTTATTGAAATGTGTAACATTAAATACGTGACAAACGGAATTTTGATACAAAAGGTGGAAAATATAATTTTTATAGAAAATCTGAATGTAAATGAAATTTAAAACTCATAAGTCCACAACATTTTCGTACCGAAAATTTATTACAAATGTCAAACCTCTCAGGCACTGATTGCATTAAATTAATTCTTAAATTTTAAAAATTCAATCACAAGACTGATAACCCAGCCAGAAAATTCGAATACTTTTAGGGGAGTTCTTTTTCAGAAAGTCAAAAATTATTCAAACAAGCACATATTTTTAAATGTTTAAACCTATTTGTCAAAAATTGCTCATTTTTTGGACGAAAGTAATAGTTTAAGTAAAATGAGTCATAAAAGGCACAAACATTTGAGGAAAATTTTTAAATCCAAAGATGATTCAGAAACAACTCGAAAAAGTAAATAAATTTTAATATTTTACGAACAATTCAAAAATAACTAAAAAAAAGTGGATGTTCAAAGTGGATTCACCACTTTCATACAAGTGAAAGTTTAATAATATATTTTGAGCATTTTTCTGATTCATGTTTGGGCTCGTTTGCTGGCTGGGAACTCTAGACAAAATAAATTATGAAAACTTTATTCAAGAGTTGAATATCATATTAAAAATTCGGGATAAGACGGAATTGTTTGTTCTAAAAACGGGATAAAAATTCAAGGCGACACAAGCCTTTAAAAAGTTGTATAATACCGTCAAAAGCGAGATAATTGGTCAGGTTAAGGAGGTACACAGAAAAAAGCTAGAATCATCAACAAATCTTGCTTAATATTAGTAGAATAAAAAAGTTTTTGAATTGTTTTAAGAGAATAAAGATCTATTTTTGTAAAATTAGCAGTCTAATAATTTTCATCACATATTTCTGTTGATTTTAGCAGGATGACTATTATTATATTTAACAGTTTATTTTTGATCTTCTAATCTTACCAATATTCAACAAACATTTTTTTGAATTCAAACTCATACAAAATAAAAGACTCTTAAGGACTTCTACGTCATATTGAGACAAAGTATTTTTCCCAGGCTTAAAGTTTACATACCCGAGTAAAAAAGTTTTGATATAATCATATATTATTTTATGTAATTGCATATAGTAACTTATAGTAACATATGGCCAGATATGCTTTTAAATTCAAGCAGATATACTTTTATATAGTCATATGTTAGATATTTTTTCCTCAAAGTTTTTAATATCGAGACATATGTGATTTTATATTATTACATACTGGCCTACATATAATTGCATGTGCTATATATAAATACATAAAGTAACATATTACAGATGTAATTACATATACGTTTATATATAATTTAGTATGACACTATACATAAAAATATAAAACTATATGTGGAGCCATATAAGAAATATTTCATAATTTGTGTTAGATATGATTATATATTGACGAATAAGAACCCATATATAACTTAATACCGTTCCATATCTACAATATTTCATGATTTCTTTAATATATAACAATACAACGTTCTTTATAAAATCATCTATAATTATATATCATCCCACATAAGCAATTATTTCAAAGTGATTTTATATAAAAATATATAAGGTCCATATAAAACCGTATTATATTATACGTGGTTCTATGTTAACAATGATTTTGAACTAGTTTTAGATTTAGTAATTACTAGGGATTGGCGCGTGACTAGAAATTTTCGTGAGTCACGAACATCTCTGTGAATAACACGCGATCGTGAGTAAAAATTACTATACTCAAGTGATTCGTGCGTGAGCGTGAATAAGAATATATAACCCGTGCATGATTCGTGTGTGAGTTTATTTTTTGCATCATATATTTTTAGTAATTTTTACTATTTTGTAATATTTTACTATTTTTTTTACTATTTTTCTTATATCTTGGTTGTATAACATGATCCTATTAACTTTAATATTTCAGTCTTGTTAACTTTATTTTAAAATTACTAAAAATAAAGAAAATTTTGTTCATGTTTAATGCACTGTCATGGTAAATCTGGATAAAAGTAATGGAAGATTTATCGAAATTATAGGATCTCCAGCAGAGCTTTGGTTTAATCATTATATTTGGAAATTAATAACACATGCAATTACACAATTACAAGTAATTTGTAATTGAAAATTTGCAATTATACATTACATATAATTGTAATTGAAAAAATTTCAATTACAATTACATTTTTTCGGAAAAGAAATAATGACAAAAAGCACAAGTGAGGGGTCAGCCCAACATGACGTATTCTTTTTATACTTATCCACGCCTATCCAACCTATCCCAGTTAGTTTTTTCTACAAAATTTTAACAAAAAACACTTTAATTCTAAATGTAATTGAAATTTGTAATTGAAATCACTTTCAATTACAAGTAATTGTAATTACTTGTAATTGAAAATTTTCAATTACAGTTACATGAAATGTAATTGTGTTTTTTTTTAATTTCAATTACATTTATTTGCAATTGTAATTGCAATCCCCCAGGTCTGATCTCCAGATATTGCATATCTTTTTTATTTAAAAAAATAATTTTTGTATATTGTTAGATGTGGTCTTATATAATATGATCAAAAGTATAAGGTCAATATTTAGATATAATTGTATTAAACTATGTCCACTTTTATATCATTTTATATAATTTTATACAAAAAGATATAATTTGATGTAATTGGATGAGGACAAAATTCGGATACAATTGTATCGAATTGCATAAAATTGTATCAAATTGTACCAAATTGTATACAATTGTATACAATTCGATACAATAAGATACAATAAGATGTTCTCATTTTTCGGATATAATTATATCTAATTACATAAAAGATTATATATAATTAAATATAACTTCATATGGCTCCATATGATTTTTTTTACTTGGGTAAAGCAGGAATTTTTGACTTAATATTCGTATGTAGGGGGCGAAAATACTTTAAAATATTTTAGAGGAAGTCTGTGGTAAAAAGTCGATATTTGTTGATCGTTGTAATTTTTTGAGGCTCCATTGGATGTTTATTTTGTTACCGCTGTTTTTTTATATTATTTTATGTATATTTTTAAATTTTGACTTTATTTTTTTGTTTTGAATTTAATTAAATTTTTTTTAAATTTAAAAAATTTTTTTAATTGTTTTAAAATTAACGAAGGGCCGCACGAAATTGGTTGACAAATTTCGGTAATTTCAAAAAGAAGAATTAAGCAAACAATCAGAAAAGACAAAGTCTTCTAAGATACGAGTATACTACTTCATTCTTCTCGTATAGATACTATTTTTAGAGAAAATTATAATAAAAACAAAAACAAAAACGGTTTCAAATGAGCAATAAAAAATAAAAATAGCGTATGCCCAACTCGTGCATACGAGTACATTCTACAAATGTATTGTACATAGTTATGTATCGTCAACTAAAATGTAAAAAAGCACAAGAATATATTTTAAAACCACATGTCTCTAGCCCTCCGTAATCAAAACTTACGATATTGTGGACAAATTCTTTGAAAACAAGAACTTTTTTTCATTATTATTAGAGAATTCTCGGAATCTCGGGGATTTAATGTAGGGTTTCTCGGGAGTTTTTATTTTTATTAGTGTATTAAAATTTAAGCTAATACTACAAATTTAAATGTTTAATTTGAAATTAAAACTATAGCTGTGTTTGTGCGGCAATCTATCAATGTTGACTCATGTCATTCACATACAAGTTTGACATTAGTAACGTTGAGAATGACATAAGTTAACGTTGATAGCTTGCCACACAAACGCAGCTAATATTAATTAATAACTGAAAAATCAAATCTTTTATCATAACCGATTCAAATTAAAATTAACATTAAAGTAATAGAACTAAGGACCTGTGTGAAGTGGCTAATTAACTCTAAACTTAATACTAATGGAAATTCAGAATTTATATTTGTCTTTATTTAAATTTCAAAAAATGAATTCTGAGATTTAATCGACATTTTGAGAATCTGAGTTAAAAAAGTCTCTCTAAATATGTATTACTTCCACAACTATCTCCAAAATGCTTTTTTAAAGGCAATAACTATAATTTTTCACGGGAATTCCCGACCTACTTTCACTCCCGGAATCCCAAGAAATACAGCGGAAATATATTGATGATTTGCTAAAATCCTAACTTCATGCAAAATAATTTTGCCGACTAAAAACAGCAAATTTTTGTTAATTTAGAAAAATCTAACAATCTGCCTTTCTGAAATCAGCAGTGGTATGTGCTTAATATTTTATGTTAGTTGATTTAAAAAAACTAATATTCACTAAATATTTCTGATGATTTCAGCAGAGTAGTTTGTATTTGCATTCAATTAATTTTAGCCAAATATAATTAAAAATTTGTAGATATAGCACTGTTTTAGCTACTTTTGGTTAAAAATTTTCTTCAGAGGTGAATTGTAATTTGCAATTTGCTTAAATTTAATTCATAAGTATATTTCTTACATTTCGGAAATTTAACAATTATTTAGCAAACGAGTTCTGCAGATTTCAGTAGTTTTAATCGCAGAACCTTTTTTGTTAATTTTTAGTAGCTTTTTCTGCTATTTTTACATGCACTCACAATATTTTATCCCTAAAAACAACCTAAAATACATATTAAATTAATTGAAAACACAATTAAAAAAAGGACTACTGATTTTTCATTATATTTAAACCATTTTGCTATTTATTTTCAAACATTGTTTAAACAATCCATAAAAGGAATAAAAATAATTGAAAAGTCTATTAAAACAATCATCAATTTTTAACTGACAAAACGTAAAAAAAAAACGATTTTGTGGTTTGTTTTTTCATATTTTTTTTATTTTGTTTGGATATTCAAACCACTACATATTCAAACCACTACACACTTTCATATTTTTATTGGCTATGTTTGTGTGTATGAGTAAAGAATTTCTTGTAATTTGAATTGAAATAATTTTGTATATAAACAAACTATTTTAACAAAAAAGAAAACCGAAAATATTTGAACTTTTTGTTTTAAAACAGAAAACAACGAAATTATTTAAATTATTTTTTTATAAAAATAGAATATTTGACTGAAAATAACAACTCCTACAGACGATACATATTTTTCTAGTTTGTTTTATATTGATTGATAAAAAAGTTAAACAATCAGTGTGTTCGATTACTCGAAATTCTTACTACTTTTACTACAATTGGAAAGTTTTGTTTACTTTTTGTATTGAATTTTTCCAGCTGTAGTAAAAGTAGTAACTTGTAGTAAGTAAACGAACACGCCTAATATGTTTCAATGTATTTTAATTAATTCTTCAATTGGAAACAAACCTTACCTATTACTTTTTAAATAAACCTCAATCGGTTATGGAAAATATATTGTGAGTGTTTATTTCTTCATACTACAAGAAATAATAAGTAGATTTATAATGAATTATTTTAATTTGTAGGGTTTATTTCAGCCATTTATTTTTAAAATTTAAAATATGATGAAACAATGAAATCCCGAAAATCCCAGGATCCCGATAAATCCCGGGATCCCGGGATTTAAATTTTAAAAATCCCGAATCCCGGGATTTGTAAAGACCAGTTCCGCTCGACATCCCTAAACCAAAAAATTTATGTGGTCACGAATCTGTGTTCTCTGTGCAATCTTTAATAAAAATTGTAGATTTTAAATTGTTGGAGTGTTTTCTCTGACATCACTGCCCAGTCAGAAAAATACAAACGGGAAAGCGGAGGCAAAGCACTTTAACAGGTGGTACAAGTACTGGCAAAAAGTGCTTTCCCATTCCCAAAATGATAACATCATTAGACAAAAGGACCGGCCGTTCAAAAAGCGCCGGAAAAGCACTGGAGGAACAAAATTTGTAAACGTTGGCAAAACGCTGGCAAAACCAATAAATAGGTGGTCTGGAAATATATTTTCCAAAATAAAATTTAAAAAAAGTTCATATGTATTTTTTTGGCCCTGCCTTGATTTGAACCCAGGCCGTCAGATTGGCAGACGATTGCTCTACCCACTGAGCTAACGAAACATATTATATTTTATGGCTAAACACATAAATGAGTGATAATAGCTGGACGGACAACTACTGGCTGTGCCAAAATGCTAGTACTAGCAAACAATTTTTTGTAACTAGTATGCCAGTGTTGGGAGGGCAAAAGAAAAGTTGGTCCTGAAGGAGCTTTCCCACAAACAACACAAATTGGTTTTATAAAACAAAAAAATTTTTAATTAAAAAAAAATTCAAAAAAAAAATTTTTGCTTTCAACCGGATTTGAACTCGGAACCTTCTGACTACAAACATTTTTGAACGAAGCGTCAGCATTTTTAAAAATCATTGGTCTACCAGTGAATTGATTTTTGTACGCCTGTACCGGTGTTCTGTAACTATGTGAGAAGTTACTCACATAAAAATTGCAACTTTACGATGTGTCTACGATATTTAAAGCAGGGTGAATCACAATATTTTAAACTGAATATAAGTAAATTTGTTTTACATACCTCTGGCTAAATTTGACATTATGATACTCACTCTGTTTTAAATATGGCAGAGTTGCAATTTTTATGTGAGAAACTTCTCACATAGCTACAGAACACCGGTACTGGTAGCATTTGCTAGGTAGCACTGGATAACCACTGGTTGCAAACCTTGGAATATCACTCTTAGCCAATTCTTTGCCAGTGGTTTTTGTTATAAACAGGGACGTAACAGTTATAACTTTTATTCAAAAAAGTGATTGTTTTACAATTATTTCCTGTTTGAGTATTTTTAATTTTCTGTTTATTTGCTCTGTTTGATTTATATTTTTAATTCAAACAAAAACAATCCAAACACGATTTTTATTTTTTCAAAAATAATAAAAGTTATTTTGTGATTTTTTTTCTTTATCAAAAAATAACAATTAAGAATATAAATCAAAAGCCATGGAACCAATGACTTCACCAATTATAATATCCTGATGATGTCAACTAGTGTTAATAAAAGATTGAACAGTGATTTAAAGTGAGTAAATATGTATATTCCAGCAACTTCCGGCATTCAATTTAGGTCAATTTTTAATTTTTATTTTATTATCAAATAAAAAAGTTAGTGCTTAATTTTTTCAAAAAAATCATTCTGTAACTTTTATAAAAAGTTTTAAAATAAAAATCAAAAAACAACAGAAATTTATAGAGTAAAATATAAAAATTGAAAAAATTAAAATCTTTGCCAAACTTTGTGATTTTTTTGTGCAATATGATTTATAAAATATAGTGCATTATTGAAATATTATAATTAAATAAATTTGGGTGGTGACTTTTTTAGAAATATAACAGTTATTTTGGGTCTCTGGTTATAAACCACCGAAATTTATGTAAAACAAATACTGGTAAAACGCTTTTTGCAAACGCTGGCAAAGTGTCCCAAATGAGTGTTCTGCCAGTCATTTATTTTTAATACCGTGGTTACCCAGTGGTATGCCAGTGCTTGATTTTTTGTACCACTGGCGATTTCTGACTGGGTGTGGTTAATTTACATTATGTTTTCGGATCAGTCTATAAATGACTTTACTACTTTGTGCTGATGTTTGTAACACCAAAAAATGTTGGTCCGAGACCCACCTTATAGTATACCTATCGGCTCAGAATCACTTTTTATTTCGATTTAGCGATGTCCGTCCGTCTGGCTGTCTGTCCATGCATTCTTGTGAACACTCTACAGGTCGCAAATATTAAGATATTTTGATCAAATTTCGTAAAACGACTTACGTCGGCCCAAGGATTTTGGTTGAAATCGGTCCATGTTAAGACCTAGTGCCCATATAAGGGTTCTACTAAAATTATATGGTATATACGCTGCAGGTCGGAAATATTAAGATATTTTGATGAACTTTGGTAAACAGACCTACGTTGGCCCAAGGACGAAGCCTATTGATTTTGGTGAACATCGGTCCATGTTTAGACCTAGTGCCCATATAAGGGTCCTACTAAAATTACATAGTTTATACGCTGCAGGTCGCAAATATTAAGATATTTTAATGAAATTTGGTACACCGACCTATGGCAGCCTAAGGACGAAGCCTATTGATTTTGGTTAACACCGGTCCATGTTTAGACCTAGTGCCCATATAAGGGTCCCCCAAAATTGGCTTGGTTACAAACTGCAGGTCGCAAATATTAAGATATTTTAATGAAATTTGGTTCGCAGACTCACATTATAGAAAATTTTGACACAAGTCCCATTTTAACCCATTCGAATTTCGGATCCAAACATTAGTTAGCTTTTAACCAGACTGGTGTAGGGTATTGCATAGTCGGCATGCCCGACTTTAACCTTTTTACTCGTTTTTTAATTAATTTTTGAAGTTTTCTTCAAAAATGAATTTAAAAAAAACCTTAGCTAATAATTCAAAACCCAGCTAGGATTTTTCTTCTACCATCATAAGCTTTCAGATTTTGGGGGTCTCAATTGGTTCAAGATTTTAGTGCTGCACTGTGTTATAATTGATGTTTTTTATTGTAATAATTTCATTTCAAATGTTTGATTTCACAAATAATTATACCCTACACCACTATGTGGTCAGGGTATTATTTTTTAATAAAATGTTACTTAACCCATTTTTCGCCGTCTGGTAATTATAACCATCAGCACTTTTACTATTCATAACTTGATAATGAAATGTTTTTTTTTTTTATTTAATTTAGTTTTTGTATCAATTATTATGGGTTCTGTTTCCTTTATCATATATTCCGTATAAAAACACTTTTTATTTGCACTTCAAAAAAAATATCAGCCCTGTATCCATATTCCGCCAATGGTGATTACAATCGCCACTAATGTTACCTCCTCCATACTTAAATGTTTTGGTTGTGTAACGTGGGTTCAATTTTGCGTTTTTTAGGCGCCTAACCCATGCTTTACCATCGTTTCCAATTAAATTGACTCTATAATAGTCCGACCAAAGCACATTGCGCCACTTTTCTCCATGAACAGGGCCAATCCTTATAATCTTTTGTTAGCATTGGCACTTTCCTTGAGGATCTCCCGAATAGATTTTGTTCTACTAGCCGTCTTCTTATAGTTTTAGCAGAAATTTCGACTCCCAATTCTGTTTTAATTGGCGCAGCAGACTTGAAAGGGTCTCGACTAGATACCAGTTTTATATGTTTATCTACTTTTTCAGTAAACTTCCGTGGTCTACCCTTAACAAGTGTGGTTTTAGAGCAGTGGTCGGCACAAAGAGAGAATGTGAATGTATTGTGTTTCTACACTGTGAGAAATTAGTTTGTCATTTTTAAATTTATATTTGTATATTAAGAACATGAATTAATGAAGAAATGTAATAATGAATGCATGAATGAATTAAAGAAATAAAAAAAAATAATTTATATTAATTTAATTTTTTTAAATAATTCATAATAAATTTTATTATACACATTATTTAAAAAATATTTATTTTTTTGTATATAAATTATTTATTCTTAAAAAAGTATTCCATTAGTTAGTAAATTTTAATCAACTAAAGAAATAAAAATAATTCATAATAAATTTCCTGTTCTTGTAAAATTTTAAGAGTGTAATATTTTTCTAAAATTTCTTAAACAAAGCGACGTCAACCTGCTTTGTTGAAAGCTACCATGCTACTGAATAAATTTTACGCTCTTAATTGAGAGTTTTGTTGCCATTCGTGTTGTGTACGTGTGAAAAGCCGATTATGATCGGCCACTGGTGGCTATGGGTGCCGACCACTGTTTTGGAGATAATAAAGCATTATAAACAAAATTCTGGGACCTTCCAATAGATTTCGCTATTTGCCGTTCGTTGGCTTTGCCCTTCATTTTTCAGCCTTTTAATGGTTAATCTTTCGTCCTCCGAACAATGCATTCTATGGCCCATATTTTCTAAATTTTATATGCTTTTTTTTAAATTAAGTTTATAAATAAAGGTTGGTTAAATTTTGATTTGAACGCCCATTTTCATAATAAGCCTGAATAACTTTAACGCGTTGCTCGATTGTGTATCTTTCCATGGTTCAAATTGAGTTAGTCTGAAATTGAGAAATGTCAAATGAAATGCAGAAAAAAAATTGACGTTTAGGTGTTGTTCACATTCAACATCGGCCCTTAAAATTTAACCACCCTTTATATGTATGTATAGTAGAGATAAGCGATATTTTCATACCGGTGATTTAATCACAGTTATTGATAAATCACTGGTAACGGCAGTGATCAAATATTTCAAGTCGCAGTTACTCGGAATGTCGTTCTTTTAATATTTTTGTACTATTCTTTCCTGCAAACTTCATTGTGCACAGTAATACATGTTTTTTTTTAATAACAGTGAATTGCTTTCACACTCTTCTGAATAAAATGTCTCATTCTAGCATGTCTTTGTTACCGGTCGCAACTATTCTTCTTTTAAGGCCCAGTTTTTAGGAAGTGGATTATCTTTAAACTTAGTTTAACGCAGTTTGTAACTGGAATACTGCTTTTAAAATGTGGTTTATTTTGTTTTATTTCAATAAAGCAATAAATTATACTCGAGAAAAAGATTTTCCGGCAAATTTTTGTTAATAAACTTTGAAATGGCTGACAAAATTCCTTTTCGGTTTAACTAAACCAAGTTTAACTGACATCTTAAAAACTCGCCATAAATATTATTATTTTGTTTATTTATCAGAAAATCGCAGTCTTTTCCATAGAAAAACCGTGATCACGATCACAGTTTAGAAGAACAACGATTTGCAAATCACATTCACTGAGAAGAATGTTACTGAAAAATCGCCAGATCGCCCACCTCTATTACAAACCCGTGATCACGGTCACTGTTTAAAAGAACGGTGATTTGAAAATCACGATCACTGATAGCAGCGTTATTCAAAAATCACCGAATCGCTCATCTCTAATGTATAGTAACTATAAAAACAATATAATTGGAAGCATACTCCAAATATTATGGTAGTTTGTAAACATATATATACATAATTACCTCTAAACATATACAAAAAGTGTATTTTTCCTGCGAGTGGAACCCCGATCCGCCAAATCGGGATCTGAATATGGTAAACGTATTTTTATAGAAATATACCCTACACTGTGTTATATGGAGTATAAAAACTTTGCGCTGATGTTTGTAACTACTAAATGTACTTGACCGAGTGCCTCTTTTTATTGTACCTAATTATATATTTCACTATATTTATTGCGCCGTTAATTGAAAACCCGTTCTCAGATGCCACCGAAATGTTTCACTAGTTTTTTAACTAAAATTTTATTTGATTTAACTACTTTCTAATGATCGGGAAATCGTGGTAAATCTTAAAGAAATTCCTCAGTCCCGGCAAATGACAAAGTCTCGGAAAATAAAAAATTAAAAAGTCTTACGTCTTTTTTGCATTTCTGTTGACGATACACAAACAATATACAAATAGAACCTAAAATCTAAAACGTTTGAGTGCACTCTTCAGTGCTTGAGTACAACAGATAGAATGATTAACCGTAAAAAAAATATATTTTCAGAAAAAAAAAATAATTAACTGCACATGTGTTAATACATACATACACACACATGCACAGCAGCATAAGCTCAACCACCATTTCAGACTAGACAACTTGAAAGGTATTATCACATTGGCATACGAAAGTTTTTAGAAGAAATTATTTAAACTTACTTACGAGACATGTTTTTAAAGATTAAAAAGCACGCACCGATACCTCACTTAACGGCTTTCCATACAAGTTCATATTTTCGGTTCGTGATTACCCATTAAAAGTTTATGAAATTCTAGTTGTAAAGCGGCCTATAGACGCACAGGAGTAGGTAGAAATTAATTTTCTTTTTATACATTATTTGTTTACTTCATAGTTAACTAACAAGGAAAGTACCTCATGTGACAGTCTCCAATCTTAATTAAATTCGGATATTTTGTAGAAAATAAAATTCTAAGGATTGGGTGTCTAAGATCATCGGTCATCTCGGGCATTTAGGGCGTTGGAATTTGGGTCAAAAATTATTAATTTTTTAGTTTTTTTCATTTATTCGTCATTTGGTCCAAGGAAACTATATAAATACAAATGTTATATTTTCAAATAGGGATTTTTAAGGGCCATTTTTTGGTACCTTTCTTTGGTACGTTGTTGTTGTTTTGTGGTTGTTATTGTAAGAAATGTGTTATCTTTAGGGTACTTTATATGGACATGCATATGCGTACGATCGTCAAATTCACATGTTAAGTTTGAGCGGACCCGTATTTTTTTGTTTTTCGATATTCCGGCTACTTTGCCGGTGGCAACCCCATGATTCCAGTATAGGCAATATGGGTATCAAACTTTTTCTTTTTCAGAGCACATTCCCATTCTGTAAAAATAATTTTAAATTTCATAAATTTTAGACATGTCGCCATACAAAAAAGTATGAAAATTGGAGTTTTTCCCAAATATCTTTTTTTGTTATTATTCATCAAATAATGCAGTTTTTAGTAACGATCTTTCGAGTAACTCAATTTGAAGTTCTGAACTTACTCGATTAATCGTGTAAGGTTTTAAAATTACTCGAGTAACAATTTTATTTTATAATTTTTTCGTAAAAATTATCCATTTTTATAGGCTTTATAGTTAGTAACAAAACACAACAAATTAAAAACTAAATTAAATCCATAAGTAGAGGTTAAAAAAATATTTAGATCATTAATTTATGTAAACTTTGAAATCTAACAGGTCTGTTAAATACTCGTTTAAAAATAATTTCTAGTGCTGGTTTGTAAAAAGTTAAAAAAAATTTTGGATGGCTTAGTACCTAATTTCGTAAAACACTTGGGTGAAGTGAAGGGAACTTTCAATGTAAATTGTTTTTGTAACAAAAACAATTTCTATAGAAATAACGCAACACTTCACCGAAGTGTTTTAGAAAATTACCCCCTTAATTTAAAACGATCCTAACTCGATTTTTTATTTCTTACTGTGAATATGTGTGAATTAAATTTTTAAATGATAAAAAATATATTCAAATAAATTTAGATTCAAAGTTATTCAGATTTTATTAAGTGTTTTCCTACTCCTCTAAAAAAATAAGAAACAGGGTTATGGACTTTTTATAGTAAGCCAATGTTGTTTACGTTGTTTTGTGTTAAATTTTCACGGTGTATTTTATCAGAGCTTCAAAAATATAATTCTTTTTTAAAATCCATGAATTACTATAACTATAAAAGGCCATGACTTACTATAAAAAGGCCATAGTTCACTCTAGCTGTGTTTTCTACTTAACTATATCCGTTAACTCATAAAAAAATTCAAAGTGCATAAAAACGCGTTTACGACAAAAACTAACATATTACTTTTCGTATGCACGTTAACTTTCAACACTGATATTTATCAACGTTGAAAACTCAACGTTGATACATTTTCACATCTAACGCAATTTATTCGCGTTACTTCCTAAAAACTTTTGCTGAAGTACGATCGATTGTAACGGAAAAATTACAAACATAACCTGTTTAAAATTTTTTTGTACTACCATCGGTTTAACGTAGATTTGCTTTAACTTCATGCCTATAACTTTAACTTTACTTAACGTTGATAGGCATGAGAAAAAAATACAGCTTCTATTTCTTTTTCAGAGTAGAAAAAAACTTAATAAAATCTGAATAACTTTGAATCTAATACTACATTTATCCCTGAGCAAAAATTACCTGGTTTTTGGCTCTTATAGTTTTTAATTTGTCAAAACGCATACAAAAAAGAAGCAAAAACTAGTTTTGTACAAAAACTAAGTGGTTTTTGCTCAAGTATAAATGTTGTATAAATTTATTTGAGTGGCTTTTTTTATCATTAAACCATGGATGGTAAACGAAACGATGTGGTTATCGGTAAGGGTAACGCTATTTTAGATTATTTCGGTAACGGTATTTTAAGGGTAATGCTATTTCGTTCATTTCGGTAACGGTATTTTAAGGGTATCGATATTTCATTTATTTCGGTATCGGTATTTTAGGGGTAACGGTATTATCGTTTTCGTATCACAAGTGATTATCATTTATGATAATAAATATCACCTAGGTGATATCGTTTCGATATCGTGACGATATCGTTTGGGTTATTTCGGTAATGGTATTTTAAGGATAACGGTATTTTCTTTATTTCGGTAACGGTATTTTAGGGGTAACGGTAGTCAGTTGAAAGGGTTTTGAATCGATAACGGTATTTTAGCGGTATTGCCTGCCAACACTGCATTAAACACCCAGGTAGAAATTGCTGACGTTACAACAAAAGTTGTACTGGGAGAGCACTGTTTTTTACGAAATGCCGGTACTACTTAGAACGTGCTTTGCCAGTACTGTTTTCTGAAAATAAACGAGCTTTTTATAATTTAATAAAATTAACAATTTTATAAATTTTACGTATTTTTACATCTATTACACAATTATTTATGTAAGAGAGACATCGCCATTCTTTTCTTGTGAAGTTTCGAAAGAATACCCAGGTAGAAAAATACAAACGGCACAATGTCGGCCCTGTATCGGAGACGGTAGTACATGTACTGGCAAATCGTCGGATTTTTAACTTTCACTGTACTGGCATGTTGTCGAAATGATAACACCAATAAACGCTTGGCCGTAGTTATTTCCCAACGTTGGCGCAGGCTTGGGATTTTATTTTTTTGGTATTATCCCAGTACATTTAATAACAAATTTAGTAGTTTGCTAGAACTTTACTGTCCTCTTAGTGTACATCACAAATTTTTAATGTATTCTTTCGAAACTTCACAAGAAAAGAATGGTGATGTCTCTCTTACATAAATAATTGTGTAATAGATGTAAAAATACGTAAAATTTATAAAATTGTTAATTTTAATAGATTAAAAAAAGCTCGTTAATTTTCAGAAAACAGTACTGGCAAAGCACGTTTTAAGTAGTACCGGCATTTCGTAAAAAACAGTGCTCTTCCAGTACAACTTTTGTTGTAACGTCGGCAATTTCTACCTGGGTACATTTGAAGAAATTTCATTAAGTCTCAAGATATTGCCAAAAAAAAAATAAAAATAAAAAAAATCTGTGATGTACACTAAGAGGACAGTAAAGTTCTAGTAAACTACTAAATTTGTTATTAAATGTACTCGGATAATACCAAAAAAAATAAAATCCCAAGCCTGCGCCAACGTTGGGAAATAACTACGGCCAAGCGTTTATTGGTGTTATCATTTCGACAACATGGCAGTACAGTGAAAGTTAAAAATCCGACGCATTGCCAGTACATGTACTACCGCCTCCAATACCGGGCCAACATTGTGCCGTTTGTATTTTTCTACCTGGGCAGTTTCATTCACAGATATTGACAGTAAGAAATAAAAAATCGAGTTAAGATCGTTTAAATTAAGCTATCCAAAATTTTTTAACTTTTTAGAAACCTGTACCGGTGTTCTGTAACTATGTGAGAAGTTTCTCACATAAAAGTTGCAACTAGAACGAGGTACTTGAGGTCAATGACCTTTGAAGCAAAACATTGGTCTCTTCGATACAAAAACATCGATGTAGCACACTTTAAGATGCGACTATAAATGCTGAAGATATAACGAAAAATTCAAAAAGGCGACCCCTATGTTTAGAACTTGTTTTTTTTTTGATACGTTCTACTGTATTCATCCCCAAACAAAAACACCTAAAATTTTGTATTTTGTATTATGCCATTAAAAAATAAAGCCCCGTTTAGATTATCACACAAGTGTGTTATAAATGTCAGAAATGTGTTGTATAACGAAAATGTATAATAGTGTGAACACTGTTCGTTACACTCATGTCAAAATGGGTGCACACATTTTAAAATACGGTCACACTTTTTTGACAAGATTTATTTTTTGAAATATTTTATAAAGTTACCACTTGTCTCAACACAACCCAGTGTAGAAACGGTAATGACATATCATTATTTTTTGGAGTACCAGTAATGACACCCACTTACCTTCTGCATTATTTTAAAACATATAATAATGAGTTACTGATAATGACTTATTTTTATCATTATTTCAAATAGAAAATAATTTTTTAGATTTTTTTGAAAATTTTTTTAAATCTATTTTTAGACTCAATATTTTTTAAACACTGGTAAGGATATATGTAACCATAAATTTTTTGATTTTTTGTATGTTGGTGAGTAAGCTGACTTGTGCGCGGCAGGTCCATTATGTTTTTATCTATCAAATATAACATGTCGACATAGCTTAGATGGTAGAGCTATTGACTGGCAATCTGTAGACCCAGGTTTAATTCCCGCACCAGCAAATTTTATTTAACATAAAAAAATACAATAAAAAATATTTTTTTTTATATAATTTATTTTTTGAAAATCTATTTTTAGACTCATTATTTTTGTCAGTACTGGTAAGCACATAGGTAACGATATATTTTTTGATTTTTCGTATGCTGGTGTGTAACCATAACTCATTATTTTTCGCGACACCGCCATATAAAGGTAATAAGAAATGTAATAACAAAAGTAACTAGTTACCATTACCAAGTATGTAGTTACATAACCCCATATCTGGTAACAATTTCCTATACTGGGTATAGAAAAAATAATTTAGCGACTTTTAAAGCAAATTTTTATTATTTCGATTGGCAAAAAAGGTTAAAACAAATCTGACATCAAAAATACATTTGTTGGGCGTTCTTCAAAAAATATGACCCCTCCTCAGTTAAGAAGGCAGAACAAATTAAAATAGATTTGGTTTTCTGCTTTCTTTAATTGATTTTTGTACGCATGAAGTTAAAGCGCTATTTTGGAAGCATACAAATGTAGCTACTGCTTACCAAATCAAGGTTATTTTTTGCTGGGTACCCACGTGCACGGTATTTTAAGGATAACGGTATTTCGGTTACTTCCGTAACGGTATTTTAAGGGTATCGATACGGTATTTTAGCGATATTGCCTGCCAACCCTGTTTTATACATATAAAAAGATTTTTGTTCAAATATTTTCATCTCTGCCTGTGAAGATTGCTAAACGCTGCTTTTGCTTTTTTCCATTTTTTCTTCAAGAGTTTCATATCGAACATGCTTTAAATTAGAGATGGGCACGTTAGTGAATTTTCACTCACACTCACTCACGCTCACGAGAAAAAAATTCTAATCATGCACAATCACTCACGACAAAAAAATTACTACTCACACTCACTCACGCTCACGTGAGTAAATTGAACTTTCAGTCACACTCACGCGTGATCACGTGTGATTCACGTGAATCACGTAAATTCACGAAACAAAATAATATTCAAAAATTAAGAAAAATTAAACTTGAAAATGTGCCCAGTATAGGGTTTGGGGTTCGGAAATTCCCGGCCGGCATTTCCCGAAAAAAGTTTTACGGGAATCCCCAATAAAAAAATTTCCTCCAATCGGTTTCAAACCACACTAGTTCTGCAACTGGTTCCACTGCAAACGATTTCATGAAACTGGTTTCGGAACCATGACTGACGTAGAATCAGTTCTAGAACTAGTTCCAAAACGAATTCTATTGCAACCGGTTTCACTTTGGTGCTATAGAAGTGGTTGCTTTTGGGACAATTTCAAACAAAAATCATCGGTATTAGAATTGAGAGTAGAACGGTCTGTAAAGAAAAGGTAGCTACTCTATAACCTATTTTTTGGAACAGAAGCTTTAGTGGGAAAGTAATTACTAGGGCAAGGAATTTTATGCACTTAGAAATGGAAAATATGCGACTAAAAAATAAAAATATGCATTAAAAATATAAGAAATATGCACTAAAAACTATTATTTTTGCAAAAATAATAATAAGTTTTCAACTTTAGCATAAGTAGATCATCATCAATGATCAACCCATCAAGACAAACGACACTGATGATGGTTTTGTAGCGAAAGCCGAAAATACGTATTCTGTTTTGCTGGCCTTATCGAATTCTTTCAAAATTTTTTATTCTTTGTAATTTACTTGTGAAAATTTTATCATCTTTCTTTAATTTGAAAAATAACTTAAACAGCAAGTGATATTAATTTATGATCTAAAATCGATCTAAAAATATTCATTTACCAAATAAAAAGATCAAATATACATACCATTCATTCAAAAATAATGCACTTTAAAATTAAAAAATATATTTAAGTTAGTTATTTTGCAAACAGACACACAACTCGAAGATTTTCCATAGGTCAATAAGGTTTTTAAGAATGTTTATTTTGATTAAATCAAAATACGAAAATTTCAATTTTTTATATTTTTTTACAAAATAAAAAATGCTCCTAAAAATTAACCCCTAAATTCATAAACGCTTTGTAAAATTATAGGAGGTTTATTGAACAAATTCTGTATGAAAATGACGTTTTGCAAACCTGCTATAACTTTACAAAGCATTTATGAATTGAGAGGTAAAAATATGCACAAAATGAATTAAAAAGCACAAAATATGCATTAAAGATGCACCAAATATGCATTTAAAGTCAAAATATGCAAAAACATGCATTTTTGAAAAAAATCGATGCAATTTTGTTCTAAATTTGATGATTCGGATAAATATTATTCGGATCCATATTAGTTTTAGACTATCGAGAAAAAACATGCATTTGCATGGAATACCTTGCCCTAGTAATTATCAATATCATATAAATCCGTATTCTACTCGTAAACGGTGTAAACCTGTATTTTTAACTTGGCAAATTATATTTTAGCTTGAAACTTGACAAGACCTAAATTAACTTGGCATAGATTTTTTTGACTTGATAAGAGAACTATTTAAATGTCTTACAAAAAGTAGACATTTAAACCGAAATTCATTGAATTAAATATTTCCATTCTTTCATCCTTAAAATTGACGTTCTACATAAAATACGACTTAAATGCTTTCTACAATATATTAATAAAACAAATCAAAATAAAAAAATGTTACCAAAAAACTGATACTTTTCGATTTTCATTCCCATCTCCCGGGAAACCCTAGTCCAGTACGAAATTTTGCCATTTATTTTGTATTAAAAATACCTAAAAATATAAAGTCGCCTAAAACAATTACTTGAAAATATGAAAAGCCCAAAAAAAAAAAACAGCGTGAGTCGTTAAAATTCGACTCACGCACACTCAATCACTCACGAACAATTTTCTTCTACTCACACTCACTCACGTTCACCTGAGTAAATTAAGGTTTTACTAACACTCGCGCGTGATCACGCGTGATTCACGTGAATCACGCAAAATTCTGCTCACGTGCCCATCTCTACTTTAAATGTCGACTAATTAGTGTACGTGTTCTGTTACAGTTATCATCTGCTGTTATAAGCATACTACGGGATTCAATTGGTTTTGTTCGTTTCGGATCGGTTATAAATATTATTCAATATTACTACTATTTCATCTAATGTATTTAGAAGTTTTTCAAGTGATGTGAAAAATGCTAGAAAAAACAAAGAATTATCCAAGTTCTTTATAAGTTTTCTTTTAGTATTTCAACTCATCGTCGTATGCAACAAATGCGGAAATTGTTAAAAAAAAAATTGCTTACTAATGTGCCGCTAGTGAATGTTAAGCACGAGTGTTTAAAACAGTGGTGTTCATTCCATAGGACAATTGTCTCTGCTCAATTCACACGTATTATTACACTCTTGCTTTTAGGGGTCACTGAAACAGCGACGAATGAACAGGAGTACGGATGTATGCTGATTTTTTTTAATGTACTGGAAAAAAATTTAATAACAATGTACGACAAATATTTTATGATTATAAATGCAGATTAAAGATATTTTATAAATATGTAAATACATTGAAATCATTGATATTGATTTAAAAAAAATCGAAAACCTTTTGTTTTACATAGAATGAAAAAAGCCACGCTTATATATGTATGTATTTATTTGTTTTTTTTTTTCTTTCAAAAATTGTATTTTTGTTTACTTTTGTTTCTTTAAAACAGTGTAGTATTTATTCCCAGTAAAAACATGGTAATGACAGGTCATTACCATACGGATTACCAAGTAATGATAGGTCATTACCTTTTTCATTACTTTAAAATACAAAATAATGACTTACCGATAATAAGTTATAGAAGTACTTATATATTCGTGCAAAGTAATCACTTACTGGTATTTGATTAAATAAGTACTGATTAAGTCTTTTATATTAACATTTTATTTATAAATTTGTTTTGAACTAAATTTTCCAAGGTAAAAGGTTTCATTTTGCCAATATGACCAACTATTTTACAATGTTGGGTAACCACTTATTTCCTAACTTCTGAGTAACCACTTATTCTATCTTTGTGAGTAACTAATTATTCTTTCACTATGGGTAACTCGTTATTCGCACTTTTTTTGTAAGCGAGAGGGTAATGACCACCCATGAATTTTTGGACATCGCGAACAAAAGTAATGTTGCGAGTAAATAGCCTGGTAAGTAGTGAAACCCTTTGTGTGCTACTTACTCGCTTAATTACTCTGTAATGTCTGTTTTTGCTGGGTTTATATTTTCCGA
Source organism: Leucophora obtusa (assembly GCA_949987735.1). Taxonomy (NCBI): domain Eukaryota; kingdom Metazoa; phylum Arthropoda; class Insecta; order Diptera; family Anthomyiidae; genus Leucophora; species Leucophora obtusa. The sequence goes on from OX465295.1 coordinate 371,944,979, forward strand.
TAGTACTTCACTTTTTACACAAAACATTTCCATATTTTTAACAAAAAATAAATTCATACATATTCTATTAACCCATTCAACATTTCTTACAGTGCAATTGTCATTTTCACACCAATACAACTACATTTTTACTTTTGAACAGCACTGGTTTAAAACATGAATGTAGTACGTTCATCTGTATATGTGACAGCGCATAGAGAAAGGGACCTAAGGGTAAAAAAATCATTTTTTTTTTTTGATGTGGACAACATCTGAGCATCGAATGAGACCGATCCCATGCCCTTTTTTACCCTTTTTTTATCCTTAGGTCCCTTTCTATTTTGCGCGTCACATATGTATGTACAGTGTCGGACAAAACTAATTGAACAAAAGTCACATACTTACTATTTTTGGTACTAAAGAAAAAATGTTTTGGTTTTAAAGAAAATTTTTATTCCAATAAAATGTTTGAATGCCGTTTGAAACAGTAACGTAAATATATTTCTCATATTCATATCTTAAATCTAATAACAAAATGAAATTAACTTAAAATCCAATAATTAGCATGACAAAACTAACTGAACAAAACTTTTATCTTAATATTTAGTGGCGAAACCTTTGTTTTTGATTACCTCTGCACACCTTTTAGGCATTGAATAAATAACATTTTCTATTATTTGCATTGGTACTGCTGACCAAGCTTCCTGAATTGCACCGAAGAGTCTTTCTGGGTTTCCCCGGACCTCTTCCCGATTGATCTTTTGATTTACTATTTCCCATAAATTTTCTATAGGATTAAGGTCGGGGGACTGTGCGGGCCATACCATGACAGCGACCTCTTTCTGGTGCAACCAACTTTTCACAATCTTTGAAGTGCGCTTCGGGTCTTTGTCATGTTGGAATATCCAAGGAGTCGTAATTTTTTCTAGGGCATGTGGCAACATTACTTCCTGAAGAATATTTTGATACATATTCTTATTCATTATACCGTCGATTTTATGTAAAGGTCCTAAACTTTGTCCCGAAAAGCAACCCCACACCATCACATGCCCCCCTCAATGCTTAAGAGTACCTTGACAGTATCGAGGATGCAAGCGTTGATTAGGGGGCCGACGTACTCTTCGCATTCCATCCGAATTTACCATATTGAACTTCGATTCGTCTGAAAACAAAACTCCGTTCCATTGGTCTCGAGTCCAGTGGAGATGCTCCCGTGCAAATTTTAGTCGAGCCCTTTTATTCTTTTGGGATATAAATGGTTTTTTGGCAGCTCTGTATGATTTTAATCCAACTTCTTTTCTGAATCGTACGGGTGCTTATCTTATAATTCAATGATTTAAGAACACTCGGAGCAGACTTAGTGGGATCCTTTTTAAATTCCCTAACTATTCGGGTATCATCCTTTGCATCTTGGTCGACCTCCAGAGTGAATTGCTTCAATAGTTCCTGATGTTTTAAACTTATTTATAATGTAACTTACGGTTGATTTTGCCATACTAAACTTTTTACAAATATCTTTATGGGCCATTCCACTTTGGAAATCTCTGATGAGGTTATTTTTAATTTCATCACTGTGTTTTGTCTTGGCCATGTTAGTTGTCCTCACTAAAATTACTTAAAATCAGCAAAAAAAATCTTATAATTTTTTTTCTTGAAACTTACCTTTTAATTATGGCTATATTTTGGGTAAGATGAAATTAATTTGAACTTTATTTAAACAAACAATATCAAATATGATATTTTCAATTGAATATTTTTGCACAACAAATATAACGGTTATTTTTCTCTTTGTTTTAACTAAAACTTGTTTTGTTCAGTTTGTTGTGTCGCATGATATTAGGGCTTTCGGTATTATTTTACTTACTGTAAGAGTGGGCAAATCTTACTAAGTGTATTTTTTATCGAGAGCGGGAAACAATCATTCTATGGGAGTGCAATTTTTGCAATGAACTCTACTTTTCTCTTTACTCGAAAAACGATCTAAAAATATAGGATTTGTTCATTTAGTTTTGGCCGACACTGTATGTGTGAAGTAAACACAATTAAGTGTTAATTGGGGTTGCCGAACGAGCCGGTTTTCACAAATCCCGGGATTGGGAGTTTTGAACATTGTTATTGGCAGAGATGGGAGTAATTAATTACTTTGTAATGACCATTGCGGGTTTTCATTACCATTGAATCTATAAAATGAAAATTAAAAAAAAAAATTCATTACCATTACAAAATGTAATTGCAATGAAAAAAATGTTCATTTCATTTGTTTTCTTTACATGTAACATAGTGTCTTGACATGCAATAAAATGATAGCAAGCAACTGTCAAAATGAGTTCATCTCAAGTGAAGACACTCAATTTCAATTTTATTGCAATATCATGATATCGCTGACATACAAACGACTCTTGCAATGATGCCTGCCATGAAATGTCACTTTTTGTTTTAATTTTAATTTTGTAATAAAAAAATAACAGAAAATTTGGTAAAAAAGAAAGGGAACGTGTTTAATTTTTTATTATTTGTAGATAAAAATTAATGTTTGATAAAATTTTGTGTTTTTCGAATCTATGATATTTCTTATCTATGAAATGGTCAAGTGTTCTCCATCACTTTGCAATTGATATCATTTTGACGTTTCACTGAAATGGTTTTGACATTTCATATCATATAATTTATTGCATTTGAAGACACCGAGTAATGAAACGTTTTTATAATTTTCATTACATTACGCAATGGTAGTAAAAACAAAAAATCATTTTCAATTTTTCTACACTAGGTAGACAAATGAAATTTCATTACCATTACTTATCATTAGGGCAAGGAATTTCATGCAAATGCATGTTTTTTCTCGATAGTCCAAAACTAATATGGACTAAATATTTATCCAAATCTTCAAATTTAGAACAAAATGGCATCGATTTGTAGTTGCATATTTTTGCATATTTTCTCATAAATGCATGTTTTTGCATATTTTGACTTTAAATGCATATTTGGTGCCTTTTTAATGCATATTTTGTGTTTTTTAATGCAAATTTGTGCATATTTTTCATTTTTAGGACCATTTTTTATTTTGTAAAAAAATATAAAAAATTGATACGTTTTCATATTTTGATTCAGTCAAAATAAACATTCTTAAAACCTTATTGACCTATGGGAAATCTTCGAGTTCTGTATCTGTTTGCAAAATGACTAACTTAAATACATTTTTAAGTTTTAGAGTGCATTATTTTTTCAAAAATAATAGTTTTTAGTGCATATTTCTTATATTTTTAATGCATATTTTTCTTTTTTTAACCGCATATTTTAGGCGCATATTTTCCATTTTTAAGTGCATGTAATTCCTTGCCCTACTTATCATAATGAAGAAAATAACGTTTTGTTCTTTGTTCTACACTGAAAAATTTTCCTTTATGGACATTTTTTTCGCGATTTTTTTTTTTTTTTTTTGGCAACTAGCCTCCAAAACTTGGTATAAAATATGGATACCATAGGCCTCGGATTATGAACTGAAAAATGCTTTTAGTAATTTGTAAACCTCATATTTTTAAAATAAAAAACTTCGACAAAAACGGCAAGTAATGAAAAACAAATGGGTGCTTCATAACTATGTAAACATTAGGTAAGAGTAATGAAAATTAAAAAAAGGTTCATTTTAATTTTCAAAACAAATGAAAATTAAAAAAAATATTCATTACCATTTTTTAACGCAATGGTAATGAAAAAAAAACATGACCATTGCGTTAAAAAATGGTAATGATAAAAAAAGCTCCATTACCATTACATCAAGTAATGTAATGGTAATGATTTTAGCCCATCTCTTATTATTTGCGACTGACTTTTCGGGGTTTCAGCAAAAAAAAGAAATTGTTGAACTAAAATCAGACCTTCGAAAAACTTAATTCAATTTAAGCTTAATTCACTAAAAATTAAATTCAGATTTTAAAAAGATTCATGTACCATTCCCTTAAACCATTCGCAAAGAATTCATTCATAAGCTTCATTCCCAAAGCTTTAATATGAATTGAATGCATTCCTAACTTGAATCATTCAAATCGCATGTTCATTCACCATTTTACTAATTGAATGAAGAAATTTTATTACCATTCACTTAGTGCAGTGTAGTTTGAAACTAACATATAATCAAAACCAAAGCATACAAGCTGTAACAAAGCATACGATACTATTTATTTCTGTTAGATGAATTTTAAACATTTTTCATTGTATTATGCTAATATTTCAACAATTACATACAAATTAAAATTTTTCATTTGATTAAGTGAATGAAAACAAACAATTTTTCATTCACTTTTTATTAAATGAATTCAGGTAAATTGGGTTTCATTCAGTTAGAATTCAATCAAAATAGAATGAATTCATATAATTTTAAGCTATAGGGAATTAAGCTATCGAATTAATTCCATAAGAATGCTATTAGGGAATGAAATTTAACCCAAATTTCATTAATTTTTAAAAAGTGAATGAAAGAATTAATTCTTTTAAACCTTTGACTAAAACCCACAAATTAAAGTAATTCATCATAAATTTTATTACGAGTATTTATGTACAGTGAAAGCTCCCATAAGGGAGAGTTCTCATAACCGGACACACAGAGCTTTGTGCCATAGACAAAAATAAAAAAAAATTGTCTCCGATTTCGACGAAAATATTTTTTTTTGTATACATACTAAAATTACTTAATCTTGTAAATATTATCCTTTCTGGTATAACTCATTTTGTCTACACTAGAGGTCGCTGAAGTCACTAAATTTTTAACATAGAATGTAGTGAAAACAAATAAATTTTTTTGAATCTTACAAAAACAAATTGATAAAAATTAATTTTTGGAGGTACCTTTAAAATTTTTCTTTTTTTAAATATTTGAATATTATATTCGAACCAATAAAAGATAATTAAATTGTAAAAAAATCTGGAATTAATTAGCATTTTTTTTAATCACCTGGATTTAGAATTTTTCATACAAAAAGTGGATTTATTAAATCCCAAAAAAAAGCTGGATTTAATAAATTCATAATAAAAGCACAAATATATGAAACAGCCTATTAATTTAATGTCAAAAAAAAAATACGAATAAAAATTAAAAGAGAAACAAAAAAATTGAAAAACTAATAAATAAAAGGTTTTTATTAAATTTTTTTTATGAAATATGTTTAGAAAAAAAACTACACCTCACCAAATACATATTTTTAATCTTGGACATGGAGAAATACCTGAAATAGAAATGGCAATTTTTCACTCTACAGTAAGTAATTCAATTAAATCCAATTAGTGAATATTAAATATTGCAATGGAATTTTTCAATTGTGTAAAAATATAAATTGAAGTGATAAAACTGAAAAGGCAGACTTTTATAAAATATAATTAAAAATTAAAAGTTAAAGTAGAATCCTTCATCGTCGAATTCGGTATTAAAAATTAGGATGAAAAAAGTGTCGGACAGAAAATTCTTTTTAAAATAGAGAGAATCTAACCCCATCTGTTGAGCACTTTTAGAAATACTTTTTGGATTTATTAAATCCAAGTGATTAGGAAAAACGGCTAATATATCAAATTAATATTTGAATTTTTACAATATTTTTGCTGGGAGCCTAAAAATATCAAAAGTTAAATGGAACTTTAAAAAAAATATGTTAATTGATTTTAAAATTTTTTGTCATGCTCTTATAATTTTCTATCAGAAAAAATAAAGAAAATAACCATTTTCTTAATTTAACTATAAAAAAAAATCCAAGTGTCAAAAAATGTATTTTTGTAATTTTATCTTTTATGGGTTACGAAAAAGTTTCCAACTTTCTTAGATTTTAATGAAATGGTATAATTTTTTTTCCAAAAAGAAGAAACACATTATCTATTTCATCCCTATTAAAAAAAATTAATATGGAGCTTTATATGGTAATATATAACTTAATGTGATCCATATACCATTTCATCCGAAAAATGGCCCGATATAATTGTGTCAGTTGGTTATCACTTTTTATCTAATTGTATCAGTTTCGATCTTAACTGATTAGATTATATATTAAGCATATGAAATTTTATCTGATTTTTGACCTGATACAATTTTATGGGTTTATGTCGCATGGTATTAGTTTAGATCCAAATTGATACATTACTATACAAACTTATATAGTTATATCTGAATTTTGATCTGATGCAATTAGATCTGCTTTAAAGCTTTGATACAATTATATAAGGCAAATGTCATATACAAATATATTTTATTTATATAAAATTGTACCAACCACGAGCTAAACAGATACCATTAGATATAAACCGCTAAAATTGTATCAGGTCAAAAATTGGATATAATTTCATCTGAATAATGTATAATTTTATTAGTTGAGATCTAAACTAATACAATTAGATAAAAACTGATAAACAACTGATACAATTACATCGGGCCATTTTTCGGATGAAACGGTATATTTATACAGATAGAACTTAATCGCATTTTATACGACTATATGTAACTGTTTTTACTCGGGATTAGTAAATCCTTAAATATACCTAATTTTTGGTTAAAATCCTAAAAATTACCAAAGTTTCATAATATGTATATTAAAAAAATTATGTTAATTGTTTTTCATATTATTATTTTTATTTTGTTAGGAACAGACCTTTAGTTATTATATTTAAAAAAAATATCTACCAATTTTTTTTTACAGAAATCAAAAAAAAAAAATGCCTTTTTTAAAGAGAAAAAAAATCTATCTTTGAACTTTGGGAGCAAATTCGCTAAAGCATCACCGCTAAAAACACTACGAGGAACGAGGGCTTTCTCAAATTTTTTGTTTAATTTTTCCCGTGTTTTTTTTTGTATACTAGGTGTGCTCCTTTACTTTTTTTGTGTAAAGTTCTGTAAAATGAGAGTAAGCACAAAATCCTAAATGACAAAATTGCCCAAAAGTACGGGGACGCACAAAATCACTTTTTTAGCACAAAACTTAGTTAAAAGAAAAAAATTAAAATGCATATAGTTTTAGGCTGACAAATCGCACAGATGCACATATTTTTTGCATTTAAAAGTTTTTTAATTTAATTTTTAAGTTAATTTTTATATATAAGTTTTATTTTGCGTATTTCTTTGCTTAATTCAAATTTAAATTTTTTTCACAATGGTATTATTTGTTTATCATTACACCAGCTGTCGCTTTTACAATTTTCCGAAGATAATAGCAAAAAGGGAAACACAAATACACCATTTTGAGCGCTCTTATTTGCCCAATTCTCGAGTACGGGAACGCTTTTTGGTAAGAATGGTTTCCGCGGTAACATAAAGGAACAGACCTTTTATGTGCTGATTCAGTAGAAAAATTAAAAGACAAATTTCATTTATTAATTGCCTGATACTGGTAAAGAAAGAAAGTAAATTTCAATATAAAAATGGTTTTTATAAAATTATCTCCAAGAGCGCAAAAATTTAAAGGTTTTTGAAACTTTTTAAATATTACAATTATGAATGGCTTATACCCATAAAATAAAATTTAATTTTTAACGCATTTTCTAAGTAATTTAAATTCTAGGTGATTTCAATTTTCAAAAATTTTAGTTTTTTTGGCAATATTTAAAATTGTTTGCCATCCGTTAGAGATAAGAACAGCAAAAATGCAACTGTTAAGTGTACGAAATTTTAGTAATATTTAAGCTAAATTTTGTTTAAGCGGCAAGGAATTGTTGATGAATATTAGTAGAAATCGTTATATATTCAAAAGTTTATTTATCTAATTTAATTGAGTTGAATATAAATAAAGGTCTCTCCTGCTACAAGAAACAGAAATATTTTCTAGAAAAAAGTAGACTGTTTTCTGCAGTGTAGATTTTTATTCGCATTTAGAAATTCAAAAAAATAAAAACTTAAAATTGTTTGTGATGTTTTAGTCGACTAATATCCAGGAACATTTTTGCCGATCTTAGCAGTGTCATTTTCGATTAACTAAAATATAGCTGAAATTTTGTAATTTAAAGAGATTTTTTCTTGCTGTTTGTACTTTTCTAATGTTTAGCAAATGTTCCGCTGAGTTCAGCTGTTTTTTCAGCAAAATTTTTTGAAGACTTTTATATTAGTGTATTGAAAATTGAAGAAATTTCTCGAATGAACTAGTGAACTAAAAGAATACACTAGCTCAAAAATAAAATTGATTGAAATGAACTGTGAACTATAATGCCCAGTTCTAGTCATTTTAATTCCGATTGTTTGTTTGTACAAAATGTTTTATTTTGTATGGAAATTTCTGGGTGTCCTGACATTTTTACTCACAATTTCTAAACCGATTCGACAATGTAGCATGTGTAGCATGAATTGGATGCGTTATTACCCACAAGAATATTTTGGGTAATTGAAATTAAAAGATCATATTACAAAGTAATAATACATACGATACACACTATTTGTATTGTACAATGACCGTTGTAGTTACAGTGAGTTAAGCTGAGAACACTCAGTCAAACTCTTATAACAACCACTGTAAGAGTCACCACTTTTGGTATTGTACATTTATCGTTGTTTCATACTTTATGAATCTTACCAAAAGTTCTCAGTCCATTTGCTGCATTTCCCACTGTTTATAGAATTGCTTAGTAAGCAATAATGTACTATATATTAAGTTCGATTTTACCCAATAAAGTAATTACTTTGCTTAACGTCTTAGGGAGCGTATCATCCGCTCCATGCAAAGTTTATAAAAAGTAAACGAAAAGACTTTTTATTTACAACAATTTTTAACAACAAACTGGTTATAACAAACAATTTGAATAAAAATAAGCAACTGATAGTGCGTCTTTGTTACGTGAAAGTGATTAAAATTTCAAGAGGACATCAAATTAAAATCCAAGCTAGATTTTCAAAACCCTTTGAGGATTTTTTTTAACAACAAGCTGACCGCGATGATTATTTTGCAAGGTCTTCTAAAACCGCAGAATCTATTTTTGTTAAATATACTGCAAGAATCTTATAACATCCCTACGGGAAATTTTAACAAACTGTCACCGAACTGGCCCCTTTATATGAAATAGACTGGTCACTTTTACATGGCGTTGTCATAGGAGGTGGAAATTGACCCCTTGTGACATGTCACAAGACAAATCCTAGGACAGGTTACTGAACTCTCAATTTCAGGGACCTGTCCTGGGATTTGTCTTGTAACATGTCACAAGGGGTCAATTTCCACCTCCTATGACAACGCCATGTAAAAGTGACCAGTCTATTTCATATAAAGGGGCCAGTTCGGTGACAGTTTGTTAAAATTTCCCGTAGGGATATGTAACAACAAGTGGATACTTTAAGGAAATGTTATTTACAAGAATTCGTGGCTTTTTAGAATTCTTATTTAGTTTATATTTGCTGTTATTGATATATTCTTAGTTCGGAAATAAAACTCATTAAATTTTATTTTTTCTCCAATGTATAAAAAGGTAACAACTGGAGAACCGTTTGCAATTTTTACTCCAAATTTCAAATATGTTGTTTTACAATCGAAAGAAATAAATATTTTTTTTTTATTAAATTTGATTTTAATTATTTTTTTTTAGATTTGACAGTTTTTTTATTTTTAGTACCCTTTTTTGGTAATTTCAGCAGATTGATTTTAAATTGCATTTTACAACAATTTACTGAAATTTAGTAGCGTCTACTGCATGACAAAATCTTGACTTTTAAAAATTAGTAGAGCTCTGACCATCAATTCTATATATTTCGGACATGCTGATTACAATGGCGTACCTAAGGTACAGATTTTTTGCTAAATGTCTTTAAAGTTTGGCAATCAATATAAATTTTTTGTGGTGAAAAGTAGGCACAGGATCTGTATTCATATTTAGGCTTAGAATTGAATGCATAAAACTTAATATTATAACCATTGTTCGCGTTCTGTATGCATTTCTACAATTTTTAAGGTTTTAGCTAATTGAATCGCTGAAAGCAAAATCGGCCTTAATAAATGCTATGGCTTAGTATAGAAGCAATTAAAAGGAAAATATTTTAACAAAAAATTCAGGGTTGGCAGGCAATACCGCTAAAATACCGTTATCGATTCAAAACCCTTTCAACTGACTACCGTTACCCCTAAAATACCGTTACCGAAATACCCGGAAAACCGTTATCCTTAAAATACCGTTACCGAAATAACTGAAATACCGTTATCCTTAAAATACCGATACCGAAATAAATGAAGTATTAATACCCTTAAAATACCGTTACCGAAACAAATGAAATATTGTTGTCCCTAAAATACCGTTACCGTTATTTTTAATTTTCTGCTTTTGGTAATTTCACGTGGTTATTGAATATTTTTTGTACATTAAGTTGATAAATTGGTTCTGTTTTTAATCTCGTTTGTTTTTTGTAAAAAAAAATTACGGGATACATCGAAATAACTGACTACTGGTAACCTTAAAATACCGTTACCGATATAACTGAAATACCGTTAACCTTAAAATACCGTTACCGAAATTTCGTTATCTTTAAAATACCGTTACTGAAATAACTCAAATACCGTTATCCTTAAAATAGCGATACCGAAATAAATGAAATAGAGTTACCCTTAAAATACCGTTACCGAAATAACCTAAAATATCGTTACCCTAACGATAACCGCATTCGTTTCGGTTACCATCCATGCGACATAAAATTGCGACTTTTCAAAAATGTTATATGGCAGCATAGCTTTCCAAGTTGTCCCCAAAGTCCAACTTTAAACACAGATCTCCATTAATTTTTGAGTGTCATGCAGTGTTATTTATACCAATTTCATTGTACTAAAACGATTGATATTTAGTAATTTTTTAACTTATTTTAACAAATCGATTTTGAATTGCAGTTTACAACAATTTTTCTAAAATTTATTTCAAATCAGTAGACATATGTTGCCAAAATTTTCAGTAGCCATTACAGACTTTTTTGGTTGAGTGTAATAGCTAATGCCTACAAGCAGGAAACCTGTATTTTTTAAGGAAAACCAAAGGTTAATTCATCAATTTTATGTTTAAATTTTAACAAATATGAAGAAAAATATTAGTAGTAACAACAAAAAATAGCCACTTATCAATTAAAAGGTGCGAAAAAATTTTAGTTTCCTATTTGCAGGCACATTTTATAAAGTTTTTTTCAGTAAATTGGAGGATTGCATTCTCTTTATTTTCTAACCTCTTTGATTATGCCCAGAGCTTTGAAGAATTAATTCCTTTTTGAATGAATTCACTACCAATTGAATTCAATTTTCTCTAGAATTGAATGAATTCCTTTTCTTAAGTAATTCACTGAATTCATGCAACTGAACGCGTTCATCAAACAACAAATTCAAAGAATTAATTCAATTGCAATAGTTCTTTTTATTAAATCAAATGAATTAATTCACCGGTAAACGCGTTCAATTTTATAAATCGAACGGAAAAAAAGTGAATTAATTCCTTACTGAATTAATTCACCACTGAATTCATTCAATTTCATTTTCATTCAGTGAATTAAAAAAAATAAAATTACATTCAGTGAATTAAAAAAAAATAATAAGTTCACTGAATTGAAAAAAAAAATAAAATAAGTTCACTGAATTGAAAAAAAATAAAATAAGTTCACTGAATTCAAAGCCTGTTTTCTGCCGTTCAGTAGAAGAAAACAATAATGTACAAATAAATTTTTAAATAAGCAATTTTACAGCGTGTGCTAGTAAAAATGAACAAATTAAAAACCGGATGCTGTTTATCAACGTCCATGATTGAAAAATAAAGCCTTTTACTATTAATAATAAAAACTTTACAGATATAGATAAATTTCGAAAAAAATATAACTATTTAACTATATAACTAGTTTAAAAAATTAATAGTTATATTTTTTCCAAATTTATCTACATCTGTAAAGTTTTTATTGTTAATAGTAAAAGGCTTTATTTTTCAATCATGTAGGTTGATAAACAGCATCCGGTTTCTATTTTGTTTATTTTTACTAGCACACGCTGTAAAATTGCTTATTTAAAAATTTTATTTGTACATTATTATTTTCTTCTACTGAACGGCAGAAAACAGGCTTTGAATTCAGTGAACTTATTTTTTTTTTCAATTCAGTGAACTTATTTTATTTTTTTTCAATTCAGTGAACTTATTATTTTGTTTTTAATTCACTGAACGTAATTTTATTTTTTTTTAATTCACTGAACGAAAATGAAATTGAACGAATTCAGTAGTGAATTAATTCAGTAAGGAATTAATTCACTTTTTTCCGTTCGATTTATAAAATTGAACGTGTTCACCAGTTTCATTTGATTTAATAAAAAGAACTATTGCAATTGAATTAATTCGTTACAAAATAAATCGAACGAAAGCAAATATGAATTAATTCCATTCAAAATATGGTGCTTAGTGAATTAATTCATCGAATTTTTAATTCAGAATTGAAAAATTGAATTAAGGAATTAATTCTTCAAAGCTCTGATTATGCCTAGCACACATAACTAATAAGGATTTTTACAAAAATGGCTTTAAAAAAACATTTTCTTTAGGTACCAAACAGAGCCCCCAAGCCCCCCCCCCCCCAGCTACGTGCCTGGACCCAAGCATAACCGTACGCTCCAATAACCGGATGCGGACACTACATTTAAAAATAACTTGTTCGAAATATCTCTCATAAGCGGACAGAAGTGAAGAAACACACAAACAAGACTTGTATTAAATCGGTAGATCCACTTTTTACCAACTCGTTCTCATATTTTTGTAGATGCTAATGAAATTGGTGGTTCTCCTGATTAGTTGAAGAAGTTTTTTGCTTAGCTCGTGTTACTTGTCTTTTTAAAAATTATCTGCCTCAAAGCCATAAAATGCACAAAAAAAAATATATGTTAAATTATTAATGGGTTTGAAATAGAGAAATTATCGGTGGGCGAAATTGCGAAAAGGTGAAGTTTCTTGTTCTTAGTAAAAATAAAAAAGACATTCGTTCAAGAGGATGCTTGTTAAAGCGGTGGCTCTGAAATAGACAAAATGTGCTTTGATTGGTTCGCTGAGGCTAGATGTCAAAATATTCCAATTTCTGGTCTGATTGTAAAGGCTAAGGAAAGTGGAATAGCAGTGCAATTGGGTGTATCTGGTTTTTCTGCGTCAGATGAATGGTTACAAGAATGGCGCAAAAGGAATTATGTTGCTTTCAAGTGTATAATTGGTGAAGCTTAAGATGTAAATCAGGTTCAAGGCCAAGCTGCATCTATGTTGCGTGAATACAAGCCGGAGGATATTTACAACGCAGATAAAAGCGGGCTTTTCTTTCGCGCATTACCTGACAAAACTCTGGCTCTGAAATCCGAAAAATGCATTGGAGGGAAGTTGTCGAAGGAAAGATTCACAGTTTTGTTTTGTGCAAACTTGGCTGGTAAAAAAGACATCTTCTTTTTAAAGAATTATCAGTGGATTGGAAATCCAAAAAAAAGCATGGATGACTCGAGACATCAATAGGAAAATGAGATCTCAGAAACGTAAAATTCCCTGACTAAAAAAGTTTTCATATAATCTTATATTTGATATACCTAATTATAAATGTGGCTTTATATAACCATATACATTTATATTAAATTTATTTGATATGACGTTATATATAATCATATACGATTTGTTCTCCAGCCATATATTAAGAGATCTGCGATATAGCTTATATTGTATAATTATGTATATTGTCGTATAAGTTAAATTGCACAGCAGATATTAAAACAAAAACTTACAAATTGTGGATCTAGTTTTGAATTATAAATTTATTATAATAAAAATAATTTTAAAGAAATAATTAAGAAAAAAAAACTGTTCTCATTACAGGAATTAAATATGCTAAAATCCCAAACGTATTTAACAAATTGTGAAAAATAATCCGTTATAGGCATGTTCTCATTGTGGAATTAAAAGTTGGAAAAACTATTTATGTTTTTAAATTTAAAAATAAAAATTGGACAAACATATGTTGAAATAAATAATGTTTAATTAGGTTCAGTTGTTTTTTCAGTAAAAGAAATTAATTGCGAAAGTTAAATTTTTAATTTTATAAGAAATACACACACATTTTATAGGAAAGATCAAAACCCTAAACTAGAAACAGTTGTTCCGACAAATTTTTGTTATGTTGAGTTAAACTGAAATTTTGTTGCGTCAGCTATTTGCAAGTTTATTAGAAAATTTTTCAAAATAACTTTCTGATTTGCAAATTTAATGTGTTTATAAAATTTTGAAGAAAATGTTTATTCTTCTTCTTAACCTCACACCTACTAACTTTTCTCGTTTTGAATTTTGATCTTTATTGAAATAAAACGAAATAAACTACATTTCCAAAGAAGGATCTCATTTTCAAACTGCGTTATTTTAAAAACGGCATAAATCTCATTCAATTCTCCCTTCAAACATCTTTCCATCAATAAAATGTTTCTGTATTGCATCAAAATACCAAAGATTATTTTATAGTTCTTCATAAAGGTATAACTGCCCAGTGTAGAAACGGTAATGACATATCATTATTTTTTGGACTACCAGTAATGACACCCACTTACCTTCTGTATTATTTTAAAACATATAATAATGAGTTACTGATAATTACTTATTTTTATCATTATTTCAAATAGAAAATAATTTTTTAGATTTTTTATGAAAATTTTTAACTCTACTATTTTCTTGAGCTTAAGGTTTGGTTTTTATTTATAAAAAGTTTTTTATTTTCGATATTTCGCTACTCCAATGTGTAGCATCTTCAGGAAATAACAATTAAATGAACAAATTATAAACAATTTTAAAGTTTGAAAAAATTTGAAAAGCATTTGTCAAATATAAATTGTATATGTATACATTTATACCAGCAAACAAAGTTTTTGGTATAAAAGTATAACAAACAAAAATAACAATAATTAACAATAAAAAATGTATTAATATAATGTGTTATAAATTAATGTAATGTGTGCTATTTCTTTTGTATTAAATATCTATAATTCTGAGCTACATTTTCAATATCTGCCTTAAAGTTAATTCTATTTGTTGTTGGTGTATTAATTATCTGTAACATTTCTAATATATAACGACGTTTATAATTATGTTCTGTAGTTAAAACTGATACATTTTCAAAGTCAGGATAGTGATTTAAACTTGAACAATGAGAAGATAATGCTGTCTTTTGTGAATTAATATGTCTATATTTCTGATCTGATCTATGTCCAGCTATTCTAGTTCTCAATTTATTCTTTGTTGTACCTATTTATATATCTGTTCAATTAAATTTTCTGTGTTACTATTCCTCCTAAATTTATATTGATTTATTAATGAAGAAATTAATCCTATCGGAAAATCATTATCTCTTAATAAATTCCTAATTATTTCCTCATTCTTTCTATGAAATTTTTTGTCACTAAAAGTCAATGGTTTTTCTATCAAATTCTTTGCAGTGTTAATAATGATTTTCTTACTATGTTTTGAATAAAAATTAATAATTCTACCTGACGCTGTTGGTTTCTGATACCAATCCATTATCAAATTATTACCTCTTCTTATTACCAAAGTATCTAAATAAGAAAGTTTAGAATCACACTCCTTTTCCATGGTAAACTTAATATCAGGACTAAATTCATTTAATGCTCTTAACATATCATCAATTGCATTTTCAGAAATGACACAAAATAGATCATCCACATATTTAGTCATTATCCCTGGTCTAACATCAAGTTTTTTAATACAAGTGTCCAATAATTCTTCCATAACTATATCAGCCACAATTGGAGAAGCAGCTGATCCCATTGGAAGTCCTTTCCGTTGTAAATATATCTTCTCACTGTTTTGAAAGTATCTATTATCCTCTATACAAAATTTCAAAATACGGAAAAATAAGTCTTTTTCAATAGTTGTATATTCCCCAATAACATTCCATTTTCCTCTTGTAATATTCATTGCCAAATCAACAGGAATACTTGGGAATAAAGAAACTACATCAAAAGAAACTAATTTTTCATCATTCTGTATCTGTTTGTTGAATAATCTATTCTTAAATTCAAGTGAGTTCTTTACATTGTACTTAGATTCTTCTGTAATCTTCTTTAAAATGTTAGTAATGTATTTACAGAGTTCATATGATGGAGAATTAATAAAAGAACAAATTGGTCTCAATGGAATTTCTTCCTTATGAATTTTAGGTAGTCCATATAATCTAGGTGCTGTAGAAATATTAGTCTTAAGTTTAATTTTCTCTGTATTCATAATAATTTTCTTTTCAAAAAGTTCATCAACTAAATTATTATTAATCTTTTGTAACCTACTCGTTGGATCCCTATTTTGTAAACTATCTTTTGTAATATCTCCTACGATATTGTTCATTCTCATATCATATTCTTTTCTCCTTATAGCTATAGTTGTATTTCCCTTATCAGATCTCAATATAAATAAATCCCTATTCTTTTTTAAGAAAATTTCGGCTTCCTTTACTTTATCCAAAATGTATCTATCTCTGTTTGTCAATGTTATTCTATTCAAATGGCTATTAATTACATTTGTTAATCTATTTCTAGCTATTTCTTGTTCTTCCTTATCCGGTATTGTCTGTTTACAGTCCTCTGCATCAGTTATCATACTCAACTTCGGAAAATCTTCTCTTTTAACTGGTAATGCATGTTTGTGTCGTAATGAAAGTATCCACTGTACGTCTGTCGGAATATCTAAGTCAGTCTTATTTTTTGAAATCTATTTTTAGACTCAATATTTTTTAAACACTGGTAAGGATATATGTAACCACATATTTTTTGATTTTTTGTATGTTGGCGAGTAAGCTTACTTGTGTGCAGCAGGTTAATTATATTTTTATCTATTAAATATTACATGTCGATATAGCTCAGATGGTAGAGCTGTTGACTGGAAATCTGTAGACCCAGGTTCGATTCCCGCACCAGCAAATTTTATTTAAAAAAAAAAATACAATAAAAAATATTTTTTTTTTATATAATTTATTTTTTTGAAAATCTATTTTTAGACTCATTATTTTTGTCAATACTGGTAAGCACATAGGTAACGATATATTTTTTGATTTTTCGTATGCTGGTGTGTAACGACAACTCATTATTTTTGGCGACATCCCCATATAAAGGTAATAAGAAATGTAATAACAAAAGTAAGTAGTTACCATTACCAAGTATGTAGTTACATAACCACATATCTGGTAATGATTTTCTACACTGGGTGAAATACAAAAATACCGCTTAACCCTTTTCAGCCCAACGTTAATTTTTATATTTTTCTAAAGCTGAGGAAGTGAGTGTATCAAAAAACGTCGCAGTAAGCATATTTAATTCAGTTTGTGTCGTTAAGTGTAAAATATGGCCAAAATAAAACTAAAATTAATAGATATTACTATCAGATTTAAATGATACATCAGTGGCTTAAATCTGTTAAGTACAAGAAAAGTAATCCTCAAAAAAGTGATACAAAAGCCGCCAAAAGAAGAAACTACTCAAATTTTGGGAATTTTCGATTAGTTTTTTGAGGATTACTTTTCTTATACTTGACAGATTTAAGCCATTGATGACGTGTCATTAAAATCTGCTAGCATATATTTATTAATTTTAGTTTTTTTCTTATCGCTATATTTTAAACTTAATGACACAAACTCAATTAAATACGCAAAAATCGGCACCGTTCTTTAACAAATATAAACATCGTTTTTTGCCTGCAAATACAACTGCAGTTTTCAGCCCCTTGATCAAGGCATAATCCAAAATTTTAAGATGCACTAGAGGCTTAATATTAAAGCACTTACTATTAAACGTCCTTGAAGCTTTATACTTCATCAAATCCTCTTGCGATAAAGTTGAAGCTACAACTATCAAAAACTGCTTTCATAAAGCTGGATTCTCAGAAGTTAATTATAATCTTCCAGATTTTGAAGCAAATTTACAAGAAGTGTTCGCTCAATCAAATGGTTTGACGAATTTTTAAAAGTCGATCAAAGTGTCTACACTGAAGACTACTGTGTATTAAAATCAAGCGCTATTGTGGAGCTGACTCCACAACTTCGCATAATGAAGCATTGAACAAATTTCCCGTTTGAAGCATTTTGCAAGAGATGACTTTGTTGTATTCCAACACATCAAAAACATAGATTCATTTGAAAATCAGCAGCTCAAATTGAACAAATCCATGTTGAAGCAGTCTACCATAGTCTGGTTTTCCATTATTTCAATAAAATGCATACACTCAAAAAAATACGTCTGTTGGCTGGACCGAAATATTTGTTACTTTATAACAAAATTTATTCACAGAGAAAAAAACGATAATTAAATCAAATATTTTTCATATTTGATTTAAAAATATTAGATTTTGAAAAAAACATTTCTAAAATAAATTTAAATTTACTTAAAATGAATATGTTCATTTGACATTTATTCACATGTCATTCATTCGTGCAGACTCATGGCGAAAAATAAATGAACAGTAAGTTCGTGGTCGAAAAAATACACTTTTAATTAAAATTTTGAGAATATTCAATGTTTACTGTTAATGTTTTTTCTTGTAAATAAATGGTAAGTATTTGTAATTTTAATAATGTAAAGTAATATAATTATAGTGTCATAAATAAATTTTTTACTTTATTCAATATTTTCAAGAACGTCATTGTTGAAGTTATTGTTTAATAAGTTGTATATATATTTTTAATTTCAGGTTTTGTAAAAGAATTAACTTGATACCACCATCGTTCTTGGGCACAAATTCTGCTATAAACTTGGATCAGTCTGGAGCGTAATCTTTGGTATTTTACTTCGTGAAAGTTTGTCTTATTTGTAAGTTTATTTACTTTATTTACATGGGAAATAAATTCAAAATGCTTTTGTTAATATTGCATTACAATTGTTAAACCAATAATTTAATTATTAAATTTTCATCAATAAAAAGTTATTAAAAAATAAATTGTTTTATTTTCAACAATTAAGAACAAACGGAATGGAACGCTAGGAACCCACAAATTGGAATGCTAAATTTAATTATTTTTTAATTTAAAATAAGAATTTTTGTATTTAAAAAATAATAACAATAATTTGTTAAAATTAATTTTAAAAATATTTAGAATAAGTAAGATCATACTTTGTTGTAAATTAAAAATGTTTTCATTCATTTTAAGTATGTTTCTACTTGAATTTAACATTTTTTTTCTTAGTGTTCCTGTTTTTTGGCTTAAAATAAAAGTTGTTCATTTTACCAAATTCTTTTGTCAAATTTAACAAATCTAAATTTAAGTAAAACATCTGTAAAACTACAGTTTTATTTACAATTATACTCAGTTGTAAAATTTGTTCAAATTTAGAGTCTCGGGACCCTCCCCGGTTCTAGTCCATATAATCTAGGGGCATGTAAGATCACTCCAAAGGAGCAAACATTTTGTCCGTTTTGCTCTATCTCGCTTAGTTTTCGAGATATCGGCCATTTTGTGAAGTGGAAAATTTTTATAAGAAATTCCCGAGGGTCCAAGGCCACACCATGGTCCATTTTTGGATAGAGATAACCCCTTTCGCTGGGATATTATTCGGTTTGAGGTAGTCGAAATGTTCGTCAATTTTGCTCTATCTCTCTTAGTTTTCGAGATATGGGCCATTTTAAAAAATCGGGAGGGATGGAAATAGCGCCACCTTTAAAACTTCGGATACACTGGCGGCGCCATCTACCGAGTAATAACAGAAACATGAAAATATTATATTTTAACAATAAATTATGTAAAATTTAACGAATGGGTTCTTAAAAATACTTTAGAAAATTAACTCTCAAAACTAGTTAAAGTACTGAGGATTTTTAGTATAGTGTTAAATGAAGATAACTAAAATCTTTGCTTAAATCAGTGTTTCAACTAAAAATTTGTTAAAAATTAGTCAAATCGATTTGAAGCCCGTTTGACGGATTTTGCTACTGACGAATTATTTTAAGTGTACTTAAGAACAAAAACAAAACATTTAAAATTAAAAATGTGTACCTCTCTCATAAGCGGACGAGATTAGTGCGACGGTGAATGTCCGGTTATAGGAGCTTTCACTTATATCTTGAAGTATGAAAAAGTAAAAAAAAAAACAAAACAAAAACTACACTTACGTAAATAAATATGGTAAAATTTGATTTTAAATCAATGAATGCTGAAAATTTGATTTTCGGTTTTCGGATTTTTTAATTCAAAACCGGTTCGAATAAACGGGTTTTCCGGTTTTTGTCAATAATCACTTACAAAAAATTGCTACGATTTTTACATTAATGGTCGATTCACAATGCTGGAGTACTCACTCCACTCTGCAGAGTTAGCTTTGCTCTTTTCTGGAAAACAATCCGCAGCGTAAATTATTCCATTAGCGCGAATCCACCTTTAAAACCAAAAGTTATTCTTTTTAAATTCCCTTTTTGTTTATTTTAAATAAAAACAGTTTCGGAAAGATCTAAAAGCCCAGTATTTTGTTCGTACTTTTTGCGAAGAAAGCTATTAACTTCCTTAAAAAACAAAAATGGTTTTTCACTTGCTCTGGAACTGTTGCGAAATTGCGGCGCAAGTTTTTTCGCATCAATTTATTAGACAGGCCCATTTGAAAATGTCACAAAAAATAAATAAATTTGACCTTGTGAGAATTTTACACTCAGAAAAAAATGTTGGTAGAAAAATTGGTAAAATGTTAATTTGTTAGTAAAAATATATGGTCTAATTCATAAACTTTTACAACAGTCTTGTTGCAGGATTTTAAGCTAATTTGTGAAAAACAGTATTCATAATTGCTTAATAATGAAGAAAATAATAAAGGTTTATAGTTGGTACTCACTAACTTTAAACCTTTTATAAAGTTTGGAGTGAGGAAGCCACCATTTAATTGTTAATTATTTAATTTTCAGGCATAAAATGATTTATAAAAACCATCCCATCCCTAGAATGTGTGGCTTCCAACAACTTGCATCCATCAAACTGAAAAAAACTACAACAATTGCGTAGCCAATGACCATTTTCGAAAAAATTTAAAAAAAAATTTAAAAAATTAAATTAAAAAGAAAAACAAAACAATAGCGATGTACAGACTGTCAAAACATTATTCGAAATTCGATTACTTTTGTATGCTTCGAATAATATGTTCTAAAAAATTACTTTTTTACACACAATTTCCATTGATATGCTTTAAAAATAAAAAAAAATATTTTTAATGGCTTTTAAATTTATCTTAGCACATCATTAGTTCTCTAATATAAGGAAATATATTTTCACTTCCGATTACCGAGTCAATCGTTTACTAAATTTGTAAATCACTTACGACTTATTTGGGAGAAGAGAGAAAATAAACAATAGTGTTGCCAGTATCAAATCGAAAAATTAATTTATAGTTAAAATACGATTATGAATCAAGATTTCTAATAACTCTATATTAAGCGAAATATCTACTTTAACTATAGCAGGCTTCAAATACCAAATAAATTTTTTTTATGAATTAGCACAATATACTTTAGTAAACAATTTTGACATTCTCATTTTACAAATTACTGTATTTTTAGATAATTTTCATTGCTGCTTTCAGAAAACATTTTACAAATTTTTAAAAACCGTGTTGGTAAAATTAGCAAAATATTCTACTAATTTAAAAAGACGATATTAAAGGATTTTTGTATTAGTATTATAATAATTAAAACTTCTACTTACACATTTAAAATCATCTTTTATGAAAGAATCGACAGCGACATTTACTTCCGTCATGGGAAAATATTGTTTAATAAATATAAAGAAATATGACATCTTTCTGCAATTAAAGAAAAAAAAAAAAAACTTTATCATATATGTATGTCAAGTTTTCACATTTAAATATGAAGCTTTTTATAAATATAATGGAGGTTAATTAGTGAGTGATACTAATATTTAGTAAAATAGTGGCTAATTTAGCAAATAACTAAAATTTAGAAGCGGTTACTATTTTTTCTACTAATTTCATTGTACACTCATAAAAAAAATTTAGTACAATAGTCTGTTAAACGCGTTCTGATTCTATTGAACTAATTTTCCTGTTATTTTGTCTTAAAATTTAGGATTGAACTAATATTTTTTGTAAATCTAATTTAGCATTACAACTACTTTCAGCCGTATTTGAACTAACTTTGCATGCTAATTTTTAGTAATTTGTTTTTCTTAACTTTACAAATTTTTCAGCTAATTTAAACCACGATTATTTTCTAATTTTTATATAATTAGATATATTTTAATTTTTTTTATTATAAGATCGTAAAATAGTTTGTATCTCGGAAACTAAGCGAGATAGAGCAAAATGGACAAAAATTCGTCAGTCTGTACCTATAAAATAACCCTTATTAGACACTTAAGGTTTGTGTTCGATGAAACTATTTTTTTTTTTTAATCAAGATGCCTTTGCTAAATATGTACAAATCCTCATGTCAAGTTTTAAAATTATTCGATACTTTTCGGCTTTAAAATGAGCAGTGAAATAGAAGTGCGTGAAAAAATATTTCGATTATTTAACGAAAATCCAAATTGGACTTTCAAAACAATTGCTGGAAAAGCAAAAGTTGCGCGGAATACCGTTTCGAGTGTTATAAAAAATCTATGGCGAACGTCTGACTATTAATAGAAAGCAAGGGAGTGGCAAAAAAAAGGTTTTAATAACACTAATACTGCGAAGAAGGTAATTGCTCTTTTAAAGAAAAATCCCAATATATCGGGTAGAAAAGTTGCTGAGAAAGCACAATGCTTTGAGTTTTTTTGTCAGAAAAGTGAAAAAGGAGGAAGGGCTAAAGTCATACAAAATCCAGAAAGTTCCGGACAGAAATTCAAAAAAGAACATCGAGGCAAAACAGCGAGCCAAAATACTTTACCTGGAGATGAGATCTCTACTTTTTTTTGGCCTGATTTGGATTCGTGCCATTACAGTTGATAAGCAGTTGAATGGTATAAAAAGAATAATATAGCATTTGTACACAGATATGCAAATCCACCTAACTGCCCAGAGCTCAGTCCCATCAAAAGATATAGTAAAAAGGATCATGAAGGGCACAAAACAGGTTGCTGAAAACACTAAAACATTTTCAGGAAAATGGTTATCATCAAGCAAAAAATCAATCAAGACACTATTAAAAGTTTAATGGGAGGAATTTCAGAAAAAATTAAATTTTTTCATTAAAAACCACTAATCTGAATTATTTTTTATTAAATGTAAACATGAATAAGATTTGTGTTAATAAAACATTTTTTTTTTTGTATATGTCATCTAGTTCAAAAGTTATTTTAATTTATTCGTGCACTAATTTCATCGAACGCAAACCTTATACTCCCAATAATAAATATGGGCCCGTCTAGGGTCAGATCCCGGAAGTCGAAATTTTAAGCGACATTTTAACAGAAATTTGTAGTTAAATCAGGTAAAATTTCTGCTGAATTCAGCTCAAATTTCCTAGCTAATTTAACTGAAATTGTCCGTATATTTAGCAGTATGTAAAATTTAGCTTACCTAGATTTAGCAGACCATGATTCTCAACATCATTGAAATTTCTGCTGGCGCAAATTCAGGTACTATTTCCTGTTCTTTTAGCAGAATTTTTAACTATTTGTACGGGCTTTTTTATGCACTCATGAGTGTATTGGCTTCTTTTATGCATTCATTAGTGTATACACTCATAAAAAAAGCCCGTACAAATAGTTAAAAATTCTGCTAAAATAACAGGAAATAGTACCTGAATTTGCGCCAGCAGAAATTTCAATGATGTTGAGAATCATGGTCTGCTAAATTTAGGTGACCTAAATTTTAGGTAAAAAAGTTAGTTTGAACTAACTTTTGTATTTGAATACAATGAATACAATAATTTATAAGAAATGCTGTTTAATGGTAATGAAAATTACTCAGCTGAAATCAGCACATGTTTTCTGCTAAATTTTAGTTGGTTATAAGCAGGTAAAAAATTCAGTTAACATTCAAAAATTGAGAAGAATTTTCGTTTAATAGAAATGAAAGTGGGTCAGTTGAAATCTGCAAAACATACTGCTAAAATTACAATCACTTTTTGTTATTAATTAAATAAAAACAAATTAATGTAAATATTGTTAATTTTATTTTCAAATAAATTACACAATCCAAAAACACTATTTGCACTACAGTAGACGCTCGCAAATTAGAACCGCTTTGTTTTTGAGGCAATTCTAATTTCTGAATTATTCTAATTTCTGTATGTTTTTTTTTCGTTTCGTTTCCAATGATAAAGTGTTTTTTTTACGTTTATTTAACATTTTAAATGATACACTTTCACTATTTAATAGAGACTGCCAAATAATATGTACACGCGTATCAAATTTCACAAATAAACTAGCCAAAAATGTACATAAATGCGACAAAAAAAACAAATAGGGATAAACATATATAATTTGGTGATTCCCCTTTTTAGTTTTACTTTATTCAAACAGAATAAAAATAAATTGGGGATTTCCTGTGTATTCAAATAACCAAAAAAAAAAAAAACGCTCAGAAATTAGAATTTTAAATTCGAATTTCAGAGCGTTTAATGTATTGCAAACATTGATTCTAATTTCTGGACGTTCGAATTACTGAAAGCTCTAATATGCGAGCGTCTACTGTATATACCACTTTTATTTTCTTGCCAATATGTTAAACTTCCTCTGGAGTTGTATTATTTGGTTCCTTTTTTTCGTCTACCTGCGGGTCGAATTTAGATGAAAATGTTAAAGGGCTGAAATAAAAGAAAAAAAATAACATATTTAATAGTATTCCCTTAAATAAATATAGTTTATATTATAAAACAAACCTCTATTATTTTATTTTTTAAATACAATTTTAACTGCGAAATGTTAATGTCCAGTATACCTCCGTTTCCTTTTGCGTTCCTTTGCTGACTAACAGAAACAAGAGAAAACCTGCTCGTATCATATTATTTTATTTACTAGAACTTTCTTAACAAGCGGCATATTATTTTTATTTGTATTGGTAAGCGTCATCAGTGATGACTCATCACACACATTAAAATACACTTACTAGAAATTTTCTAATTTGTATTGGAAATACACACTTCACCATCAAGCACCATCAATCACTATACACTAGCGCCCCTATCGTTTTCTTTTGAAAACACAAATATTAAAAAAGTTACCAATAAATTTATCTATATTAGCTGATAACATTGTCAAAATCATTTATAAAAAAATTGCTAAATATCAGGAGGAAAAATGAGTTCAAGGTCAGCAGAAATATGTTTTTGTGGTAAAATTGGATAACTAACAACTTTAGCTAAACAACGGATTTAAACGAAAACAACAGGAAAAATTAGTTCAACTGAATTAGAACGCGTTTAACAGACTTTTGTACTAACTTTTTTTTATGAGTGTATGTGCTTACCAGTACTGACAAAAATAATGAGTCTAAAATAGATTTTCAAAAAAAATAAATTATATAAAAAAAAATATTTTTTATTGTATTTTTTTTTTAAATAAAATTTGCTGGTGCGGGAATCGAACCTGGGTCTACAGATTGCCAGTCATTAGCTCTATCATCTGAGCTATATCGACATGTAATATTTAATAGATAAAACATAATTGACCTGCTGCACACAAGTAAGCTTACTCGCCAACATACAAAAAATCAAAAAATATGTGGTTACATATATCCTTACAGTGCTTAAAAAATATTGAGTCTAAAAATAAATTTCAAAAAATTTTCGAAAAAATCTAGAAAATTATTTTCTATTTGAAATAACGATAAAAATAGTCATTAGCAGTAACTCATTATTATATGTTTTAAAATAATGCAGAAGGTAAAAAAATAAAATATATCCTTACCAGTGTTGAAAAAATATTGAGTCAAAAAATAGACTTCAAAAAAATTTACAAAATAATCTATAACATTAATTTATATTTGAAATAATGATAAAAATAAGTCATTATTGGTAGCACATTATTTTTTGTTTTAAAATAATGGAAAAAGTAACCAGTTATGAGTATATATATTATATGTTTTAAAATAATGCAGAAAGTAAGTCTGTGTCATTACTTTTAGTCCAAAAAATAATGATACGTCATTACCGTTTCTACACTGGGTGGTTTAGTTAAACTGAAAACAAATTTTTTACCAACAAAAATTCCTCGGAAAAATATTTTTATTAAAAATGGCGATCCTCTGTTCAAATAAAGTAATATATACAACATTTCAACATCAGTATTTCAGTTCCGAATAACTCCAAAAACCTCGGCATTAAAATTAAAAAATTTGTCAATTTCAGTTACTATTCCTTTATTGAAATTGTATTTTTTATTTCAATTTCAATTTCAATTTATTTCTTATAATATTTATATTATTTACATTTGACTTAGAAGTAAAGAGTTTAGGAACTTCGTTCCTTTTCTACTTAGATATATAAATATATTTTTTTAATTTATGAAATTTATGTACATTATTATTAAACGGAAGGAAAAAAATTTACAAAAACCTTTATGAAGCAGAGGTATAAGATAAAAATGAGAAAAAAATAAAGTAGATAAAATTATGATGAGATGAGTTCATTGATATGTACATGTTGTGAGAGTTGGCATCTTCCATTAAAATTTAGAGTCAATCTTTCGATTTTATCCAGAACGAGTTCGAAGCCAGCGAGACTATGTAGGCGTCGGGTGGAATAGTGCCATGGTAGTTTAAATATCATTTTAAGTAGCTTATTTTGTGCTACTTGGAGTTTTTTTATATGACATTTTGCAGACGTGTACCAAACTGGAGCACAGTAAAACATTATGGGGTGGAATATAGATTTGATGATGAGTTTTTTATTGTCTATGTTCATTTCCGACTTCCTGTTTATAATTGGGTACATTATTCTAATAATTTTGTTAATTTTGTCTACTACATAGGGAATATGATTATTAAAATTAAGCTTTGTATCAAGCATAACGCCCAAGTATTTGACGTTGTTTTCCCATGGAATATCATGGTTCATGAAACGAGGTAAACTCTGGGGTATAAAACAAGACTTACGTTTTCTTGTATAATAAATAGCCTGCGTTTTTTCAGGGTTAACCAAAATCTTCCATTTATCAAAATAATTACTCAATCCAGTAAGAGCAGACTGCAAGTTTGCAATAATATCAGCTGAATAAACATCAGAACTAAGAATTGATGTATCATCTGCAAATATAGACGTAATGCAATTGGAAAATGTTGGAATGTCAGCAGTAAAGATGTTGTAAAGAACTGGCGACAGGCAAGAACCTTGTGGACATCCTGCAATGATATTAACTTGTTGTGAACAGGTTTTACCCAAGTAAACGCTGAACGATCTATTTTGAAGAAAGTTTTGAATAATTTTTATGAGTTCAATTGGAAAGTTGAATTTTTTCAATTTAAAAATAAGTCCATTATGCCAAACGGAGTCAAACGCAACTTTTATGTCTAGCAATACCATTCCAGTTGATTTGCCGTTTTGAAAATTATTTTTAACTAATTTTCTGATTTTTAGTAGGGGTTGAGACGTATTATGTTCACTTCTGAACCCGAATTGTTGCGATGGAAGTATATTGTTTGCATCAATAAAATTAATAAGCTTTTCCTTAATAATTTTTTCCAAGATTTTACTTATAGAAGAGAGCAGACTTATTGGTCTATAAGAAAGTGGAGAATCAGGAGGTTTATTTGGCTTGAGTATTGGTATGGTTTTTGAGATTTTCCAATCACTGGGAAAGTAGCATAATTTAAGGCAAGCATTAAAGATGTTCGTTAGATAGTTGATACCTTTATTAGGTAAATTTTTTAAACATTTATTATTAATACCGTCTAAACCTGGAGTTTTTTTGTTTTTCAATTTTTTTATAATTACACCAACTTTTTCAGTACTAGTGAAGTAACAGTTTTGTGGGATTGGGTTAATATTACGAATAAGGTTTGCAACACCATTAACCTCAGTAATCGTAGTAGTATAACTTAAATTTGATGAAATACAGTGGTTCAAATTAAAGTTGTGAGCCAAAATTTCAGCCTTTTCTTGCCGGGTGAAACATACTACATTGTTGTGTTTTAAAATTGGAATATTGCTAGATTTCTTCTTTAACATTTTTGAAACTTTCCAAAAAGGGGAAGATGCTTTGTCCAAATTGGACAACATGTTATTCCAAGTTTGGTTTCTGAAGTGATTTATTTCATTCGTAATATTTTTATTTAAACGTGTCATAGCTCAACGATCATTAACATCTCTGTAACGCTTCCAGTTCCTTTTAAATACGTTCCTTAATTGTATCATAATTTTTATGTTGTTTGGTAAGGGTTTAGAAATTGGTGCAATTCTACGTTTGGGCACACTTTCATCTATTCCCATTTTTACTACATTATTGAAAACATTTATCATGTTGTCAATTTGAGAGCTGTTGTTTATTTCATTAAAGCTATCCGCCACAGGAAGATTTCTGTTTATGAATTTCATAAAATGCGGCCAGTTTGCCTTGCTGAAAGCGTAGCATAAAATGTCTACCATTTCATAATTTAAATTAATTGTACTAATGATTGGTAGGTGGTCAGAACTCAAGTCATTTATAACTTTTACTGCGGACATATTTTGAGATATGTTAGTTAGAAAAAAATCTAGAGTTGACGGTTGTTTACTTGGATCAGCCGGAATATAAGTATATTCGTGGGGAAATACTATTTGTGTTTGGTTTAGTTGGAGTTTCTCATATAATATGTTACCCCAGCCATTACTTCTTTGACATCCCCAATAACTATGTCTGCAGTTAAAATCTCCTCCTAATATGTATTTATTTGAGCTCGTTAGTTTACGAATATCTGACGCAAATGTTTGTTTTCTTCTAGGGTCCCTGTTTGTTGACCCACCAGGATAATAGCAAGAATAAATATTTATAAAGTCATTACCAGATTTAACCTTAATACCTATGTTTTCAATCAGTTCTGTGTTAATAGGAGGTATAAGTTGATGCTGAATGTGTTTTTTAATTAAAATAGCTACTCCACCTCCTCCACCACGTTGTCGATCGTATCTGTAGCAGTAGAAGTTCTGATGTTTTATTGTAATTTTTTTATTTAGCCAGGTTTCACAAAGTAAACAAATGTCAATATTGGTTTTTTCCAAGAAATGGAATAATTCGTCTTTTTTAGTGCGAATGCTACGAGCACTCCATTGTAATAACGTTATGTTGCTGTTCATTGGTACAAAAATTTGCATGCAAGGTTTGTAACAACCTCGAATTGCTCTTCACGAGACCTGCATTTCTTTAAATTTGAAATTAATTCAAAGGTAAGATTTTTTAATTCTTCAAAAGAGAACAAATTATTATTATTGTTATTTTGGGTGAATGGTTGGCTATAACCCGTTCTAGATGGATTTGGTGTTTCGCTCTGATTTAAAGCATTTGGAAAATTAACATTGTAATTTGATTGGTTGTTGAATTGTTGGCTTCTTTGTCTGGTACTCTTTGGTTGAGCACGTTGCCTTATTTGCTTATATGTTTCCCTATTAGGGCAGTCAGGGGACATAGCCTTATGGGGGCCTTTACAATTAGCACATTTTACAATGGTTGACTTGCATTCTTCAGTTTTGTGATTCCCGGCGCAATGGGCACAAAATGTTTTAACATTGCATCTGCTGGCACCGTGTCCATACATCTGACAATTATAACATTGGGTCAGTTTTGTTTTGTTGGGTTTTTGGTATTCCCACCTGACTTTTATGTAGTTGATGGCTGAGTAATTTTGCCTTAATTCTCTTAATATGATTGACTTTTTTTCAAAGTAGACAATGAATATAATTTGTTCGTTGTTACTGTCCCTAGCTCCAGAATAGGCTCTAGTAACAATTTTAACGTCGATACATTTAAGGCCCATGTCTAAAAGTCTGGACTTAACAACTGATGGGTCTGTTTTATCTAGACCTAATAGTACAGCCTTATAAGGCTTTTCATTTTTAGCAGCATATGTGAAATATTCGAGCTGAAACTTCTTAGTGAGAGAGTCACAAACGGTAGTAAAATCTACGTTATTTGTGCAAAACAATTTTAGACCAATGGAAATTTTACGTATTGAGTAATCTTTGATTTTTAATATTCTACATATTTCATGAACTTGTTCAATTTTACATTTTAATATTGTTATTGGTGGTATGTTAACTTTAACAGCTGGTTCGATAATTGTTTCATCATTATCGTCATCATCGATAGTTTGCAGAGGTGCAAAATAATTTGAATTGCTAGCTCTCTGAGAGCTGTTTGTGAACATTTTTTTTCTATTCATGTTATACCCAGAGCAGGCATCAACATCTTCTTTAAGGCTGACTTACCCAACCGTAAACGTATCTGTAACGAATCAGCTGTTTCGATACCACAAGAAGAAATGTATACGAATGGTTACCAACACGAAAATGTAAACGAATTTGCCGGATCATTCTGTTGAAATCAGAATTTTCTATCCGGCATCGAAACAGCTGACTGATTTTAGTCGGAAAAAATATGAAATGAATAAAGAAAAATGATTCAAACAACAAATAAGGAATAAAAATTAACAAATAAATGGAAAAATTTAGAATAAAATATAAAAATACATGAAATAGATGCTAAATAGTAATGTCGTTTACGATAATCTATAAGTGTACTTTTTAGCTACGGCACGGTACAGTTACATCACATATACGTTTACGGTCCCATAATCCGCCCTTTACAATTGCGTTTAATTTTGTTTTTGTTTTTAATATTTAGATATTGTTAACAAACAATAACAACAAGAACTAAAGAAAAAAATAAACCGTAAACTTTTATTACACTTTAAGGAAACAGAATAAACTATGACTTAACACATCAAATGATAATGCAAGACTGAAATTGTATTTTTTAATTTTATTTATTTTTAAAATAATAGGTGTGTTTCTTTACTTTTTGGGTAAAGTTCGGTAAAATGAGAGTAAGCACAAAATCCTCTCACAAAATGACAAAATTACCCAATAGTACAGGAACGCAAAAAACCACTTTTCTAGCCCAAAAACTTATTTCAAAGAATAATGTTAAACAGTGATGGGACCTGAAAAATTTTGTTTTGTGCCAAGTGTGTGACTAAAATGTGCTAAATGGGCATTTATTGTGCCAAAACTCAATTTTCACTTAGAAACCGTGTTTTCAATTTTCATTTTGTAAATGCATTCTTATGGAATTATTTTGAATTCTTATGGAATTAATTATATTTGAATGAATTAAAATTTTCTTTCAATTAAAAGGTGAATGATAAATTAAATTCATCCGATACTTATTAAAGATTTGGGAATGCAGCCAATGAATGAATTCTTTTGGAATGGTTGCACGGAATGGTATACATATAAACATTTTCTAAAACTGAATTAATTTTTTTATGAATTAAACTTAAATTAATTCTTTCGAAGCTCTGAGATAAATTTATAGCATTTGAATTTTTAAAATTCTATGGATTAAGCACCGTAAGTTGTTCAGTTTTCACGTGAAAAAGCTGTTATACTCCATATAAAAAAAATTATTTTTCACGACAATGAGTTTCACGTGAAAATTGTGCAAACTTAGTTTTCACGCAAATTTAATGTACAAGACTATTATTTTTCTGGTGAAAAAGTGACATTTTGTGTTAATTGTGATTGTGGCTTTGTTATAAAATTAAAATATTGTTAATTTTTTTAACTTAAATTGCAATTTAAAGCATTTAAAGTCTGAGAGAAATTTTTTCACGTGAAAAACAACTTACGGTGCTTTATTCGGTAATATCTTCGATGCCATTTTTTAGTTTCGCTTTATTCGAAAAGGTATTTTAATACCAGTAAATGCTTAGAAACTAAAAATTAAAGAATTGTTATTTTTTAAATTCATTTTTTTCTATTAAATTTTGTAGATAACCAAAATGTGCCAAAATAGTATCGGTTGTGCCATTGTACCAATCAAGCTTAGATTGTGCCAAAAATACCATCACTGATGTGAAAATACGTATAATTTCAGTTTGCAAATCGGTACAAATAGACATATTTATTCGCATTTAAAAGTTGTTTTTGATTTTATTCAATTAATTTTAACAAAAAACCAAGTTTCTTTTGCTTATTTCTTTATTTAATTACAATTTTTAATTTAATTTCACAATTGTTTTTTGTTTATATTTGCATCAGCTGTTTTACCAAAGTTTACCCGAAGAAAAAGTCTGGGTAAATTTTGGTAAAAAGAGAAGCACTAATACACTCTCATTAGCGCTCTCATTTACCCAATTCTCGAGTACGGGAACGCTTTTGGGTAAATTTCGGTAACTTTGGGTAAATTTCGGTAACATTGGGAACGTACGGGAACACACTGAATGCATCAGATGCTTTTTAAAATTATTTTGGATTTAATTTAAACCGCAACCATGAAAATAGTTTCGGCAAAAGTTTACGTTTAGGGGCACACCACAAAAAAAAAAAATATGACCCCCCTGGAATTAGAAAAGAAATATTTTTTTCTATGTGGTGTTAAGGGGCCCCCGGGATCCGCTAGGTTCGAAAAACCGAAACACGCCCAAAATGGCACGTGTGACGACTCAAATTAAAGAAAATTTTCTCAGGATTCCAAATATGCATTTTGTTTTAAGATCCGGAAAATAGAATTCGGGCTAGGTGAATTTTTGTCATTTAAGGTGTTAAAAAATACTATTTTGTATTTGCTATCGTTGGTACATAGTAGGGATACCGGTCCCTAAAATCCCAGGATTTGTAAATCCCGAAAAAAAAATTATTCTTGAAAAAATCCCGGGATTTTCGATTTCATTATTTGGCATATTTTATCACTTTTTGTAATTGTTTTTATTGTTATATTCAACCTAAATCACTTAAAAATCTAAGGTCATATGCATAATCACTTTTAAAATTTATAAATGACTTATAAAACAAAATTTTCATACAAAATTCGTTTTATAAATGTGTTATAAGGTTTTCAAATTATTATGCATATGCACTCTAATATCTTATTAAATTTTATTAAAAAACATTCATAAAAAACACAGGCCGACAAAATTTGATGAAATTTCTAACTTTTCCGATATTTAATTGATTGGATTTGTTTGATTCTTGTTACTCGAAGGTTTTTGCAGTTCCTGATTATGAATTCGATGTCAATTTTCAAAAAAATTACAATGGCGGATTTTTATCATATAATATAATTATAAATCGGAAAGCAAATATATATTTAGAACCCTTAACCCATTGCACGTGCAATACGTTTACAGACGCTAATAACGAAGTGTTAAGAACTGTGTATCACTGCTTCTTAAGGCTCAATTAGACGTGCCATAACCATATAAAACAGCTGTTCAAACCAATATTATGGGCTACAATGTATACGATTATTGGTGACATGCCATAACGCCATAACCGTAACCATAGAAACCAATTGAATTTTGGTTGTCTGCTATGGCGTTATGGTTACGGCTATGGCGTTATGGCACGTCTAATTTAATCTTTAGTGACAAATGATAATTATAAAATACCTTGAGTGTGTCTAGACGTTCTTTTGTTGGATCCACATAAAAGTGAAGAAAAATCATATTCATCGACTTAATAATCCATCCTACTATACCTGTGGACGTTCAACTTGGTGTGCAGCTTTTGGTGAGAGTGCATTATGCGATGAGTAATATTTTCAACAAAATTCCCATTTTAAATTAATATTTTTTACACAAAATTAAAATTTATCGAAAAAAAACAATCAAAATAAAAGAGACAGCCGCTCTTCATAAAATTACAAACTTTGTTGTAAACGTAAACAACACCAGCTGTGGTTCTTTTCATGCAAATACTGGTTGTAAATGTTACAGTTTTAAAGCCACTGTGTAATTCTTATAGTGTTGCATTTGAGCGGTTTTT
Organism: Leucophora obtusa; assembly: GCA_949987735.1. Lineage (NCBI taxonomy): Eukaryota > Metazoa > Arthropoda > Insecta > Diptera > Anthomyiidae > Leucophora > Leucophora obtusa. The sequence continues at coordinate 371,978,801 of OX465295.1, forward strand.
TAGTAACTTTAAACCATCTTTAAACTAAAAGCAATACACTAGAAGCAAAAACTCGAGTAAACTAAAATTCACTTTTTAAAAATTAATGAAATTTGGGTTTAATTTCATTCCCTAATTGCATTCTTATGGAATTAATTCGATAGCTTAATTCCCTATAGCTTAAAATTATATGAATTCATTCCATTTTTATTGATTTCTAACTGAATGAAACCCAATTTACCTGAATTCATTTAATAAAAAGTGAATGAAAAATTGTTTTAAACCCAAATTGAAATTTGGGTTTAATTTCATTCCCTAATTGCATTCTTATGGAATTAATTCGATAGCTTAATTCCCTATAGCTTAAAATTATATGAATTCATTCTATTTTTATTGATTTCTAACTGAATGAAACCCAATTTACCTGAATTCATTTAATAAAAAGTGAATGAAAAATTGTTTGTTTTCATTCACTTAATCAAATGAAAAATTTTAATTTGTATGTAATTGCTGAAATATTAGCATAATACAATGAAAAATGTTTAAAATTCATCTAACAGAAATAAATAGTATCGTATGCTTTGTTACAGCTTGTATGCTTTGGTTTTGATTATATGTTAGTTTCAAACTACACTGCACTAAGTGAATGGTAATAAAATTTCTTCATTCAATTAGTAAAATGGCGAATGAACATGCGATTTGAATGATTCAAGTTAGGAATGCATTCAATTCATATTAAAGCTTTGGGAATGAAGCTTATGAATGAATTCTTTACGAATGGTTTAAGGGAACAATGGTACATGAATCCTTTTAAAATCTGAATTTAATTTTTAGTGAATTAAGCTTAAATTGAATTAAGTTTTTCGAAGCTCTGGTAAACTATTTAAAAAGTAAACCATGGCAAACTCAAATAATACTAACAAACGGTTTTTGGCAGACACTTCTCCAGAACAACAAACTGAATATGCTCCAAAGAGTCAAAAAGTGGGTGATCTTGATGTTAGTGATTTAAAATCAATAATTAGAGAAGGTAATAAAGAAGTTTTGGAAAAATTATCAACACTTTCTTGTGATGTGGATGCACTAAAACAGCAAAACATGTGGTTGAAAGAGCAAGTTGAATGTCTTCAAGCGGATAAAGAGGCAGACAGGAAGCGAATTGTACTATTGGAGGAACAGATAAAGAGTAAAAGTTTATTATTTAAGGGTCTGGAAGCGAAAAGTACCGTATTCGAAGAGGTTGGAAAAGTATGTACTGAAAAATTAGAACTGCCAACAGCTTCTATAGTAAAATCTACCCGGAAACTTTCTGAACGTGATGGTAACATGACGGTGCTAGCTGAGTTTGACTAAAGTCAAAGTGTACAAAAAGTTTTACAAAAAGCAAAGAAGCTTGCTGGAAGTAAAATATATATCGAGAAGGATTTAAATTTGGAAAGGCAACGAGACAAAAAAGTTATGCTTCAACTTAAAAAAGAAATTAAAGCTTTGAGTACAATTCATCGAATTGCGGTTGTAGATGATAAACTGATTATTGCTAAAAATTGGTTTCGATGAAATAAGGATAAACAACTTGTATGCGGCCAATAAGATGCGAAAAATATCTTAAGTACTTTATGTAAAAATTGTTATTCAGAATTTAATTTAGATTATAATTCATTGTTTGAAAAATGTATGTCAAAAAACCAAAAAAACTAGAAAATTCAAATATTTCACTAAATATAATAGTTATAATATACATGGGCTAAGTAATAAATGTCTGTTTCCTGAATTTTTGAGTATGTTTTTAATTGTGATATATTTACCCTGTGTGAAACGCATATGTAACAGCGCATAGAGAAAGGGACCTAAGGGTAAAAAAATCAAATTTTTTTTTTTGTGGACAACATCGGAGCATTGAATGAGACCGATCCCATGCTCTCCTGACCTTAGGTCCCTTTCTATCCTTAGGTCCCTTTCTATTTTGCGCGTCACATATAGAGGAACAAAATGTTGACAAGTGGAGAAAATATTTTAAAAATTTTGATTTGTTTTGGAAACCAGCAACTAGATCGAGTTCTCGTGGAAGAGCAATCGCAGGCGCTTTTATGGCGTAAATAAAAATTTAAAGGAAATTGGAAAACATTTCAGTTTAATACCAATATATCTCAGAGCAGCTGATTGGAATAACGAATTTTCGGAGTTGAAATCATTTTTCTTAAATCATAGTGAAACTAACGCTATAGTTTTAGGTGATATGAATGTTAGAATTGGTGCACTAAACCAAGATATAGAAGAAATTCATAAAGCAACTTTTACATCGGGATTGAATGAGAGAAAATCTGAAGATAAAATAGTCAATGGAAACGGTAGACAGCTGATCGAATTTTGTAATAATTACGGGTTATACATTTTAAATGGATGCACCAATGGCGATCAAAATGGTTGTTTCAAGCACAAGAACCCAAAGGTCTGCTGGAGGTCCTATAATTTCGATAAATCGTCCATTACTTTTATCCAGATTTACCATGACAGTGCATTAAACATGAACAAAATTTTCTTTATTTTTAGTAATTTTAAAATAAAGTTAACAAGACTGAAATTTTAAAGTTAATAGGATTATGTTATACAACCAAGATATAAGAAAAATAGTAAAATATTACAAAATAGTAAAAATTACTAAAAATATATGATGCAAAAAATAAAGTCACACGGGTTATATATTCTTATTCACGCTCACGCACGAATCAAGTACGAATTATATATTCTCAGACTCACGCACGAATCACTTGAGAATAGTAATTATTACTCACGATCACGTGTGAATAACGTGACTCACGAACATTTCTAGTCGCGCGCCAATCCCTAGTAATTACTAAATCTAAAACTAGTTAAAAATCATTGTTAACATAGAACCATATATAATATAATACGGTTTTATATGGACCTTATATATTTTTATATAAAATCACTTTGAAATAATTGCTTATGTGGGATGATATATAATTAAAGATGATTTTATAAAGAACGTTATATTGTTATATATTAAAGAAATCATGAAATATTGTAGATATGGAACCATATTAAGTTATATTTGGATTCTTATTCGTCAATATATAATCATATCTAACACAAATTATGAAATATTTCTTATATGGCTCCACATATAGTTTTATATTATTATGTATAGTGTCATACTAAATTATATATAAACGTATATGTAATTATATCTGTAATATGTTACTTTATGTACTTATACATATATTTGCATGTGCTATGCAATTATATGTAGGCCGGTATGTAATAATATAAAATCACATATGTCTCCATATTAAAACCTTTGAGGAAAAAATATCTAACATATAAAAGTATATCTGCTTGAATTTAAAAGAATATGTGGCCGTATGTAACTATAAGTTTTTATATGCAATTACATAAAACAATATATGATTATATCAAAACTTTTTTACTCGGGAAATTGAAAAAATTATAATTCGGGTTTTGTTTGGTGAGCGACTCCTTTCCAGGACATTTTATGAAAATTGATTATTTTGTCAAAAATTGTAAGGAATTGGGCTGTTTTCACAAAATTTTCCACAATTTTCCAAAAAGTTTCAACTAAATATTATCATATCATCACATTCTAACTAAATATATGTAAATATTATCATGTTATAATTATCATTATTTTTATTTAAAAAATATTTAACTCTTAGCGGCCTGGGGACAAAAAAGATCCATCAAGCTTATTTAATTTCTGACTCCAGGTTTCTAAAATTTTTAAAAAGGTGTGGTCAAAATGGCCATAGTTTCCTTTTCTATGCATAATAGAATCTGTGAAGAAGTTCTAAATTTTTTTGCGGGAATGTAAAAATTATATACATTTTTCAAGGAATATTTCTTAAGTTTCAGAAAAAGTTACAAAGAGCTAATATTGTGGTACGTCAAAATTAAGATATTAAATTTTTTTTTATTACTATAAAATATTAACCTAATTTTGATGTGTGTATAATTTTTATTAAATAGCGACAAAAAATTTGAAGTAATAACATAAGAGTAAATACGGAAACCCTAAAATTTTACAAAGTCAATATAAAATTATAATTTTTTTTTTACAGTATATAAAATTTATAAGGGAAACGGAAATTTCCTGATACCAAATAAAATAAAATTTGCCAGAGAGATAAAAAGTATAATTTTATAAATTAATATTAGTTTTACTGCATTTTGATCATAAATGTAGCTTGAATTTAGTTTTCGGGAAAAAGGATATATGGGAGATAGTCATGTCCTTGAACCGAATGAAACAAAATTAATCACTGAGCTAAACGACATCATTTTACACACAGTTACCAATTTTGGTTTATTTTGTTTATAATTGTAGCTAAAATTAAAAATTTTAGATTAAGGATGTATGAGAGGTAGTCATGTCCTTGCACCGATTATGCCGAAACTTCGAATTTTTCTTAATTTACAAGTTATGAACCAGCACACCAAATTTCATTCTTCTGCGATAACTGCTCTAATTTTGCCGATTTACTATATGGGGACGAAGTACTGTGAGTCGTGTTGTGAGGAGCTCCTGTAATTGCGCCGTAAATAGAATAAAAGAGACGAAAATGGCGACAATTACAAATAATGAAAATTGCATTAATTTTATAAATGAATATAAAAATGTTCGACAATTATGGGATAGCTAAAAAAATAAAACTAAAAAACAGGAGCATATGAAAAATTAACAATTAATTGTATAAAAAATTAAAAAAAAAAAAAAAACAGAAACACATGTTCTGTGAACACTTGTTCCCCGTGTGTAGGCAGCTTAATACCTAATCTTAATATTTCCAATTTCAACGTGGCTCATTTTATTGCACAATTGCATTATTCCCAGAAACAATCCTGCAAAGATGGATAAAATAATATTTATTTTTAGTGATTCACATTTAGATGTGATAGGTATAAGCGAAACATGGCTCAAGGAAAGTCTTCCTGATAGGGCAATAGCATTGGATGGATACCAAGTAGACCGTAACGGTAGAGCTTACAGAACAGGTGGCGGAGTGTGTTTATTTGTTAAGAATAACTATAAGTCGAAACTAATTCACGAAAAGCGTGGAGAGTGAAGAGTATTTTTGTGGAAGATGAAGTTAATAGTTCACTCAAGGTTCTTGTGGGGGTTTTATATTTACCCCATGGTAATCTTTCACTTTGTGAGGATGCTGTGGGCGATCTATCTGCTATTTATAGACATATTGTGTTTATGGGGCATTTTAAAAGTCTTGACTTGATTTCACTTTGTTGAACACAAATCAGTTGGAAACCGACCACAACCTTTATTCAGTTTCCAAAATAAACTTTTTACCACAATGGCATAAAAGCAATTGCATTAGTAAAACATTAGCTTTGGCGACTAACAATTTCAACCTTTACTAAAAGAAGGTTATTCCTACTATAAAAATCCATTTTTCTGTCCAATTCAAACAATAAACAAAATTTTTAATTGCATTCGATAGTGCCAACTATTTCTAAATCTTAAAATTTTACACTCCCCAGCATATATCGGTTGTAAGAATCAAACTTATAGTATAATTCACTAATGCCATACTAAATACTTTCTACAGAATGGTGGTTCCATGTATTGATTTAAAAAAATTATATATATGTTGTGTAACAGATTTTTAGTCGTAAAACCCAAATTAAATAAAACATTAAAATTCATTCTAATAAATTTGGTCACAATAACAAAGAAAAAGCAAATACAACCGAAAGATATTTTCATTGAAAGGTTTAATCGTCAAAAATTTCAAGTAACAAAAACAATTCAGCAAAAAATTTTAAATTAAAAGGATAAAAAAAATCTAAAAATTCTTAAACAAATATGTAAAAAATTCAATTGGAATTATGGAAACGTACACTCAAAAAAATAAGATAGTAGCAAAATTAGTAAAACGTCTTGTATGTCAAGTGTACAAGTTTTCAGCAATTTTTTTTGCTGAAATTCCGTTTTCAGCAAAAATTTTATTTATATTTTTTTGCACTAAACTAATTTTGAACTAATGTTTTACTAATTTATTTTGCTACAAAATTTGTGCTGATAACCGCATTAATAGCGTGGACAACAACCAGATTGACAAGATGTAGATGTCGCAGCTTGTCTGAAAACGGAAATGACAAAAAAAAAAGAAAAACAACTCTACACATATTCTATAAATTAACTAAAATAAAATTTCGCTACAAGTTTTTTGAGTTTTTTTCAGTCTACTAATATTCAGCAAAAAGTTTAGTGATTTTAGCAAGGATTTTTTTCGACTAAGTGTTAGCAAAACTTTTGCTGAAGATTAATATTTTTTAAAATTACCAACTTTTTTTGCAAGCACGCTCCTGACTAAAAATTTGCTGACACAGCAACATTTTTTGCTGACTTTACTGACTTTTTTTTTGAGTGTATAATTATTTCACATTGCTTATTCTTTCATAATCAGTGCAGTATATTAAAGGTAATTTAACCAAAATATAATTTGTACAATTAATAATTAATTGTTCGTTTTACTTTTTAGCACAACAGCTGTTATCAACACAACAATTTATGGAAATTTTAAATTAAAGTTTCCCGGCATGTCGCTTAACTAGGAATCGCTAATATTTAATCATTAAAAAATACGATCAGAATTTAGGTACTAAACATGTATTTATAGTTTATGAAGTTACCTGCTTTCGTGTTTTCCCATAAAACACTCTTCTGTTCCTTAAGACTTTTCCATTAAAAGTTTCTAAGTACTTTTTCTATTATCTATAAACAATAGATTCTGGGCCTTACTTATAGAAAACCATCAGGTCCTGAAGACTCTTCCTTTGATTCTGATTACTTTCTCTTTGTAGAAAAACATTAAATTTTAGGCATCATTTCAAAGGAATTTTCCTATAGAGAAATTTTCATATTATAAGGACTTTTTTTATATGAAGAGAGTTTTCAGAATCTGATTTTCTTCTATGGGGAAAAATGCTTAGTCTTTGAGAGCTTTTATTAACCAAAATGGTCCTCAGAATCTGACAGTATTTTCATCAGATAGTCATTATAATCTGATAGTTTTTCTATGGAAAAAGTTAGGAAATTATAATGGTTTTTTCAGAACTGAAATTTGGGAACTGTTGGCGCAATCTGAACTTTTTCCCATAAAAAATCTTCTCAGAATATCAGGGTTTTCTATAGAAAGAAGTCCTCAGAACATAAAGGTGTTTTGGAAAAAAAGTTTTCAGAATTTAAGGGGGTTGCTATACGAGAAAGCTCTCAAAATCTATAGAAAAATTTTTTTGTAGGAAAATTCTTTTGAATGTGATAAAGGAATCTAAAGGTTTTCCTACGTCAAAAACTCCTGATAATTCTAAGAATCTGAATAATTTTTTATAGAGTAAGTCCCCAAAATTTGAGGATTATCATATAGGAAAAAGTCTTCAGAATCTAAGGATTCTTTTTAGGAAACAATCTTTGGATTCTGGGGGTTTTTCATAAAAAAGAAACCTGTGATTCTCAGAACTCTTTCAATAGAAAAACCCTTAGATCCGAAAGCTCTATTAAAAAACTTCAAATTTTAAGGATTTTTCTTTCTAAATCTGAGAATATTTTCCTTTAGAAAAGCTTTCAGATCCCTATACAAAAGACTCTGAGAACTTCTTACCCTTAGATTCCTTTAGAAAAACCCTCAGATTCTGAGAATTTTTTTCCTACGGAAAAGCTTTTATATTCGTATAATGTTTTTGATTTGATATACATTTTAATCTGGAGAAGGGCTTTCTATTGAAAAACTCACAGGTTTTTCATGTTTCGCTTCCTCATAGAAAGAAACGTCATACTAACAATAAGTTAAGATTATATGAGATTTTTCCTATAGGAACGCTATTAGGTTCTGAGGTCCTTTTCTTACAAAAATCCATCAGATTCGAAGGACTTTTCATCGGAATCTATGGGTTTTGGGGAAAAACTTTTTATATTTGAAGTTTCCCCTTGGGAAAAACTCCCTAGAATCCAAGAGTTTTTATTTACGAAAATGTACAAATAATTATCATTTATATCTTATTTAATCATTTATTAAGTTTCTGTGTAATATTTATTTACGTGTTTTATTTATTTTGTTTGTAATATATTTTTAATGCTAAATAAAAATTGTTCAAAAATATTGGAAACAGTGTTTAATTTAATTTCAATATTAATTCGGTTGAACATACTAAATATACTATTCGGTCGGGGTCGCCAAATATATTCGGTTGTAGCTACCTTTTCATATTGTTATTTTATAGTAGGCATAACTGAAAATGCCGGTAGCTGGAACCAAATAATGTGATAGTCAGTGTTACCATATATTTTTTTAGAAAAACTGTAAAGAAAACCTGTTTCTTTGTAGAAAAACTGTTTTTCGAAAAAATTTTAAAAATCAGAAGAAATTCTGGGATTCCGAAGTATATTCGGACTAAAATATTATCCCAGGGTCTCAATTTTCAAAATATCGAGATTTCAATAATTTATGCCTAAATAGTAGGCATTTATAGTAATCGACTTTTTGCACAGCTTCCTAATTAAAGTTTTTTTTAAAAATTTTGGTCTCCTAGGCCCGAATCTGAAGTTAAAAAAAGTTCATCGAATCCGAGATGTGAACCTTTTCCAATTTCAACATTTTTTGATAAGACATTGTTTTAAAAAATTTTTCAAAAAAATATAAATTTATGAATTATCCTTCTTTTAGAAGTGATCTGAAAAGTTCGGCTAAAAATGTCCGTCGGATCTATGACGTATCAGATATGGTTTAGCCAATTTTATTCCGTACTAATTTTTGATGAAATTAGTTATAAAAATTTTTCGTTTTTCCATTTACGTTTCGATTTGTACCTAATTTTTTACAATCCCAGCCAGCAATTCCGGAGCGCTCATAAATATGATTTTTAAATAGCTCATAGAAATGATTATTGTTTTTTTGAAAACACTCTTTTTTTGGTAGAAAATATGAACACTCAGAAAGCAATCCAAAAAGTTGTCTCTACAATCTAAAAAGCTGTCTCAATTTGAGGGTTCATTTTTCAGACTCAAAGAAGATTCCAAAATTATTTAAATTTATGAGGAAAATTTCAATTTTATACGTTCTTTTTTCTGAGTCATTTCTGAGTACAGAGGGGGCTCTTTTGGACGGACCACTTTTATAGGAAAAAGTGGAAAAATGTTTATGTTTTTGGAGCTCATTTCTGAGTCATTAATGATCATCTTTGTTTGCTGGCATATGAAAGTATTATTTTAATTTTTAGGTCATAGGCATAATTACTTTCTAAGTTTATAAATCGCTTATAAAACAAATATTTTATACAAAATTCGTATTATAAGGTTTTCAGATTATTATGCATAAGCACTTTTATATCTTAATTCTTAAATTTTAGTTAAAAAAATAATAAAAAAAATGTAAATGAAACAAATGTGCCGATCTAATATGAAAAAACTGTAAAAAATCCATGAATTTAAAAAAAACTGTTTTTTACATGAAGAAACTGGAAAACTGTTAGGCATCCCAAAAAACTGTAAAAAACAGTTAAAACTGGATATATGGCAACACTGGTGATAGTACATGTAACTTCCAAAATTCGGTTGGCAACTAATTCGGTTCACACAACGAATCTGTTCTCTGTGTGTATGGTACAATGAACGGTACTCAAATGATAGAGAATATTCCCACGACTTCAAAAATTCCATTTTTTTTTGGAAAAATCGTGCGAAAAAATTAGTACACTCAAAAAAATGAGTTAGTAGAAAAATTAGTAAAACGTCTTGTATATCAAGTGTACTAGTTTTCAGCAAAATTTTTAGTTATATTTTTTTAGCACTAAACTAATTTTGAACTAATGTTTTACTAATTTATTTTTTCTACAAAAATTGTGCTGATAACCGCATTCATAGCGTGGACGACAACTAGATAGACAAGATGTAGATGTCGCAGGTTGTATGGAAACGGAAATGACAAAAAAAGAAAAACAACTCCTAACAATTTCTACACTCAAAAAAAAAGTCAGTAAAGTCAGCAAAAAATGTTGCTGTCTCAGCAAATTTTTAGTCAGAAGCGTGCTTGCAAAAAAGTTGGTAATTTCAGCAAAAGGTTTGCTGAAAATCAGCGAGCTGATTTTTACCAAAAAAATAGTAATCTTTAGCAAAAGTTTTGCTAACACTTAGTCGACTGCAAATGAAACAAATCCTTGCTAAAATCACTAAACTTTTTGCTGAATATAAGTAGACTGAAAAAAACTCAAAAAACTTGTAGCGAAATTTTAATTTAGTTAATTTATTTGCTGAAAATTTAAAACTCAACCAAAATGAATAGGCGTCGTCCTTGGGCCGACATAAGTCGGTGTACCAAATTTCATCAAAATATCTTAATATTTGCGACCTGTAAATTGTTCACAAGAATGCATGGACAGACAGACAGACGGACATCGTTAAATCGAAAAAAAAATTCAGAGCCGATCGGTATACTATAAGGTGGGTCTAGGACCAATATTTTTGGGTGTTACAAACATCAGCACAAACTTATAATACCCTCTCCACGTAGTGGTGTAGGATATAAATAGTATAAGATTATATTATGTCAATGGTTTTGATAATTCCGAATAAAATAAAAGAACCGAAAGGAACAGTTGAAATTTTTCTTATTCGTGAACGCGAGAGAGTTCCTAACTCTAAAATGAGCAACATTTTTGGGGTTTCGCGCCACACAGATATTTCAAGAGGCCATAAAATAAAAAACCGGACAATTTTGCAAAATCCTCTGGAATTTTACTTTCATTTCTCGTTGGAACTAGAAAATTCGCACGGAATTCATGCTTGGCAAAAAATGGATAAAACAACATACTCTATATCAGAAACTGATTGCAGAAAATTTTAAATATTGACAAAAATTTTAAATTTTTCAAAACTAAAATCATTTAGTTAGAACTTAGAAAATATAAGAACCGAAAAAATGTCTATGCATTTAAATGAGGTTTTGGGCTAAAAAAAAGTGATTTTGTGCGTTCCCTTAGTTTTGCGCAATTTTGTCACCGAACTTTACCCAAAAAGTAAAGGAATACACTTAACTTAAAATAACGAGTATTTTGTAACGGTTATAATATTTTTTCTGTGTAAATAGTACATAGTTTTCCCTAGTATAGAAAAACAAAATACCGGAAAAATTATACCAAAAATGTAAATAAATCCCCCCCCCCCCACCCCCCAAAGAAATTCGTAGCTACGTGTCTGATTGGGAACTTCTCAATATTAAAATGTTTTACTCGAGTGAAATACAATTTACATAATTAGTTTAAAATATGAACATACGTATCTATAAAATGATGAACTGGAAACTTTAATAATCGTATAAATTATGCTAATAAAATAGTTTGCAGAACTATAAACGAATATTAAATTAATGATATCCCACCGAATAACAAACTATTTTTAACAGTATTTATGTTTTTATTTTATTATTTTCAAAACGAGACAACCAAAATATTTTTATTAACAAGAAAGAACTTTTACTTTATTTTTTTTTTTTTTTGCAGATGTTACTGAAGATATTTTAGTACACAACACTTAAGGGCATAAACATTTACATCGAGAAAAAAATAAATAAAAAATTAAATGTAACCAAAAGACTGAGCAATGGATTTATAGCAGATCAAAAAAATTTAAAATACATAAAAAAGTGAAAGAATCATCAAAATCAAGAAAGTAAAACGTGCAATAAAAATTTTAAGCAATATAGTATATTTTCTCAAAAAAAAAAAATATACACCCAATATTGTGCTTGAAATAAAAAAAAACATTTTTTTTAATAATGTTGATAGTAAAAAATTTATGAAAAAAAAGAGAAAATTATATAATTTAAAAAATAAAATTATAGTAACATTTTTTCGTACTCGTTTTCGGGCATAAAAAAGTCATTAAATTGTATTTAAAAAAGATACAACAACGACATCAAATGTAATTAAAATGGAAATATTGTACATATTTGTTTTTCATTCACTTTTTTCTTAAATTTTTGGTATGTAAGTGGAAAAAGTAATCAATTTGGAAAAAAAATAAAATAATAAAAAATAGCTCAAGTGTAATGCACCGAAAACAAAAGTGTGAGTAAGAGAAATTGCATTCAATACAAATTGCAAATAAAATTAAAAAAAAAAAAAAATAGTAATAACAATATAATAAAACAAACGAGAAAAATACAAAACACAATAACACATACAGAGTTTAATTGAAATTAATAATATACAGTTATAATAATCATTAAAGTTAACACTTAAATGTAAATGCCAATTAGAAAACTTGTAATTTATAAAAAAAAAAACCATTTGATACGGATCTTCTTCAAGTATCAGTAATTTAATCTCTGATTGTGGATATTATATTGGAAAAGTCTAAAATTGGTAAGTAAAATAGAAGCATGGTTGGCAAGCACTGATTGTTCAACATGAAACCGAAATAAACCCGATTTTATACGGGCACATACATCAGATACAAACGAAGCTTTTTAGGGCGCAGGAAGGGATAATTTAAAACAAAAATTTCACAAATTTTTTATATTTTGGATTATACTTGTATATTTATTTTAACACGAATTTCCTCCTACTTATCTTCAGCCAATTTGGAAGCATTTCCTAAGCAAGATATCATCATTTTTAAAAATATACACACAGAAAAGAGATTTGTAGTTCCAACAGAATTTTTTTAGTTCCCGGTATTTACAATCGCTTTTATTAATTTTTAATTCTATTGTGATCAGGGATGGAAAAGCTCGCTCGATAGGGCTCTTGTTCTTTTCTTAAAACGAGCCAAAAAAATGTTAGCTCGCTCTTATATAAAAATGTAAGTAGCTAAAAGCATATAGCTTCCTCACTTTTTTAAAACAAGCGAGCTCAATGTTTACGCTCAAAAAATGAAAAAGAGCTTCATAAAAAAAGCTCTTTTCAAAATAAAAAACGAGAATTATGAAAACGTAAGCTCTTTTCAAGTAAATTTAAAAACTCTTTTGGCTTGTTTACAAAAAAAAAATAAAATGAAAAAAATATTTAGATATTAAATACAGCATTTCCAATACAATTTCATAAGAAATGTTAAAAATTGTTTAACTACATAAGGGTGGGGGGCATTGGTGGACTTAGGCCGGTCTGGGGTGGGCTAAGCAGAGAAACAAGCCGACCAAAATAATCGGCGGCGGCGGCGCAAGCAAAAAATCGGCGGCGGCGGCGGCGATTGAGGTTGAGCCGGATAAAAATCGGCGGCGGCGGCGCAACCAAATAATCGGCGGCTGCGGCGGCTTGATCGGCTGAAAACAACATTTTGTAATGTGATTTGAAAACGTTTAAGTTTTTTTACGAAAGATAGATATTTTACTATCACTCTATATGCCTTTACGTTTTTTGCCATTACTCTTACCTGACCACCTCTCAAGGATTTGTACGAATAATCTTCAAGGTTTACTATTTTTGAAAAGTTATTCATCATCGCTCTTATATCTGAAACATTTGGAATAATTATTGGAGGCGGTTTTTCTTCACACAGCTCTTTGTTAGCATTATGGTTAATATAATTAACATCATCATTATTGTCTACAGCAAGTGCAGCAAACATGTTGTTGCTAGTAGGTACTTGGTATATCATCATTAGGGCAAGGAATTTCATGCACTTAAAAATTAAAAATATGCGCCTAAAATATGCGGTTAAAAAAGAAAAATAGGCACTAACAATATAAAAAATATGCACTAAAAACTATAATTTTTGCAAAAATAATGCACTTTAAAACTTAAAAATATATTTAAGTTAGTTATTTTGCAAACAGACACAGAACTCGAAGATTTCCCATAGGTCAATAAAGTTTTAAAAATGTTTATTTTGATTGAATCAAAATATGAAAACGTATCAATTTTTTATATTTTTTTACAAAATAAAAAATGCTACTAAAAATGAAAAATATGAACAAATATGCATTAAAAAGCACAAAATATGCATTAGAAAGCCACCAAATATGCATTTAAAGTCGAAATATGCAAAAACATGCATTTATGTCAAAATATGCAACTACAAATCGATGCCAGTTTGTTCTAAATTTGATGATTCGGATAAATGTTTAGTCTATATTAGTTTTGGACTATCGAGAAATAACATACATTTGCATGGAATTCCTTGCCCTAATCATCATTGTTGGTAGTTTTTTTTATTTTGATTGCATGCTTAACTAATCCTGGTGATCGATTTTGTCGTCGTTTCGTTTTCAGCGACTGTCTACCAGACAATATCGCTTTCTTCAGTAGACTCGCTGCTACTATCCATTCTGCTGTAACAGCAGAGGATTAGTATAGAAGAATATTAATCCCTTTGTTTACTACTTAATAAGTAATAATTTGTTGTTGATTTCAATATACAATGCAGTGTTGCCAACAAATTTTCAAAATAAATGGCTAGATCAGACCCAAAAATCGCTAGAAAATCTCTAGATTATAAACAGTGTAAATATTTAGCGATTTTATCGCTAGATTGTTGAAAAATGGTACTTAAAGCAGTTTTTACTCAAAAATTTCTTTAATATGTTAATAAGAAGTGTTATAAACTTTTAAATAATGAAAAATTTTACGATTAAGCTTCAAATAATGAGTCTTGATTTTCATTGAATTAATCTTAGTATTGCGAATACACAATAGAGGGCGTTGTACGATGAAAAAGTGCATACCCATATTTTATCGAAATGTGTATTTTTAGAGTTTTTTTTACTAAAATCGTTTAAGATGTTGTGTTTTATAATAAAGGAATATCAATGTGCGAGTTTTATAATATTTTTCAACATAAAACCGAGTTTTAAAAATTATATTACGGCTGATAAAAAAAAAATCGCTAGATTTTTGGCTAATAGCTACAGGACAATTTTTCCCGCTAGGGGCGAAATAAAATCGCTAGATCTGACGAGAAAATCGCCGTTATGGCAACACTGATACAATGTAAAAAAAAAAAAGTTTTTTCTTAAAACAATAACAAATGTTATTGCTTTTAATTTAATTATAGAAAAGAGATCACAATTAACGTCTGCACTTTATCACGGTCAGAAAATCACTCGCAAAAAAAAATATATAAAATCAATTTATATAAGATTTGTTGTTGGTTCACGTGTGATTTGTTTCATGTTCGCACAGATCCATGGCTAGTCAAGACTATATCTAACAAATGGTCCTAAATATTTAATATAACATACAAGTTTTATTTAATAAATTATAAACATACCCTTTTACTACCAAGTCCTTTTCGTTGAAACATAACTTGCAAAATTTTAATTTCTGCCAGCATATTTTTTTTGCCAACGTAAAGGGCTCCAAAGTAATCCCAACATTGGGAAAATGTAACCCTCTTGGAACTCAAAACAATTTTTGCCTCTTATAGAATTTTCAGAAAATTAAAGCATACTGGGAATCAATTATTTTTATTTATTCTTTTTAATTTTAACAAATTAAGGAATAAATGAAGACCATAGAAAAAATAAATATCGATTGATTTAAGAAATTAAACTTGTTTGAAGGCTTTTGAATGGAGGCTTTGTTAGAAAGTTTGGGCAGGATGCACATATCTTGTATCGACCCATTTGAATTAGATGCCCAATCAATAATGTCCTTAAATGATGAAATTATGTGATCAATTCGAACATTGGTTTGAGCATTTTATACGTAAAAGTGTCCTTTTCTAAATATTATAGAATTTTACAATATCTCTTATCTTTACTTTTTCATTTATTTGTTACAAAATGTCTCATTTATCCAAAATATTCAACTGGACCATTTTTAAAAATGTATTTTATAATTGAAAAAATATATATGGGTGATATCAAAAAATGTGATAAAAACCATGTAACCAACTAATTTCAAATGCATGGATTACATTTGAGTTATATATTTCGATATATATCAGCTCATTGACACCTGTTTTACAAAATTTATAACAATCTGACCAATTTTTGGTTAATACATAAAATTTGTAACCAATTTTATAGACCAATTGTAAACTCCGTAACCAGTAACTCGTAAGGTTTTTTAACTTTAATAGCTTATATTTTACTAACCAATGAAGCTAAACACTAACTGTAAGAATTTATATGAAGAGGAGAAGTAACGCTTTTAACAAAAATTAATGCATTTTACAAACTTTTTCGTATATCTATGCTAACACGACTTCAACTCTGTAACGATTTTTCGTCATAATTTTTGATAAAAATGCGTACACCAAATACATATATTGAGTTTTAAATGCAAATTTAAGCAGCTACGTTTTTTTATTAATTGATTTTTTACACATCTGCAAAGAGTTGCATTCTGAAGTATTATATTAACCCATTAAGAACTTTTTTTTAAATTTTTTTCACAGTATAAATGTATATAAGCTTTTATAGCTTAAAAAGATTATATTTATAAAAATTTAATATTTAGAAGATTTTAACTTTTTTCTTTTCATATAAAAAAATTGTGTTTAGCTCTGGTTGTTTAAGTTTAATGAATTAGTAAATTCTTTTTAAAAAATATATTTATTTTTAAATTTTTTATATTTGAAAATTGATACTTCCAGCCGAAATGAGCCGAAAAAAATCGGCGGCGGCGGCTGAAGCAAAAATGACCGGCGGCGGCGGCTTAAACGGCTCACGGCGGCTGGCTTGTTTCTCTGGGGCTAAGCCCACCCTAGACTGATTTTTGCCCACCCCAGAATTTAAAAAAAATCTACCTACAATTCTTTTATCTATAATTTTGATGGCAAAAAGTATCACAATATTACTTTTATTTATATCAATTAATCCTGTGTTTTTGGTTTAGGAAAATCTCTACTAGATTCCTAGGCAGCTAAGTTGTTGCAACCTAAGGGTCAGTTCTATAGTCAGAACTAAGATCGATTTTTGTTTTAAATATTTCTTAAATTAGAAAGTTGTTTGAAAAATTCTTACCTAAGTAAGAAATATTTAAGAAACAAATCGATCTTAGTTCTGATTATAAAATTGACCATACGAGTTTTTCTTTAAGAACAATTATTAGAATCGCAAAGTTGTTCAATAATAGAAATATAACGCATAATATTTTTTGGTGAGTTAAATATCTTAGATTTCATAGTTTTCTAAATGAATAATTAGTTAATATCTAACTAGGAAGTTTCTTCAAACTAAACATCACTATGTTATTTTAATGAAATTTCAATATTTTGGAGAAAAAAAATTATAAGGTAATCAGAATATGGGGTTAGAAAATATTCGTCCGAAGTAGACGAATTAGACAGGTTGATCTTAGATTTCTTTTCTCTATCATAATAATCTGAAAATATAGCTTGGAACACATTCATTGTACGAGGTTTTCTTCAGAAAAATAGATGCACTTTTGGGCAAATGAACAGCAGAAAATTAATGGGTCGCTTGCCCACCCCAGAAAAATGGTCTAGGTACGCCAATGGTGGGGGGACTGATTTTTACAAATCCCGGGATTCGGGATTTTGAAAATTTAAATCCAGGCATCCTGTGAAGTATTTGTCAGGAGAGTATGCTGATGAAAAAAATAGCAGTTTTTGGAAAAAAAAGTACTTATTATGTTAATTTATAATAAGGAAATTGGCCTCGAACTAAATTATTTTAATGGGAGCGAACTTTTTTAGCTTCTCGATTCCAAAAAGCTCAATTATTTATTGTTTAATGATCTGCTCGATAAGAAAATCTTTTTGAATTTTTTTTCGAGCTGCTCGATTTAAAAAACTATTCGGTTTTGTCTACGGGCATTTTCATTACCATAAGCTCTTTATATTTTTTTAGTTGAAAGCTTTTTTAATTTGAGCAGCTCTTTTAATTTTGGCTTCCGAGCTTTTTTAAAAAATGTATATATTTTTGGCTCACCCGAGTTTTTTTCCATTCCTGATTGTAATTAAAGAAATTTATTTGCGAGTTTTGAATTTTTGTTGTATTAATTCTTTATTTTAATGTTTGTGGATTAGAAATTCTATAAATAGAATAAAACGTTACATAAAATTCTTTTAAAAATTTGTATGTCGCTATCTCGGGTAGAACCGGCGACGTTCCCTTTGTCAGCCCGTTGCTTTCCATCTAGGTTAATACATCATTCATACTGAACCAAAAACTAGTAGTTTTCAAATTTATTTTGTTTTCGATTGTCAAATCCAATACAAATTTCAAATCGAAAACTTTAAAAAAACGAAAACTTTTAGTTTTGAGCAGGGTTGGCAGGCAATACCGCTAAAATACCGTTATGGGATTCAAAACCCTTTCAACTGACTACCGTGACCCCTAAAGTACCGTTACCGAAATACCCGGAATACCGTTATCCTTAAAATACCGATACCGAAATAACTGAAATACCGTTATCCTTAAAATACCGATACCGTTATTTTTAATTCTCTACTTTTGGTCATTGCACGTGGTTATTGAGTATTTCACATAAATTAAGTCAATCAATTCGTTTTATTTTTACTTTAGTGTGGTTTTTGCAAAAAAACATGCGGTATATACCGAAATAACTGACTACCGTTATCCTTAAAGCACCGTTACCGATATAACTGAAATACCGTTAACCTTAAAATACCGTTACCGAAATAACCGAAATATCGTTATCCTTAAAACACCGTTACCGAAATAACTCAAATACCGTTATCCTTAAAATACCGACACCGAAATAAATGAAATAGCGTTACCCTTAAAATACCGTTACCGAAATAACCTAAAATATCGTTACCCTAACGGTAACCGCATTCGTTTAGGTTACCATCCATGGTTTTGGGTTTAGTATGAATGAGGCTTAATTGTTTCAGTCAAATTTCAAATTTTAATATTTTCAGGTTGAAAATTTGAATATTTTGTTTATGAATAATATAATATGAATAAAAAGAACAGAAAATCAATTGTGTCTCTTAATTTCAATCAATAAAAAAAATTATTTAAGCAAAAAAAACTATAATGGGCAGGTTTACCAGAGAAACCCGCCACCGCTACAATATGTAGCGGTTTATGATTACCTTAATCTGGTGAACGATGCTACTTTTGTTTTTCTTTTAAAATAAAAATATTTGTAGATGCTTCATTGATTTTTTTGAAAATTTTTATTCGTTTATAATTATATTTGTATATATTTAATCCTTTAATTCCCAGTGGAACATATTTGTATATGTTTATTATTCTTTAAAAAAAAATATATAAAAAACAAACGACAGCTGATGTATCATTAACTGCTCGCAAGTAGCGTAAAATTTTTACGCTACCAAAACAAGGTAGCGCTACCACAGCATATTGACTTAGCGGTAGCTAATCAAATCGTTCACCAGATTGTTAAGTAGCGGATTAGCAACAGTTGAGCGTCTGGCAAACGCACTCAACGTCTTTGTTGAAATATAAACTCAGATCATAGATTATATACACCCAGAAAATAGATTGGTTGGAATTCGATCAGAACCAATAAAATAAATTTGCAAGGACGATCTTTTATTTGGAGTTACCTGCAATTGAGTACTACAAAAAAAAATTATTTCAATAGGTATTCAAAATAAAGAAAATGAACTAAAAAACAAGCCTTTTAACAAATTATTGGTATCTCTAATAAATTTTGAAATTAATATCAGTTTAGTAAATATGTACAGTAGAAGCAGCCATTTACTTAGTGAATATAATAGAAAATTGGTGTTATCTATCACATTTATTAAAAAAATTTCAATATTCGAAAGTGGTAACTACAAATGTGGGTACCATAATCAAATATTGCCTTAAAGTCGAGTTTCTGTAGAAGCAACCGAATTGTGGAATGTATTGGTAACACACACCACTATTGGTTGGTATTAGTAAAGGAATTTTTTACTATCCCGATCAAAAAAACATTATATCTAGCATATGTAGTCATATCTCATTTGATATAGATCGACATTTAATCTTATTCAAGTTCATCTCAAAATTGGGGTATCCAATAATATCCAATAAGATCCCTCAAATATACATATTACAGGATTAAATTAGATCCAAATATATCTCAAAATTGGGAGATCGAATAATATCAAATTGAGATCCTGATAGATCCCAAAATATCCCATGGGATTAATTAAGATCCAATTAGATAAAAACAGATAAACTAATTTCGGCAGATCGAACTGGATAATTTGAGATCAAAATTTATCCTATGATATATTTGGAATTATTTAAATTTTAATAAAATTTAAAAAACACTGATATACAGAATGACTGACTATATGAGACAACATTGTTCATGTTACTGAGTTATATATAATTATATAAATTTGTATGTATAAATGACTTAGAAAAAATTTCACAATTTTCTTGAGCGTAAGGTTTGTTTTTTATTATAAAAAAGTTTTTTATTTTCGATATTTCGCTCAAGAAAATTGTGAAATTAAAAATATAAAAAGAAGGTTAAATAAATGACAAGAATAAATTAATAACATTCTTGCAAAAAAACAAAAATTAAAAATCCTAAATGTCTTCCACTGACGGAATTTTTTGGTGAAGAAGATAAAAAAAATGTTTGTTGAAGGGTCTAGGCACCGATTTATTTGGCTCAAAAGTCTAAGTGGGTTATTTTGTAAGATTTGTGTGTAAATTGTTATTGTTACAAAAACAATTTGTATGGAAAACAACGAAACGCAAGACGTTGCGTATTACAAAATAACCCCCTAAATATCAACAGTAGGGTCGGCCGATTTGAAAGGACAAAAATTTGTCGATATTGTGCCATCGATTTTTTGATAGCTTTTGGCATGACGAAAAAAAGTTCTACTACGACATATCAAAAAAATCACTTTCGAGGCGCCCAAATTTCCTCAAAAACTCCTCTAAAAACTCAAAAAAAAACATTTTTTTTTTCGAAAAAATGATATTGCCATCGTTTGAAGCGTACAATTTTACCTTGGCTGGCATATATTTAAAAAAATTTAAATCGTCGAATTTTTTTTTAACATACCCAGCAAAACCTTGGTAATATATGGGTATTACTATGCATGTTACCTGGTAATATATAAACCGCTTACCCTTGCATTTTTTATAATACTAAATTCATACGTTGGGATGTTGTATTGGTATAAATAATTCATTTTTCTAGAAAATTTAAGAAATTCTATTTTTTGTTAAAACCCTGTAAATTTAAAATTGATACTCGGTTTAAAAAATTAAAATTTAAACAAAGTGTTTTTAAAAACTCCTTACCTGTAAGTTCAGCATAACATGTTACTAGGTCAGGAGTTACCTCGATGGACATGCCCTTGTTAAAATAATAGGTCTAGTAATAGAAAAGTAAGAGCTTACCCCCTTCATTACAAAATGCATATTTTTATAACCAAAACTTATAAAAGAAAATTTTCCAAAATTTTTTGTTAAAAATATGTAATTTTTAATTTAATATTCAATATAAACAAATTGAAATTTTAAGAAAAAAAACGTATTATTTTAAGGTTATTTGTTACATATTACTAGGTAAGGAGTAGGGATGCCAATCGGGATTGATATTTGAAAATCCCGGGATTCGGGATTTTGTATGAAATCCCGGGATCCCGATCTCGGGATCCCGGGATTTTCGGGACTACGGGATTTTTCGGGATCCCGGGATTTTACGGGATTTCGGGATTTAAATTTTCCTTTATTTGTAAAAATTTTTATGTTATGTAACTAATTTTTTTATAGAATAAAGCGTTTTATAATTATTTAATACTTGTTAATTAATAATGTGGTACATTTTATGAATATTGAAACATCTCAGTCAGAAATTGACAGTGGTACAAAAAATCAAGTACTTGCATACCACTGGGTAACCGCGATGTAAAAATAAATGACTGGCAGAACACTCATATGGGACGCTTTGACAGCGTTTGCAAAAATCGTTTGCCAGTATTTGTTTTACAAAACATCACGGCAGGGCAAAGAAAAGATACATATGAACTTTTTTTAAATTTTATTTTGGAAAATATAATTCCAAACCACCTATTTACTGGTTTTGGCAGCGTTTTGCCAAAGTTAAAAATTTTGTTTCTCCGGTACTTTTCCGGCGCTTTTTGAACTGCCGGTCCTTTTGTCTATTGACGTTATCATATTGGAAATGGGAAAGCAATTTTTGTCAGTACTTGTACCACCTGTTACATCGCTATCCCGTTTGTATTTTTCTGGCTGGGATAATATATGAAGGCCTGTCATTAAGTACACTTGCGCCCAGTATTTTGTAAGCAGATTTTAAAACAGATTCGTTGTGATAACCTTGCCCACTAAATCGTGTAATTACAGCAACAAAGTTATTTGGTTATCGTTATCAAATGTTTTTATGGAAGAATTCAAACTTACAGTCCCAGCCAAAACTTACAGTCCCAGTTTCAGAAATCGATTTTCGCTAGGAAGAATAAATCGGTAAAATAACAAACAAACTTGGTTTTTCGCATGTATTACTCAAAAACTTAATATTGTTTACCAAAATTTCAAATTTTTCTGCAAAGTCTTTGCACAGTTTACTCGAATAATCTACTTAATTTATAATTTTACCAATATCTTGGCATCAATTTCTTGTCAATATGAGAAAATTCAAGAAAAAACGTAGGTAATCTAAAAAATAAGAAAATCCCGGGATTTTTGAGAAATAATCCCGGGATTCGGGATTTTGCCAATCCCGAAAATCCCGGGATTTCGGGATTCGGGATTTCCCGTTTGGCATCCCTAGTAAGGAGTTACCTCGATGGACATGCCCTTGTTAAAATAATAGCTTTGGTAATAGAAAAGTAAGAGCTTACCTACCATTATTTCTTCTTACCAAAGTCATTACCGGGTAATAGAAGAAGGTTTTGCTGGGTACCTACTAAAAAACCTTAAAAGATACGCAAAAACGCAAAAACAGATAGATTTTTCCACAAAAACTCGTCCAAAACCTTAAGAAAAACATTTTTTTGGAAAAACTGCTATCGCCATCGTTTTTAGCGCACAATTTCACCATGGAAAGGTAATATTTAAAAAAAATTAAATCAGGCGATTTTTTTTTTATTACCTACTAAAAAATCCTTAAAAATAAAAGCTGAGAAAAAGTAAAAAAAAATTGAAATTTGCGCGACTCGAAAATGATTTTTTGATATGTCGTAGTAGAATTTCTTTTTCCTCATGCCAAAAACTATCGAAAAATCGATGGCACAATATTGATTGCTAAATCGACCCAGCCTAATCAACAGTCTAGTCTGTATTTGCGAAATTAATAATGGGATAAGAATAATATACATGTTGTTGAAAAGGTAATATAAATGTCTTTTAAATAGAGTTTGCATTTCGGTTTTAACCGTAACCGAAAGCGCGGTTTACCGCACTAATTAACCGTAACCGTAACCGCATTCAAAAACCGCGCGGTTACAGTTAAATTATTATACATTTAAAACCAGATTTTTGTGAATAGTTAGGTAGCAAAATTTTGAAATAATTAAAAAAAAAATTTACAGAAAATTCCCGCAGTTTTATAAAACTAATGTTATTTTTTTCAAGATCAAAACTTTAATAAATTGTCGTTCAGTATTTAAATAAAATTTTGGAATGATGCACAAAAATTAATAAATTGCTACTGATTTCACAAATTAAATTAAATTCTTTTTTGTAGAAAAGATATGAATTTTAGTATTAGAAACAATCTTCTTATTTATTCGTCATTATTTATTTAATATTATTTTATAAAAAATATTGGACACAGGCCACGCTGATTCACATGGACTCATGGACTTAGTGCTTAAACTTGTGCTTAGTGCACGTATAAAGGTCCCCCAAAAATGGGTATGTTCGCATGCTGCGGGTCGGAAGTATTAAGATTTTGTGATGAAAATTCACTTGTTCGCCCGCTACAGGTCGCAAGTACTAAGATATTTTAATGAAATTTAGTACGCTAACTCTAACTGGGCCCCAGAACAAACCCAATTGATTCTAAATAGGATCGGTCCATATTTGGACCTATCGCCCATATGGATTCTATTTCTGATTTTCTCTTAAATATCATTAGGTAAAATCTAGACTTCTTAAGAATTTTCTAATTTTCGGTAATTTTATAGACAAATTTTGACA
The DNA here is from genome assembly GCA_949987735.1 of Leucophora obtusa. Classification (NCBI taxonomy): domain Eukaryota; kingdom Metazoa; phylum Arthropoda; class Insecta; order Diptera; family Anthomyiidae; genus Leucophora; species Leucophora obtusa. The sequence continues at coordinate 372,002,851 of OX465295.1, forward strand.
CACGTCCATTTCAACAAATTCGTATTTCGGATCAAAACATTAGTTGGCTTTCAACTAGACGGGTGTAGTAAATCATATAATCAGCATGCCCGGCTTTAACTTTTTTACTCGTTTTTAATTTCTTATGTTTTTGCTTTGAATTTTAATAATTTTGCCGTTGTTAATTTTAGTAATTAATTAATTTTGAGTTAATCAAGTAAGGTAAAAAAGTTTCATTATGAGTGCGATTAACCGTTAACCGCGATTAACCGCACCAATTTTAACCGTAACCGCGGTTAAATGCAAACTCTACTTTTAAACAAGGTATGCCATGTATAAGCTTAGCAATCCTTTGGAAAAAATACTCTTACCCAACACTTTTTCACAAGTTGTTTTGTTGGTATTAAAAGTAGGAGTAAAAAAATAAGAATACTGCCAAAATTTTATGTAGAAATATTCCAAGAAAAAAAATAATTTTCGCTCTGGAAGAACCCAAATTCAGAACTTTAACAAAATAAATATATAATTATATATTACGATATATAATTATATATTTAAAATACTATTAATTGAAAACATAATTTGCAGATGCTGTTGACAAAAAATGGTTTAATCTTTTTAAGATCTGTAAAAAAAATATAAGCAGAAATTGAGTTAAAAAAAAAATGTTGTGCCCGAGTTGGGATTCGATAATAGTACCTCAGTCACATATACATAGGGCTAATATATGACAATATATAATAACATATTAAAATATTATTAATCCCATATTGCAGTAAACATAACTTTCAGATGCTGTTGGCAGAAAATGAGTTAATTTTTTTAAAATCTGTAAAAAAAAATATTTACAAGTATACTTAATAGGTACTTGTGACCCATTGTGACCGTTATAAGACTATTTTTAAGACTGAGAGTCATAACTTTTCATACAAAACAACAATACTCCTCCAAAAATTCAAATTTTATTTGTCAATGTATTGATTGTATCGATACCAGGTCTTAATTTTATTGAAGTTTTCAAACAAAAAATATGAATAAATTGTTGTTTTCAAACAACAAATACATGGGGAATACAGTCACAACTAAGAGTCACAGACTTTTCGTAGGAATAGGCACGTAAATTAAGTTAAAAAAAGTAAAAAAAAATTGTTTTTGTGCCCGAGCTGGGATTCGATAGTAGGGTATCTCAGGTTATATGTAATATATAATATTACTGACGTGGAATCATATATAATCATATCTCAAATTATATTGTTAATCTTGCACCATATATGGAATCATATATAATTATATCCCATAGAATTTAATATAATATATAATCATATCATATACATATGTTTGTTTAATATGAAATTCTAAAATGTCTGTTTAAAAAATGAATCATGTTGTCCATTATAGCATTATTTACAAAAAAAAACATTGTTTGGTCCTCAAGGGGGTGAGCCCGCATAGCCCCCCTTGTTTCCGCGCCTGACCCCAAGGCACATTATTTCAATTTTACAATCAAACTGCCAGAAGAAGAAATGGACATAAAGCCCAGTTCTGTACTACACTCAAAAAAAAAAAAAAGTCAGTAAAGTCAGCAAAAAATGTTGCTGTGTCAGCAAATTTTTAGTCAGGAGCGTGCTTGCAAAAAAAGTTAGTAATTTCAGCAAAAGTGTTTGCTGAAAATCAGCGAGCTGATTTTTACCAAAAAAAAAATAGTAATCTCAGCAAAAGTGTTGCTAACACTTAGTCGATTGGAAATAAAAAAAATCCTTGCTAAAATCAATAAACTTTTTGCTGCATATTAGTAGATTGAAAAACACTCAAAAAATTTGTAGAGAAATTTTACTTTAGTTAATTTATTTGCTGAAAATTTAAATATATAAATTGTGTAGAATTGTTTTTTTTTAATTATCATTTACATTGTATGTACCATACATGGGACAAATTAATTAGCTGGACAAATTAATTGATGATTTCATTACCATTACATTGATATCAATTGTAATGAAATTATTTTCATTACCATTTTTTTAAATTAATGGTAATGATTCTAAAATTTAATTTCATTGATTAATGACAATGATTTTAAATTTCATTACCATTGATAATGAATAAATTTTAATTAATTAATTTATTTATTTAATTAATTTATTTATTTCAATCATTGGTACAAATAAGACTTAGAGTCTCTTAAAGCACCTCAAACATTTTAAGTCACAGTGATTAAATGCTTAAATAAGATACATAAAATCTTAAAAATAGACAGTAATAATAACAACAAACCTAAAAAAAAACAGAACAACATAAACGATTAATTTTTGAACAAATTCATAATTGCCATTTTAAAAAACAATACACGGGGTTCGGATTTAATTTGATTAGGTAAAGAGTTCCACAATTTCACAGCACTAACAAAGAACAATCTTGAGGATGATAAGTAATTATAAGCAGGCGTAATAATATTGCTTGTTCGACTTGATCTGTACATATTAATTTTCCGGTACAAATAATCAGGTTCCTTCGTATATATAATTTTGTGTAAAAATACTAAATTTCGAATAATAAATTAATAAAAATAATTGCCATTGACAGAAAAACGTAAAAATGGAGTAAAACTCGCTGAAATCGAAGATAGAATATGCTCATTCAGGCTCATGCTCATTTGAAATTAAATCTTACTTTCCATTCCATTGTTATTTGTATCCAGGTAAAGTTTAACGGAATGGAATGGATTCTCCTAAAAACTTATGTTTTATAACTTCCCCGGCCAAACCCGTTGTTCGTTTTCATTTGTCTGAATTTTTTTGTAAACAAATGGTTTTTAATCAATTGTAATTAGTTTTTTTATACATTAGTGTAATTTCATTACCATTAGTAATGATTTTTCTAATGAAAAATATTTCAATGGTAATGAAAAATTCCCATGTATGGTCTGTACTACATCTAGACAAGCTGCGACATCTACATCTTGTCGGTTGTCGTACATGTTATAAATGCTGTTATCAGCACAATTTTTGTAACAAAATATATTAGTAAAACATTAGTTCAAAATTAGTTTAGTACTAAAAAAATATAACTAAAACTTTAGCTGAAAACGGAAATTCAGCAAAAAAAAATTGCTGAAAACTAGTACACTTGATATACAAGATGTTTTACTAATTTTTCTACTAACTTATTTTTTTGAGTGTATGTTCACCGACTTCTTCTGCTCGATAAAGCTTTCGGTGGTGGCCGGCCTTCGGCTGGGCTTAAGAACTTTTTCCTCTGGTATTTGCAATACCAGCTTTGTTGATAAAATGTTTTTTATTCAGCCGGCATTCGGCTGGACTTATAGATTTTCTCCTTTTTATATATAAATACAATATTTCAAATTACATTTCGGCCATAATCCCAATAACACTGCCCGGTGAAAAATGTGTCCATATATGAACATTTATGGTTCAACCATATATGTATGGATCCGAAAAATGAGGTAACACCTAAGTATATGTTCATATATGGACATATATGAACATATTCACACGGAGGAAAAAGACGTTTTTGTTTATGTTTGGAGGTAATTATATTATATTTACAAACTACCATATATGTATTTGGAGTATGCTTTCAATTATTATGTTTTTATAGTTATTATACATATATTTCCCGGTAATAATTATATTTGTGGGAAACAATTAACATATATTTGGAAAAACGGCGAAATTCCATTATTGATACATATAAAGTTGTATGTAGCCATTATAACTTTTGTAGTTGGTAATAATCGTTTAGTTTAGCTAGACTGCATCTAGTCAGAAAATTTATTGTGAAAGATGTGAAAAATAAAATAAATTAGTTAGAATATTCTTCCACCACAAGTCCAAATTCTAATATGATATTGTCATATTAGATTTTTATTTGTTGTTTCATTTGTAGAATTTGGACTTGAGGTGGAAGAATTTTCTAACTAAATATATGAAAATATAGAAAGTCCGAAAAAACAATTTTTGTATTTTTTAATGCAAAAATTAAAATAATTGTTGAAAATAAATTAGTATAATTATAAAACATAAAATTGTGTTAAAAAGAAAAAAACATTATTTAATTGTCTATATTAAAGTATTAACTTATTATAAGAGTTTTTAATTAATATTTGTTAATAAAAATAAATAAAAAATAAATGAAGAGATTGTAGTTATTGTTTTTCAATGAAAGATTTGTATTAGATGTAAAATTCAATGTGATTTATAATATATTTAGTTATTAAATAATCACCAAACAGTAGATGTATTCATTTTACTTTTTATATTTTTCCATTAAAATATAGAGAAATTTGGAGAGTAGAATAAATACGCCTATTGTTTAGCATATATTAATAATTGCTTTATAACTAGTATTTGCATGGAAACATAATTTGTTTATGACACACATATTATATGTTTGCTGCCAAACATATAATATTTGTCGACAGCGTCATTTCATTTCATCCAAACATTATACATTTACAGGCAAACATAATATATTTACAGGCAAACATAATATATTTGCATGCAAATATATATTGTTTCTAGTAAAAACATGGCGAATATGTTTAACAATTTCTCCAAATATATATATATATATATATTACCAGCAGAAATATGTTTGGGACAGGCCGTTTTTTTTCAGTGTGCATTTATTAAATATATGCGAATACATGCGAACGTTGCTGTTCTGTATTATAAGGTTGTACGATAGATATAAATTTATGTAAGACATTCAAATTAGGCGCTACATATGTTCCTTTTTTTTATTCATGGCATTAAATATAATTCCATATTTATCCAAATATGAGTTCCTTTTACACGTATGGAAAAATGTATTCTTCCAAATATGTTCATATACAAGTGCCCTTTTGCATAAATTGAATAACATATACTTCCATATTTGTCCATATATGAGTGCCACTTCCATATATGAAATAACAGATGCCTCCATATATGTCTTTATATGAAATCTTTTTCCATATGGAATCACATATACTTCCATATATGTTCATATAAAATCCATATATGTTCATAAAAAATCCATATTTGTTCATATGTGTCCATACATAAACCATATATGAACATGTTTGAGCGTATGTGAGCATTTTTCACCGGGTGGTCACAATATCCATTGGCATTATTAAATACCTTTCTGCAAATAGACATCAAACCAAAACGGGATATTGAAATAATACCTGTAGCCCGTTTCTGTATCTAATGCGAGAAGTTTTCGCATCGAGAAATGCATGGTCACCCTGCATTATACAGGCTGATTAAAGACGTGATAAAACGGACTGCAGTTTTTGTTATAATTCGTTCAGATAATGTAACTTTAAGAACTGTTGACACATGTTGTTTTGTAAAACACCTAATTAAATTAGAAATAATATTGGAAGTTACTATGCAACGTATTACTAGCTGATTTGGTTTCATATATATTTTATTGTCTGCGACTCACCCTATATAAAGCAGAGCAGGGTTGCATTTCACATGTTTTTTCCGCAAACTTTTTCGATGCGAGAAATACAGAAACGGGGTGCTGTTGGGGTAATGTCCGGGCACCGTATCAGTACTACATAAGACCGATAGGTTTTGTTATGTGAGTTTACAGAATGTGAATACATATGAGTGTTAGTTGTGAAATTACGAGAGAAAGTAAACATTGTATTTTGGCCCAATGTATTTGATCATCATACATGGGCAAAAAGCATTGATGCATTAACTTTTCCAAATAAATGCGAATGCCAAAGCATTGACATTTATACATAACAAAAAACAGCCGCAGTATTTTAATCCCAAGTATGGTTTGGGTTTCGTTACACTGTAAAGGTTTATTTCCTTGTTGCTTGTGTTTAAATAATTTGTTCAATTAAATGAAAAATGTTAACATTACCTAAAGCCATCAAGCAGAATAATTTTCATATAACACATAACATTTTGATATAATTCGCAGACATATTTCATGTAAACAACATGACATAATAGTACACCCCCCTCCTCTAACAAAATATAGAAAAAACTAGTATGCGTACACAAAATCAAAAACAAAGCCAAAAAGAAAATCAGTTAAAATAAATACATACGAGTATATAAGTTCATTAAGGTGGCTCAAAAAAAACAAAAATGTAGGAATCAACGAGCTCCACAATCCTGCAAATACGACGTTATGAAAACAAATATGGTCTCCCAAGTAAAAAAAATTATATGGAGCCATATGAAGTTATATTTAATTATATATAATCTTTTATGTAATTAGATATAATTATATCCGAAAAATGAGAACATCTTATTTTATCTTGTTGTATCGAATTGTATACAATTGTATACAATTTGGTACAATTTGATACAATTTTATGCAACTCGATACAATTGTATCCGAATTTTGTCCTCATCCAATTACATCAAATTATATCCTTTTGTATAAAATTATATAAAACGTTATAAAAGTGGACATAGTTTGATACAATTATATATAACTATTGACCTTATACTTTTTATCATATTATATATGACCATATCTAACAATATACAAAAATTATTTTTTTAAATAAAAAAAGATATGCAATATCTGGAGATCAGACCTGGGGGATTTCAATTACATTGCAATTACAATTTATTTATTTTTTGTAGAAAAAACTGACTGGGATAGGTTGGATAGGCGTGGATAAGTATAAAAAGAATATGTCATGTTGGGCTGACCCCTAACTTGTGCTTTTTGTCATTATTTCTTTTCCGAAAAAATGTAATTGTAATTGACATTTTTTCAGTTACAATTATATGTAATGTGTAATTGAAAATTTTCAATTACAAATTATTTGTTATTGTAATTGTTTTTTTTTTAATTACAATTACAAATAATATGTAATTACATGTAACAACACTGAAATTTTAAAGTTCCCGGTGAAAAATGCTCATATACGCGCAAACATGTTCATATATGGTTTATGTATGGACACATATGAACAAATATGGATATTTTATGAACATATATGGATTTTATATGAACATATATGGAAGTATATGTGATTCCATATATGTAAAAAATTTCATATACAGACATATATGGAAGCATCTGTTATTTCATATATGGAAATGGCACTCATATGTGGACAAATATGAAATTATATGTTATTCAATTTATGCAAAAGGGACTTGTATATGAACATATTTCGAAGAATACATTTTTCCATATATGTAAAAGGAACTCATATTTGGATAAATATGGAATTATATTTAATGCCATGAATAAGAAAAAGGAACATATGTAGCGCCTAATTTGAATGTCATACATAAATTTATATCTTTCGTACAACCTTATAATAAAGGAAAGCAACGTTCGCATGTATTCGCATATATTTAATAAATGTATATGTTCCATATATTAACATATAATTAGGTGTTACCTCATATTTCGGATCCATACATATATGGTTGAACTATAAATGTTCATATATGGACATTTTTCACCGGGTTGACAGGATTATGATATATAACCAAGATATAAGAAATCAGTCAAGCGTAAGTCATTTTTAACTCATGCTCCTAAACAAAAACAAATTACTCACGAGCATTTCGTTTCTCACTCACGCATACATGAGTATATTAAAAACTTACAATCACAAAATTCTCACGCATAATAGTAAAAATTACTTAAAACATGATGCAAAAAATAAACACACACATGAATCATGTACGGGTTATATATTCTTACTCACGCTCACGCACGAATCACATGCGAATTATATATTCTCACGCTCATGCACGAATCACTTGAGTATAGTAATTATTACTCACGGTCACGTGTGAATAACGTGACTCACGAACATTTCGTATCACGCGCCAATCCCTAGTAATTACTAAATCTAAAACTAGTTCAAAATCATTGTTAACATGGAATCCCATGTAACAAGGGTGGGCACGGATTTGTCACCGAGGGCCATATTATGGTTTTTTATAAATTATACAGGGCCGCACCATTAATTAAAAAGTATAAGGACAAATTTTTTTTAAAAAGAAAGCAGATTGAGCTTTTAATTTTTTTTTCTTTTTCGTAAGAAACAAATCAGTTCTCAAATCCATCTATTCCAAAACTGGTTCCACAAGAACTCATTGCAAACTCAACTTTGTTTAAATTATGTTTTGGTGTTTTTACCCTACACCACTATGTGGTCAGGGTATTAGAAGTTTGTGCTGATGTTTGTAACACCAAAAAATATTGGTCCTAGACCCACCTTATAGTATACCGATCGGCTCAGAATTTTTTTTTATTGCGATTTAACGATGTCCGTCTGTCCGTCCGTCCGTCCGTCTGTCTGTCTGTCTGTCTGTCTGTCCATGCATTCTTGTGCGCACTCTACAGGTCGCAAATATTAAGGGTCCCCCTAAAATTGGATTGGTTACAAACTGCAGGTCGCAAATGTTAAGATATTTTAATGAAATTTGGTTCGCTGATTCACATTATAGAAAATTTTGACACGAGCCCCTTTTAACCCATTCGAATTTCGGATCCAAACATTAGTTGGCTTTTACCCAGACTGGTGTAGGGTATTGTATAGTCGGCATGCCCGACTTTAACCTTTTTACTCGTTTTAATTTGCAATCGACTTAACACTTAAACTTTTGCTGAGATTATTGTTTTTTGTGGTAAAAATCAGCACGCTGATTTTCAGCAAACCTTTTGCTGAAATTACCAACTTTTTTGCAAGCACGCTCCTGACTAAAAATTTGCTGACACAGCAACTTTTTTTGCTGACTTTAATGACTTTTTTTTTGAGTGTAAGTACCCTAAGTATACTTCGTGTATATTTTCACCAGGCACCCGATATTAATAATTTCAAATATTCTAGATAGTTATTTATATTTCGAGAAAAGTACGAAATAATAAATATCAAAGTTCAAAATAGAGACCCAGTAGCAAAAAATACTAGTTCAGAATCAGTTATGTACTAGTTTATTTGAACCAGGCAACTAGTACGAGTTCTACCGCCTCTCCATACAAACAACTGTAGAATTTATCATGGAGATGTCATAGGGATGGGGACAATTGTCGCCAAACTCCCACTTTGGTACTAGTTGTAGAACTAGTTTGAAAATTACAATTTAAGGACGAAAAATAGGGAGCAAAACTGGTACTAACTGGTCTTTGGAAATAGTACTGTACCAGTTGATAAAGATCTAAATTATATACGTGGATAAAAAACAAACACTCTTTCTTTTCATTTGGGGACAGGGGATTTTTTTGGGGATTTAAAATTTGTTTTGGGGATATTTAAAATCCTTCATAAATTTTGAAGATTATATTAACTTTGTATAGTTTTCAGAAAAATCAAACAAGTTTGTTCGCATAATTTCAAAGAAAGTAACAAAGTTACCCTTTTATGGATTTTCTGTATTAATTTAAAGCATTTTAACACAAATAAATCCTTTTTGTTAAGTGTTGTTTTTTCAAACGCGTCGTATAGACCAAATACAATTAATGTTGTAATTAGTATGTATTTTTATTAATTCTAATTCAGTAGGTTTGAGGTTAAGAAGAAGAATAAACATTTTCTTCAAAAGTTATAAACACATTAAATTTGCAAATCAGACTAAATCCAGTTTCTGTCTTTTTTATGGAAAGGCTTCATCAGTGATTTTCCATTAAATTGTATTATTGTTTATATTGTCAGATTATTGTCAGATTGTCTCTATATGAATACTTTCAGAAGTGATCCTTTTTGCCTGAGAGTTTTATATGATTAATGTCTCAGAATCTAAAATACTGTTTATACAAAAAAACATTATATCGATTGTGGATATCAGTCTGTTTTATTAAACAGACAAAACTTCACAAATTCAAATCTAAAAATTCTTTAAAAATGCCTTAAATCCTTGAAAATTTCAAAATAAAATATGTTTAGGGTTCGATTGGTTTGTTTAAATAAGATAATAAAAATTTAAGTTTTTCTTCGTAAAAGTCCAAAATTCTGAACATTTTTCTAGACATTTATACAAAAGCAATCCAAGAAATTTTAAAAACAGTTATTTTTAGTGCTATTTATACCCTACACCACTATGTGGTCAGGGTATTATAAGTTTGTGCTGATGTTTGTAACACCAAAAAATATTGGTCGTAGACCCACCTTATAGTATACCGATCGGTTCAGAATTTTTTTTATTTTGATTTAACGATGTCCGTCCGTCCGTCTGTCTGTCTGTCCATGCAATATTTTGCGCACTCTACAGGTCGCAACTATTAAGATATTTTGATGAAATTTGGTACGCAGACCTACGTTGGCCCAAGGACGAACAAGTTTGATTTTGGTGAACATCGGTCGATGTTTAGACCTAGTGCCCATATAAGGGTCCTACCAAAATTATACTGTTTATACGCTGCAGGTCGTAAATATTAAGATATTTTGATGAAATTTGGTACACAGACCTACATTGGCCCAATAACGCAGCCTATTGATTTTGGTGAACATCGGTCCATGTTTAGACCTAGTGCCCATATAAGGGTCCTACCAAAATTATACTGTTTATACGCTGCAGGTCGCAAATATTAAGATATTTTGATGAAATTTGGTACACAGACCTATATTGGCCCAATAACGCAGCCTATTGATTTTGGTGAACATCGGTCCATGTTTAGACCTAGTGCCCATATAAGGGTCCTACCAAAATTATACTGTTTATACGCTGCAGGTCGCAAATATTAAGATATTTCGATGAAATTTGGTACACAGACCTATTTTGGCCCAAGGACGAAGCCTATTGATTTTGGTGAACATCGGTCCATGTTTAGACCTAGTGCCCATTTAAGAGTCCCCCCAAAATTGGCTTGGTTACAAACTGCAGGTCGCAAATATTAAGATATTTTAATGAAATTTGGTACATAGACCTATGTTGGCCCAAGGACGAAGCCTATTGATTTTGGTGAACATCGGTCCATGTTTAGAACTAGTGCCCATATAAGGGTCCCCCCAAAATTGGCTTGGTTACAAACTGCAGGTCGCAAATATTAAGATATTTTAATGAAATTAGAATTAAGAAAATTTTGACACGAGCCCCATTTTAACCCATTCGAATTTCGGATCCAAACATTAGTTGGCTTTTACCCAGACTGGTGTAGGGTATTGTATAGTCGGCATGCCCGACTTTAACCTTTTTACTCGTTTTTATATTTAATTGTAGTTTTTATGCGGATAATATTCATTTTAAGCAAATTAAATAAGCTCTAATACGTTTTTCAAATTTTTTTCTAGTTTGGGATTTTTTGGGGATATTTTAAGATTTGTTTGGGGACAACAAAAAAAAGTATCTGGCAGGCCTGATTAGACCGATAGTTTCCTTACTGAAATAATTAGGTCCATTTAACAAACGAAATCTAAAATATTTTGTGTTTATGATTTCTAATCACAATAAAAAATTTTAGTGTTTATTCGCAACTTCAGACTATATTACAACAACAAATGTAAACAAAACTAGAATTTCAAAAATTCTATTTAAATTTAGTCTTTCGAAATAGTCTCGCATTGTTTCAATGGAACTAATAGGTACACAAATGGTTCAAAATTGTTTTAAGAATAAAAACAGGGAGCTGTACTGGTACTTATGCGAAATTTACCAAACTGTAATAACAGTACTGTACCAGTTGATTTGCACCTAAAAGCAATTTACAGTAAAAAAATTTGGGTGTTTATTTGCAAACTCTAAATAAAAATATAAATGAAATGAGAATTTCAAATCTCGCATTTTAATTTATTTTACAGTCCCTACATAGATCGTATTTAACTAGTACACAACTGGTTCAAAATGGTTATTATGAGAACTAGTTTTGTAGTTTCTAGTCAAAAAACTAGTACTTTTTAGAACTAGTTCTACCCTTTGCTACTGGGGAGTTATAAATTGTTCAAAAAAATAATGTACATTTTTGTACTTGTACTTATCTTTTTTCATCTTTCTTTTGTAAAATGGCGATTTTTTTAAAATGGCCCGTATCTCGAAAACTAAGGGAGATAGAGCAAAACGGACAAAATTTTTGCCAATAATACAAATAGGCCAGGTCTTGTAAAGCTTCCGATTGATCCATTTCTATAAAACAGTTACGTGGGTCACCGTGTCTGTTTCATAAAAATTGATTCCTGGGAATCGCTCTCGAACCACCTCATGTGAATAATAAGAGCGTGTACATCGATCCAAAACTTGCAAAAATTTTGTTCGTTTTGCTCTATCTCGCTTAGTTTTCGAGATACAGGCCATTTTTAAAATGACGATTTTTAATTAACGGGTTACCGGAAAAATTACAACAAGCATTAAAATTTTCTTTTATATCCAGAATTCTCTCTGACAAAAATTTTATGTTTGACTGATTTTATGAATTTTAGCATCACCCTCAAAAGTTTATTTTGACATATTTGTAGAGTATTAATGTGAGATTTGGCGCAGCTACCCCATACTGGACACGCATATAAAAGAATGGCTTGAAAAATTGATTTAAATAAAATAAGCTTATTATGCTCGGATAAGGAAGAATTTCTATTTATTAAAGGGTAAATCAATTTAATTGCAATACCAAATTTATTCTTAACAAAAGTAATGTGATCACGAAAGGTTAATTTGGTATCTAAGATGAGTCCTAGATACACCCACAAAACAGATTCGTCTTCGCAACCGAATTTGTTGCCAATCGAATTTATGCGGCCACATGTACTATCATGTAATTTTATTCCAATTTCTTTTCTTACTTCCGAGTTTTTGTTAAAGCAACTGATTTTTAGTATCAGGGTTTGCTGTTATAACCGAAAATATTAGCTAAAGCAACCAAAAATCAAAAGCTGTTAGCGGTTGTAGGAATCGAAATTAAATATACAACCACATATTGGTTACTACATAAATAAAATTTTTATTATTCCTAATAAATAACAGCTTTAATATAAAAAAACTTCAAATATTTTTCAAAACATTTAACTTTTTTATTAGATAATTTAAAATCTGCAAAATAATATCGCGAAAAACTAATACTATATGAGCATTTATTTTTTAAATTTATTTTTCATACAAAAATAAAGAGTGTATTGAAAACGAGTAAAAAAGTTAAAGTCGGGCATGCCGACTATATAATACCCTACACCAGTCCGATTTAAAGCCAACTAATGTTTGGATCCGAAATTTGAATGGGTTAAAACAGACTTGTGTCAAAATTTTCTATAAAATCATAAAAGAAGAGAAAATCGAAAATATAGCCCATATTGGCGATAGGTCCAAATATGGGCCGATCGTATTTACAATCAATATGGTTTTTGCCATGTGAATCAACGAACCAAATTTCATTGAAATATCTTCGTATTTGCGACATACAGCGTGTAACCAAGCCAATTTTGGGGGGACCCTTATATGGGCACTAGGTCTAAACATGAACCGATTGCAACCAAAATTAATAGGCTCCATTCTTGGGCCGACATAGATCTGTGTACCAAATTTTATTTAAATATCTTCGTATTTGCGACCTGCAGCGTGTAACCAAGCCAATTTTGGGGGGACCCTTATATGGGCACTAGGTCTAAACATGGACCGATTTCAACCAAAATCAATAGGCGTCGTCCTTGGGCCGACATAAGTCGGTGTACAAAATTTCATCGAAATATCTTAATATTTGCGACCTGTAGAGTGTTCACAAGAATGCATGGACAGACAGACAGACGGACGGACAGACGGACATCGTTAAATCGAAATAAAAAAAATTCTGAGCCGATCGGTATACTATAAGGTGGGTTTAGGACCAATATTTTTTGGTGTTACAAACATCAGCACAAACTTATAATACCCTCTTCACGTAGTGGTGTAGGGTATAAAAATTATAAAAAGAATTTTGCTGTTTAAGTGTGCACTTTTGAAACAGTAACAAAAATAAATTGTTAATTATTCTTCACCGTATGTTGAATTGACACGAAAATATCATAAATACATGTATTTTCAACATTTTGTTTTCATCTATTCAGGATTATACCAAATCCTTAACAATAGACCTTCAAGATTGCTTTAGATTTTTTTTATTCTGCAACAGATAGAAAAGCACATTTTGAATTGTTACTTGCAATTCTGGTTTCTATTTGAAATTTGTTTCTAAATTTAATTTTTACAAACCTTTTCTATTTTTGTTAAACTATTGTTAAAACTTGCATTTATATTTTAACTTTATTTTTTGGTGTTTGAGTAAAAATATTTGAAAGGTTTTGAAATTACAACAAATATTAGATTTACATTATTTTCTTTCGGTGACCAATACCAAAAGAGGTTTAATGTTATGACCGAAAAAGAATTTGAAATATCATTTTTTGTAATCTTAGCAACTAAAAATTGATTGCTTTATCTGAAACCAAAATTTTAGATCGAAATACTTTGTTATGATCAAATTATATGTCGTAGTCCCAAATATTTGGGATTGATTCATATTATACCATATTAAATTTTGTTGTAAAAACAGAATCAGTTTTCTAATTTGTTTTAAGTCTTAAATTAGCAAAAGCAACTGATGTTTCTATTGTAGATGTTTTCAATTAATTACTGATATATTTTGAATATACCCAGGAAAACTTTGGTAATGGGTGCGATATACTCACGCATTACCTTGTAATGAAAGCTCGTTACCTTCTGAATTATTTCAATTAAAAAAATGATGACTTACCGATCACTGATTACGTAATGCATGATTTACAAAGGCAAAGTACTGAATAAAACTTTTTAAAAATCTATTTTAGACACAATACTTTATGTTTATTTATAAGCATAAAGGTAAGGTGTATATTTTTCGACATCACGAACGAAAATACGAAACAACAATTCATTTATTTTCTAAGCAACCAAATTTTATACGTGTCGATAGCTCAGAGTTCTCGGCTAACATGCAGGGATCCCAGGTTCGAATCCCAGCGCAACCACGCTTATTTAATTAATAAAAAAATATTTGAAATAAAATTTTTTTAAATAAATTTTTTTTGTAAAAATCTATTTTTAGACACATAACATTTCATATCCTTGTAACCACTTACATTATCACTTCCTCCCCATGCATTACTTTGGGGCTAATCGCATGTAAAACTCGTCAGTGAAGTAAGGTGTAAAGTAATGCATCGGCCCCTAAGGCTACACATTATTTTATACATTATTTGGTAATGTGTGGTTTTGCTGGGTAGTAACTAATATATAAAATTTGTAGCAATTTTAAACCACTGAGAATGTCAATTGAAATTCTTACAACTGTATTGATTTTTCGTACTTGTAACCGATTTCCTACCAATCTTTTTTCTGTGTGTACTTAACATTCGGAGGCCACGGAACATTGCAACCGGAGAAATGCAATTGCGTAGCTGGCAGCTTAGAAATACTCCTCTTCCTCGTAAAGCATATAGCATTGGTTTTACTCGCGTTTATCTTTATTTTCCATCTACACATATAATCGTCTATTTTGTCCAAATCATGTTGTAATTCCGTTATGATCTCCTGTGGCGAATCGTGTGATGCGAAAATTCCAACATCATCAGCATATAAAGAATAACCACAGAAAGAAAGTTGAGGAAAATCTGAACAGAATATGTATAGAAGTGGACCGATAACTGAGCCTTGAGGGACTCCGGCATAGGGGAGTATTTGAGAATAAATATATATTTTTTAAAAAGTAGCTTTAAAATGAGTTATCGACGAATCTCGTAAATTAAACCGTTAAAAAGATATGGGTCAGTCTCTGCTTTTGTGAAATGTTTGAATTTCAAAAGCTGCGGGAGCTAGCTTTGTTAAGCTTGGGCGATGTCATAGTTAAATGACATACGACTTCTATGCCAACTTCGGTCGAAATTGGATGGGGTGGGGGCAGTGTTGCCATATAGCCAGTTTTAACTGTTTTTTACAGTTTTTTGGGGGGCCTAACAGTTTTCCAGTTTTTTCATGTAGAAAACAGTTTTTTAAATTCATAGATTTTTTTGCAGATTTTTCTTATTAAACCGGAAAATTTGTTTTATTTACAATTTTTTTTTATTTTTAACTAAAATTTAAGAATTAAAATATAAAAGTGCTTATGCATAATCTGAAAACCTTATACGTTTGTAAAATAAATTTTGTATAAAATATTTGTTTTATAAGACATTTATAAACTTAGAAAGTGATTACGCATATGACCCAAAAATTACAATAAAACTTTCCTATTGTAAAAAATTAGGTATAAATCGAAACATAAATAAATTTAACAATGCGAATATAATACTATAAAATATGCTTAATCGAAAATCGAAACATTTTTAAAACAAATTTCATCAAAAATTAGCATGGAATAAAATTGGCTAAACCATAGATCCGGCGGACATTTTTTAGCCTTACGTTTTAGATCATTTCTAAATGAAGGATAATTTAGAATTTTTTTTTTAATTTTTTTAAAACAATGTCTCATCAAAAAAGGCCGATATTTATTTTTTATTTTTTTAAATAAATAATTGCCAATTCTGGATAACAATTTACTACTATTTTTGAGCAAGGACAATTCCAAAAAACTTAATTTTTTACGGGGTTTTACACACCGTCAAACAATTCCCGACATAACAATACTTAATCAAATGAAAGGTAGGCAATTTTATGTGGAATGCAAATCCATAAAGAATATTTTGAAGTACAACATTGACCAATAAAGTATTCTATCCTAAGTCAGGGGTTAATATAAAAAGGTTCACATCTCGGAAGGGTGTTTGGATGAACTTTTTTTAACTTCAAATTCGGGACTTTTTCTTAAAAAAAAAGTTTAATTAGAAGGCTGTACAAAAAGACGATTACTATAAAAGCCAAAGAAATTAAATTATTCAAATGTCGATATTTTGAAAATTGAGACCCTGGGATAATATTTTTGTACCAGGATACTTCGGGATCCTAGAGTTTCTTATGATTTTTAAAATTTTTTCGAAAAACAGTTTTTATTTACAGTTTTTCTAAAAAAATATATGGTAACACTGGGTGGGGGTAATCGAATGGTTGGTTTTATATGTTTTGAGCCAAGTATGTTGTTTTTTTAGAACAATACAACACATACAACATTTAGCACACCCCTTGTGAACACCGTAGTTATGAAAATATTTACTTTATCTATTTTGATTCCTGCTTTCTTTTGATTTTTTGTACATTAGATCGCCACATCCAATTAAAACATGAGGAGGAATCGTTTTAGTCGACAATGGCTAGTCAATCAACGTGATGAACAGACCGTCAATGGCCAAAAAGAAAACTGTACAACAAATGCCACCACGCGCATTCTTCAGCAACAGCACACGAACGCGAATACGAATACGGATACAAATAGTCTGCTGACATTTCATGTAATTCAAACACACCCGCACAACGAAATCAGTAGCAGACGAAGTGATTCATCGCTGAGTGGGAGACATTGTCGGGAGGCTCATAAGTCCTGCTTTAACCAAATAGTAGAAGTATTATTAGCGTTAGTTTTAGTCAATTGCCTAGTGTTTAGGCTAACGCAATTGCCATTAGCTTTAGCTGCTAATGGAAATTTACAACGGTACAGGGGTTACCATCAGTCTGAGGCTAGTGTATTTAGCAGTAGCTTTCGACACAGTGGCAGTTCCTTATTAAACTCAGACGAGGAGGACGTGGATGAGGATCCGTTCTTTCGACAGTCTCACAGTATTGGAGGCTCGGCTTTTGGTTATAATGGTCTTCAGATCCAACACAACTTGGATGACAATCTCTTGCGCAGTCAGAACTTTAAAATTAGTCCGAAACCGTGCACGACGGGGCGTATTGAAGGTACCTGTATGTTTGTCTGGGAGTGTATAAAGTCCGAAGGCAGACATGTGGGCATGTGTGTAGATTCGTTCATGTTTGGCTCGTGCTGTGTTCACAACTATACGGACAATATAGTGCAGCACGAAACGTTTTCATACACACGACCCACTAAGCCCCTTGGTATGGGCAGTATGAATCACAGACCACGACCGCCCCATCATCCTCATCGACCAAGTATAAGGTGAATGTTTAAAAAAAAACTTCAAAAACTTATTTTATTTTGTCTTTTATCATGGTATTTTTTCAGTGGAATGACCACAATAGAGAGACCTCATGGCGCAGGGACATTGGTAATAAGACCTTCGGGTCCTCACCACCAAGGATCGCTGTCAAAACCACAGCATTCGAAACCCGCTTATGCAAGTACTGCTGCGGCTGTATCCACATCCACCACTACCACAACTACCACCACAGATGATCCTGCATTACTGTGGACATCCAATTCGGTTTTTGGTGATCTTCAGGCCTCTGCTAGTATATCTTCAGCAACAACAAGTAACGATGGGTTTCATACTGCAGGTTTAAACTTTAGTTAATAGTTAAACCAAAAATTTGTTGTTGTTTTGTGTACATTTGTTTTTGACATATTCTTTTGTTTATAGTTAAGTTAAAGTTAAACCTACAGTATGAGACCCACCGTAAATTATTGAAATTTCTATTTATTTAACTATTTAGCCCACATTCTCTTGAAAATTGGTACGACCAAAGACCTGTACCCAAATAAGATTGATCGGCATTTTTTTTTATTGCACCACGCCCCCTAGCGGAAATATTTGCAACCAAAGTTGAAACTTTAACCGGCTGACATTCTTCAATGGCTCCAGATTTTTACAAAATTATATTTTTAATTTTCTCTTTTCATTTAAAACTAAATTTTTAAAGAACAAAATTAATAACCCAGCAAACAAAGATGATCATTAATGACTCAGAATTGAGCTCCAAAAACATAAACATTTGTCCACTTTTTCCTATGAAAGTGGTCTGTCCAAAAGAGCCCCCTGTGCACTCCGAAATGACTCCGAAAAAAGAGCGTATAAAATCGAAATTTTTTTCATAAATTTAAATAATTTTGGAATCTTCTTGGAGTCCGAAAAATGAACCCTCGTTTTGAGACAGCTTTTTAGATTGTAGAGACAACTTTTAGGATTGTTTTCTGAGGGTTCATATTTTCTACCAAAAAAAAACAGTGTTTTCAAAAAAACAATAATCATTTCTATGAGCCATTTAAAAATATAATTTATGAGCGCTCCGGAATTGCTGGCTGGGAAGCTATTTTTAGAATACTTTTTTTCCTAAGTTTTTGTTTTGTGATTTTTTTAAGCTTTTTGAAACAAAATCCGACATAAGATTTTGAAATCAATATATGGCAATCCTGTAAGGATAACACAAAATTGTTATCCGAATATACATATGATATCCTACAACAGTCTGGTTGAAAGCCAACTAATGTTTTGAACTTGAACGTACCAAATTTCATTAAAATATCTTCGTAATTGCGAACTGTAGCATGCGAAAAATCAATTTTTGGGTGAACTTTATATGGGCACTAGGTGTATCCGTGGACCGATTTTAACCCTAATACATAGCCTTCTTCTTTGGGACAATATAAGTCGGTGTACCAAATTTCATTAAAATATCTTTATATTTCCGAACTATAGAGTGCGCAGATCAAATTTTTGGGGGACCATTTTACAAGCACTAGATCTAAAAATTTACCAATTCTAAAACAAATCAATAAGCTTTTCCGTAGGCCCATGTGAATCAGCGTACCTAATTTCATTAAAATTTATTCATATTTGAGACCTATAGCGTGCGAGAAAGTAAATTTTGGGAGAAACCTTTATATGGACACTAGGTCTAAACACTGAACGATTTGAACCATAATCAATAGGTTTCGAAGTTGGGCAGATACAGTATAAGTCGATGCACCGAATTACATTAAAATATCCGATTTCCAAAAATATTGATTAATTTCAACCAAATTCAATGTGCTTCGTCCCTGGGATGATATAAGTCGGTATACCAAATTTCATCAAAATATCTTAACATTTCCAACCTGTAGCGTGCGTGCATTTTTAGGCTGATTTATGTCATCTGCTTAGCAGTTAATCAAAAATATAAATATTTTGAGATTTTTTTCTTATAATAAAGAGAGCCGATGAAGACTCTTATCTAAAAAGTCCAAAACTCTTATCCTCGTTCACAATACTTACATGTTAACGCAAATTTTACACAAACATTGCAGTGAGGCACTACTCAGAACATATTTTGAAATTTCCGCAAGCTCCAAATCCATTTTAGACCTATGGTTTCTAGAGCAAAGTTGCTTAGAATTCTTCGTAGAATCATTTCCCCCCCACCCCCCTATGATTTTTTATTATTTTTGCCTCCATACAAATTGTCCCGCCCTAATATATGTACTTCCATACGTGGTCATGTGTGCACATTAGACTGGCCCTTTTTTGAAAATACTGGCTGGAAAATGTCAATAGAATCGTAATCTAAACTGAAGGCATAAAATCAAAAATCGGTTGGAAAATATTTAAGTAATTGCAATTCACCCCGACCATTTTAGAGTTAAAATGAGATAAATTATTAGAATCTTGTAAAAATTAATATTTTTTTATTCTAGTTTAATTGCTAAGATCTATAAATATTCAGATATAAATGTCTGCTTCCCTTATTAGTTTTTGGTATTTGGATTTTCAACATGCTTTTCAAAAATATAAAATTTTTTGAAATCCAATCAGCGGTTTCGAAGTTACAATATATATTAAATTACTATATTAAAAACATAATATTTCGCGATAAAAAAATTCTTAACTTGTGTCAAACAAATTTAATTTGTCAAATTAATGTCAGTAATGGCTTGAAATATCGATTCCAAACCAATGAAATGCACAATCAATCGTTTTTCGCTCCAGCAGTTTATGCAATCACAATTTATTTCTATAACCGATTGAGGTTTATTTGAAAAGTAATAAAAGAACATTCATTTACTTAAAAATAAGAGATCAACTAAATATTCCCCCATTCACAGTAATAACTAAAGTTTGTTTTCAATTGAAGAATCAATTAGTTTTAAATTTTTATAAAAAATAATTTCGTTGTTTTCTGTTTTAAAACAAAAAATTCAAATATTTTCGGTTTTCTTTTTTGTTAAAATAGTTTATTTACATATATACAAAATTATTTCAATTCAATTTACAAGAAATTCTTCACTCATACAGACAAACATATCCAATAAAAATATGAACGTGTGTGTTGAGTGGTAGTGTTTTGAAAATTTAAACAAAAAAAACTTACAAATATGAAAAAACAAACCACAAAATCGTTTTTTTTACATTTTGTCAGTTAAAAATTGATGATTGTTTTAACAGACTTTTCAATTATTTCTATTTCTTTTATGGATTGTTTAAACAATGTTTGAAAATAAATAGCCAAATGGTTTGAATATAATAAAAAATCAGTAGTACCAAGGTCAAAGATGAACTTTTTGAAAATTTTCGATTTTTCCCGAAAGTATATAAAAACACTGTGTTGTTTCTTGCGGTGAATATTGTCTAAATAACTCTGTTAACACAAAATTTTATATATACTCGTAGTAATAAAAAATTAGAAATTAACATGGGGTTAAAATTATCCCAAATTTTTAAAATGTAAAAAAGTGCCATTTGACATGAAAATTGACATAAAACCTTTAACTAAGCATTTTTTTGGAAAAAAGACAAGATCTTAAATTAAAATTAATCTGAGTTACCCAGACGTAAACGTAACGTATCTCTGCGTAGCTGAATTAATGGCTTAAATAAGAACGGAAGATGTGTTGCATTCTTTGTTTCATTCTTATGCATTGAAAATATAAAAAACGTAAATACACAATAAAAATCTGTTGTGAATAGATTTTCGTTGTGTATTTACGTTTGCTATATGTTGAATGCAGAAGAATAAAGCAAAAACCACGACATATCTTCTGTCCTTAATTAACTCATTAATTCATCTACGCAGAGATATGTTACGCTTACGTCTGGGTAACTCAGGCTTTAAAATGACCCAATTTTTTTATGTTAAATGACCCTGGTTGCTTAAAAAATTATTGCTTAAAAAATGTGAAAAAGGGTTAATTTCGTTAAGTTTAATAATGTTTGAGCCAATCAGCATTCGGATATAAAGTTATATAAAATTACAAAAAATATTGTTAGTGTGACGTCACACACACTTTTATTTAACTTTGTATCAGTGTTGCCACCAGTAAAACAAAATAATACACAGCAGTAGGTCAAAAATTATCCAAAACCGTACGAAATTACACAAAAATTTAATATTTTTATTAGTTTAAAATAATATGTAGTTATTTTTTTTAATTATGTGGCTCTTTGAACTCTCCTGCACACAGTGGGGCAGAATCTAAATAATTTGGAAATAATTCAGCCACTTCTTACCGGCTGGTTGGATTGCTATGAAATTTCACAAGGTCATAGAGTTAAGTTTTGTGGCCGGAACCCATGGACGCAACAGGAGCTCGACCATTCAGTTCCAAAGAAAGCCACCTCTAAAATGTGAAAATTTCGAAAGCTTGCCACTTTCCGATATATCTACAGTTTTAAAAACGTAACACAAAATTATATTCGGCAGAAAGTTGGAAAATGGTGTTTGAATTACAATCTTATAATATGTGCTAAATTTGGAGAAAATGGGTTAATATTTAGACACAGTTTACCTACAAAGGTCATATAAAAAGTCAATTATAGAGTGCCAGTTGTAATAAAAATAGCCTTTGCATGTTAACGAAGACTGAATTAATGAATTACTTAAAGATATTTAAATCTGCTCCACTGTAAGAAAATTTTTGTCTGATCAAAGCCCAGTAACTGTTACAAAAGCTTTGGAAATTACAAGTTTTTTCCAGTCATGAGAAAATCTTAATCATAATAAACCCAAATTTCTTTTGTTTAATTCGTTAATTTCAAATGTTCTTGCCACCAAGACAAAAATAAATATTTTGCATTCAGTTTGACAATAGTTTTCTCAAAAAACTAACGAAATATGGGGTTTATATACAAATAAAATATAAAACAGCACGTTTTATTTACTTCGTCTAACTAAATTGGGTTTCGTGTTGGAAAAACTTTCAAAAATTCAGCAGAAACTGGAAATTTCTGGTAGATGTTACACAAACTCATTTTATCTACTGTTGGACTTGAAAGCATGGAATGTAGTAAATTTTTCAGTAAAGAGCGAAATTACACAAAAACTACACAAAAATGTCATTATTCAAAAATTATCCAAGGAATGTGTAAACAGTCCCATTTTTGAATAATTATTCAAAAAGTGGCAACACTGCTCTGTATATAACCATTAGGGTTGGTCGAATCACTACGTAGTGACCGATACATGGTTATTAGGGAGGGCCGTATATATACGTATTTTGATTATTTTTATACCCGTACATACATATGTATGTATAATAATATCAATTGCCATATAAAAAATTCGTTCAAAAGGTAATATCAGATGTAGTTGTATATAAATGATAAATCCCTGCAAACATTATAATACGAAAATGTTTCGCAATCGCATCGCCTAGACGAAAAACTTTATTGCGGCAATAATAATATTCTTATTGCGGAAGATCGCCCTTTTGGGAGTAAATGTCCTCTCTATAGCGATACTCTCAATGCGAAAGCAATGCGAAAGCGAAAGCAATGCGAAAGCGATACTTCAAAAACATTGACAATAACATTAATTATCTTGTTGCCATCATACGCAGTTTTTTTCGGGCACTAAATCTTAATTTTTCAACGAATTTGTTTCCCACATTTCTTATAATTTCTGTGTTTTTTGTACAAATTTCGTTTTATTTTTTCCAACATTTTCAAAAATTTTAGATGAATTGTGTTTATCTTCCAGATGACAAAAACCACAATTTTTAAATTGGTTTTTCCAAATATCTCCAAAATATCTTCCAAATGATAAAAGGAAGACAATTTCAAAATACTACTTGATTATTTTCATTCAAATGACAAATAGAAGATATCGCACTATTATCTTCTTGGAAGATATCTTCCAAATATTTGCAGGGATATCTTAATGTGACTGCATTTAAAGCCGATATAATTCAATCAAATTATCTATGACCATATATACTCGTAACTTATTTTACTCGGGTGAGTTTATAATCTAATGGATTACGGATTAAAATATAAAACCCAGATAAAACCACTCAGAAATATAAAACATATATTTTCTAATCAACTTCAACAAAGTTTTAGATAATTGAAGTGCAAATTGCGAAAAAATAACGATTTTAAAATATGCATGTTCAAAAATGTACTTCATTTCCTTTTGCCATAATAAATTCATATAAAATTTATTTGAAATAAAAAAGATGTAAAATGTGTATTTCAGATTGAATTTTTTACAAATTTTGACACAGAGGTTGTGATTCTTATGTTAAAAAGAATTTAATGGAATATGAATTTACGTCATATGTAAAGATTTTGGAAATCCGATTAAGGTATTTTACTAGATTTGCAAAATAGGAAAATAAGTAAAGTTTTCACTTTAATTGCAATTATATCTTAAATCCTTTACCTAATCAAATTAAGTTGATATGTTTCTGAAAGCCCAAAGTCTATATTTTTAAACCATATTAAAAATTATCCGTGGTTTAGTCAGGTATATTAATAAATTAGAAATTTTAACAAGAAAACTGTCTTTTTGCTAAAATTTAAATTTGCAAATATTTCAAAAACTAGAGCCAATTTGGAATTTGGTGGTCACACTCGTGATATTTATCCTAAAATCTATCAGAATTGATATGTCGCATGCCAAATGCATTTTTAGTGTTGGGCTGTGTTATTTACACAATTAATCTATTAAAATAAATTTACCCTAGTAAATATCCCATTATAGAAAACTGTCGGAAATAAGAAAAAGCGTTTCCTATTTGTGAAAAATTGTATTGTCGTAGAAACCTATCTATTACTATTTAAATTTCGTTAATTAATGGAGCATTTTATTTTTTCGAACTTTTTCAAATAAAATATGTCTTTACACGTTGAAGGATTTATGACATTAAAAACAATAAACACCAATTAAATCTTCTAATATCTAGAACCAAGGTTGTCCTGGGAAGCTTGAATTATCTTCTCTACTAACGGCTAAAATATCTAATTTGTCGATTTGGAGAAATGAGCATTTTGCATGGTCTTAAAGACTTTTTTCCTGACTGTAATTATTAAATTTATCAGACTATGAAAATAAAATGTTATTTTTAATTATCTAGTCAATCAACAACATTGGCATTTCACAACGGAGCCAAACTTTATAACAAAACCGAGACCGCCATCGTGGGACAAACCTTCAACTCTGAGACCAAAACCTCCTAAGCCTAGTAAAAAGCCGACAATCCCAGTAGATTGGATCACACATCAACAGCAGCAGCAGCAACAAAAGCCTCAAATACAATTAACAGAAAAACCTGCCTTCAATCCCTATTCTACCACGGAAAGGCCTACCAAGCATCCTGTTGTTTCATCTCCAACTACAGCAACAACAACAACAACGACATCGACCACAACCAAAAAACCTCAGGTATGAACATATATATGACGTATTCCATACGAATTGCTTCGCTACAAGAAAGTGTTTGGAATTATCGTTATTAAAAATACAGTAAGTTTTTCATTAAAAAAAAAAAATAAATGGAAAAACTTATTGGATTTGTTTCAGATATTGGGCGGGGTAGCCGTCGTTTAAGAAATACCATAGAAACTGGATTTTTATTAAACAAAAATTAATCTTTAGATATTTTTGTTTACATTTACGACATTACGGAGTATGTTCCCAGAAGAAGTTACTGCTTGCTTGGAAGCAGTTTTGTCAGGGAAAGTTGAGCAGTGAAGCGATTGCATTATTGATGATATCATGCCTGATTTTTGTTCGAGATAGCTCGCGTGAAAGCACTTGTTTCGAGATCCGGAAAGGCATGAATTCACCGCTTTTAATTACTGCTCCTGTTTTTCTTTTAAAATGTCGAAAATTCATGCCTTCTCGGAAGTGCATATTATAAAGCTTTTCAAATATTTAAAATCATGCGTTCTCAAAAGCACAATATTCCTGCATATTTTTCCGTGAAGAGAAAATGCCTCTTATATAAAACTTCTTATTTTCATTAAAATAAATTTTTTCCGCATTTTAAAAAATTTTGATAAAAGAACCGCAAAAATATTTAAGCAATCTAAATTTATTGCTCATTTCATGCCAAAGCGATGTAAACAATTAATCAACTTAGGCCTTTCATTTGTGCTGTTTACGAAGCTATACATTTTTAGAAGCGGTAAAAGTAGCAGTAAGGAAGCAGTAATCGAAGTTTTACTAAAAATAAGAGGCATTTTCTCTTCACGGAAAAATATGCAGGAATATTGTGCTTTAAAGAAAGCATGATTTTAAATATGTAGTTGAAAAGCTTTATAATATGCACTTCCGAGAAGGCATGAATTATCGACATTTTAAAAGAAAAACAGGAGCACTAATTAAAAGCGGTAAATTCATGCATTTTCGGATCTCGAAACAAGTGCCTTCACGCGAGCTATCTCGAACAAAAATCAGGCATGATATCATCAATAATGCAATCGCTTCACTGCTCAACTTTCCCTGACAAAACTGCTTCTAAGCAAGCAGTAATTTCTGCTGGGGTGTAATAAAAAAGTGTTGTGACAAAGAAATACTAAATTACCGGTGTAAATGACTTTGCTTTTGCAAATTAGTTTTGTACAAAAACCAGCTGGTTTTTGCTCAGTCTAAATTCAGTGTAACACTTTTTCTCTTTTTTAAAAGAGGTGCGAACAGGCGTGTTCGAACTTGGCCATTTTTGGATAATACTCACCACAAATGTATATCTAAACGACGCGCATTGATGAGCTTGATTACAGAAAACTAATGATAGTACTTTTAGGCAGAGTTTGCTGTTCGGTTTTATTCGAAACCGAAACCGCGGTTTTTCAAGCCTCAAAACCGAAACCGAAAACCGACATAAATAAGTCGGTTTTTCTTAAATACTTTAACAAATTAAAATAATTTAATAAATTGCATCGGAGTGTACAATTAAAATCCGAAAATATTCATAAAAGAGCCGTAAGTCTTTCTGTTGCAGCCTCTTTCCAAGCGCATTTTTGTGACTTATAAAAGACTCCGAATAAGGAGAATTATTGGAAATTTTATCATTTTCTGAGCCATAATGAGTCATTTATTATTAATTTTTTAATAATGAAAAAAAATTTTAATGCACTCATAAATACGAGTCTGATATGTTTCACTTATAAATCCAAAATTTGAGCACTCTGAAAAAAAGTTAAATGCACTCATAAATACGAGTATAATATGCTTCATTTATAACTCGAAAATTGAGTTTTTTACGAGTCAAAATTTATGAGTGCTCAGAAAAAATTTGGGCTGGGATATTATTGAATCTTGAATTTCAAAAAGTGCTCAGCTCCTATTTTAAAATTTTTTTTATTTAATTGTAATTAACATTTTCTCCATTAAATATTTCTTTAAAGAATTTTTTATTTTTGTTATTACGGATAACATAAACTGAGGCTTATAATTTAAGAAAAAAAATTACACCAAAAAGTCAAGTGAGATAAGAGGTATTGAGTTTCACATATTCAGTTCAGATTTTAACATTGTATTTTTCAAAAAGGCCTTTTCGTAGTTTTTTCGAAATTTATGAAATTTTATCTTAATATTGTTTTAAATAAATTGCTAAAATTTAAATTTATACTCTTGAAAATACAGCTTTAGTTGCGGACAAAAGAATAAAAAAATTTAATTCATAATGGTTTTCTGCGTTTTTTATTCTCCCGCAAAGTCGTCGAAATGTTGTTTGAATTTTAGGTAATAAGTATATTGTGCGTTTTAAACTATTTAATTTTTATACTTATTTAATTAATTTAAAACAATTCTATTATTAGCACAAGAAAACCGAAAATTAACCGAAACCGCGGTTTTTATAATTTTTAAAAACCGAAACCGCGGTTTTCAGATTTTTCGGTTTTTAGCAAACTCTACTTTTAGGACTCTACAAGCGCTCCAAACTTGTAATTGGTTGAAAAAAGTTACATTTCATGTTTTGCAACATTAGGCTTATCATAAGATAATACTTATGAGTTTTTTAGAATTAATTTGGTCATCTTATGCAATACGAATACTTGTTCAGAGCTTTAAAGTATTTCAAGTCCACTGAGGAGAAAAATTTTAGATTTGGAAATTTTAATATTTTACGAAATGGATGGACACCAACAAAGATGATAATGTACCAAACAAAACACCATTGTACTATGTTCTCCATACCTGATTGCGATAACTTTTGCAAATAGAAACTTTTTTGTTTGTGAATATTTGATTTAAATTTCTCTACATTGTAAGTAACAGGAAGACTTCTGTAGCCTTTTTTATAAGCGAAAAGTAATCCCACACTTTAAGTCTCCTCCACGTGTAAAGCGAATGGGATAAAATCCCAATAAGGCAGGTCTTCCGTGTGTTTGCTATGCATTGCTTGATACATTCTTTTAAACATACTTTTACTAAGCTGGATAGTTAATGTAAAATGCCTCATATGTACGCGTGTGTGTATTGCGGTCATTTAGTTTAGTTTTGAAAATGTTAATCTTACAATCCCTCGCTTACCTTGCGTTAGGGATAATGAATCTGTAGCTTAAAGCGACATTTTATTGTTTGAAAATACCTGATGAAAGATTGTCTTGATTTGGGTGTGGCAGCATAAGCTCCAAAGTCATCTTGTGGTACACTCATAGAAATAAATCTGTACTAAAATTAAAATTAATTTAAAGGGGCCAAAAATGAAATTGCTAAATCCACAAAATGTCTGTTATATTTAAGTCAAATTAAGCTGAATTCGAAAAACAATCTATCTTTGAAAATACAAAATTTTTTGCGATGTTTTTAGTTTACTAATATTCAAGAAATTTTCTCGTTTACTTAAGCCAAAGGACAATCCACATTCATTTTGGACTGGAACTGGTTCATGTTTGGGCTTAGTTCGCCTACAAATGTCGCCAAAATGAGTTTTAATGCGACAAAAGCTGACAAATTAATAAGTATCGATCCATGTTTGTTAAATCATATCCGAAAATAGTTATTCAGCATATGAACAATAGCCCAATAGGCACATAGGTTTTAAAAATTCAAGTGCTTTAAATTTTGCTTGAAGTAAAGTAGATTTCAAATTCTAGCATTTGTATATTTAACAAAAATATTTCAAACCTTAATTTTTGTTTCCCTTTTGCTGGAGTATGCTATTGAAATAAAATGTAATGAAAGTTGTATTCAAGCCTTGAAACTGGAAAACAGGGCTGGAATTGAACTTGATTTCAACTTGAATTCCAGTGAAATTGTTTATAGGGTAGTGGCCCTAGTGTCCATACAAATTAGATGGTCGGGTTTTTCTCAAAAACACCTAAAACCACGAAAAATCAAAATTTCTCACTGATTTCATAATATTTCAGACCCACACAATAGATGACCGGTGTAGAGTGTCTCTCTTAACCTTTTTGCAATGTATTTTCAATCTAATTTTAATGATCATTCCTTTTCTATTAATGAACATGATTTTGATGATATTGCTTCAGTTTTTGATTTTGGATCTTTACGAATCTCGGATGCAGATGTTGCTGCGGGAATTGGCAAACTTTCGAATTCTTTCAAATGTGATAATGACGGCCTTTCATCCTTCCTTTTAAAGAATTGCTTTTCTTTGATATTACCCTACAAAATAATATTTTATAAATCTTTGAGAGCTGGTTATTTTATTCAAAAATGGAAATATACTACTATTTTTCCAATTCTTAAAGGTGGCAGTAGAAATAATATTACCAATTATCGACCTATATCCAAATTAACTAATATTGCTAAAAATTTCGAACACATCGTGTACGATAAACTTTTTTTTCAATTAAAACGACACATCTCAGTGTCACAGCATGGTTTCATGGCTGGGAGATCAACGACAAGAAATTTGTCCGTTTTCGTAAATTTTTGTATTTCTTCTTTTGAAAAAGGTGTTCAAATTGATACAGTTTACACTGATTTCGTTAAGGCGTTTGACCGTGTACCACATGAACTTTTGTTATTGAATCTTTCCAAGATTGGTATTCATTCTAATATGCTTAGTTGGTTCCGTCATTATTTAATTGGCAGATGTGCTACAATCTCTGTAGATGGAGAAATATTTAAGAAACAAATCGATCTTAGTTCTGATTATAAGAGTTTTTCTTTAACCCTCTAACCGCCTCCAGGAGGGGTATATTAAATTGACCACAAATGCGCTAAATGAGTATTTTATATACTGCTTCCAATTATTCGACATAGGCGGTTAACCGGTTATTGCATTATTCGAAAAATCACTAAAACTGATTAACCGGTTATTCGGGTCGGATATTCGAGAAAATTGGCGATAAATCGATTAATCGTTTAAAGCAAAATTAATGTATTTCCTTAACTTTTTATCAACAAAGACACTAACAGCTTCCTGTTATTGTTAAATATCAACATGACATATGAACACGATGTATTTAAACAATTTTTAATTAAAAAAGCACAAAAAATGACCTGTAATTTTTCTAATTTCTAATATTTTGAATGAGTTTAGCTATTTTGTAGTGTTTTTTGCTCCATCTCTAGCAGTTTTCTCTCGCGTGCAAATGTACCTTAAGGTTGAAAGTTTCGGAATCTGAGATTATCTAAATTGAAACATTTCTTATACTAATGGAAAAATTTATTTAAAAATATAGCTGAAGCTATTAAAAATTAGTTAGAAATGGCAAAAAAAAACTGCTGAAACTAGGAGATTTTTTTCGAAAAATTAGTAAGTTAAAAACAGCATAATTCAAGGTAGATTTTCTATTTCTTTACGAAATTTTTTTAATATGTAAAACTATGGATACAAAATTTCTTTGAATGCAAATTTAATCAATACTACAATATAAATATAATATTGCATTTGAAAAAAATTATTATTCTAAGTTCTTCCTCCTCCTCTGAAGAAATAAAAAAAAAATTTAGTTCCATTTGAGTAAAATATTAGTTAATTGAAAATATCAATTTACTCTACAAAAATTTGTAAAAAAAATGTTCTGAATAGTAGAGTTAGTAGACTAAAGAATGTCATAAACAATGTTAAATTTCTCAGACTTTTTTCCGTTTTTAAGGGCCATTGACAATAAACAAAATTATCCAAAGTTTGGGCTAACATACGTACTGGTATCTTTATTATTCCAGTTTTAATGAAAATTTTCACTAAACTAATGAAGTTTTCTTAACAAAATTAATAAAAATTATGAATCTTTTTCATAAAATTGATCAATTTAATGAAAATTTTCAATGGACGAACTTCAGCGAAACTTCATTGAATCAATGTAAAAATTCATAAATAGAATGTAGACATTTCTTCTCAGTTACAAATGTCAAATTCCATTTAAATTTGAATTTTTTAGCCATCATTTTGTGTTAACTTTAGGTTATTTCGTTATTGTTAATGTCACCAAGGCGAAACGGTTACGGGTTCCCTTGTATTCTACACCTTTTTAAAATAAAACGAGTAAAAAGGTTAAAGTCGGGCATGCCGACTATACAATACCCTACACCAGTTTGGTGTATTGTTTGGATCCGAAATTCGAATGGGTTAAAATGGGGCTTATGTCAAAATTTTCTATAATGTGAGTCAGCGCACCAAATTTCATTAAAATATCTTAATATTTGCGACCTGCAGTTTGTAACCAAGCCAATTTTGGGGGGACCCTTATATGGGCACTAGTTCTAAACATGGACCGATGTTCACCAAAATCAATAGGCTTCGTCCTTGGGCCAACATAGGTCTATGTACCAAATTTCATCAAAATAGCTTAATATTTGCGACCTGCAGCGTATAAACAATATAATTTTGGGGGGACCCTTATATGGGCACTAGTTCTAAACATGGACCGATGTTCACCAAAATCAATAGGCTTCGTCCTTGGGCCAACATAGGTCTATGTACCAAATTTCATCAAAATATCATAATATTTGCGACCTGCAGCGTATAAACAGTATAATTTTGGTAGGACCCTTATATGGGCACTAGGTCTAAACATAGACCGATGTTCACCAAAATCAATAGGCTGCGTTATTGGGCCAATATAGGTCTGTGTATCAAATTTCATCAAAATATCTTAATATTTGCGACCTGCAGCGTATAAACAGTATAATTTTGGTAGGACCCTTATATGGGCACTAGGTCTAAACATGGACCGATGTTTACCAAAATCAATAGGCTGCGTTATTGGCCCAATGTAGGTCTGTGCACCAAATTTCATCAAAATATCTTAATATTTACGACCTGCAGCATATAAACAGTATAATTTTGGTAGGACCCTTATATGGGCACTAGGTCTAAACATGGACCGATGTTTACCAAAATCACTAGGCTGCATTACTGGGCCAATATAGGTCTGTGTACCAAATTTCATCAAAATATCTTAATATTTACGACCTGCAGCATATAAACAGTATAATTTTGGTAGGACCATTATATGGGTACTAGGTCTAAACATGGACCGATGTTCACCAAAATCAATAGGCTGCGTTATTGGGCCAATATAGGTCTGTGTACCAAATTTCGTCAAAATATCTTAATATTTACGACCTGCAGCGTATAAACAGTATAATTTTGGTAGGACCCTTATATGGGCACTAGGTCTAAACATGGACCGATGTTCACCAAAATCAATAGGCTGCATTATTGGGCCAATATAGGTCTGTGTACCAAATTTCATCAAAATATCTTAATATTTACGACCTGCAGCATATAAACAGTATAATTTTGGTAGGACCCTTATATGGGCACTAGGTCTAAACATGGACCGATGTTCAAAAAAATCAAACTTGTTCGTCCTTGGGCCAACATAGGTCTGCGTACCAAATTTCATCAAAATATCTTAATAGGTGCGACCTGTAGAGTGCGCACAAGCTTGCATGGACAGACAGACAGACGGACGGACGGACGGACAGACGGACATCGTTAAATCGAAATAATAAAAAATTCTGAACCGATCGGTATACTATAAGGTGGGTCTACGACCAATATTTTTTGGTGTTACAAACATCAGCACAAACTTATAATACCCTGACCACATAGTGGTGTAGGGTATAATGACCACATAGTGGTGTAGGGTATAAATAGAAGTTTCTGAAATACATTTCGAAAAATTTTAAATGCAATTAGAATTTTATTAAATACATTTGGAAAATTTTGGAATACAAATAAAATAGTCTTTTTAAATACATTTGGAAATTTCTGAAATACATTTGAATTTTTAAATACAAATGGAAGTATTTTAAATGCAATTTTACAATTGTGAAATACAGATTTAAAATTTTTAAATACAAGTGAATAATTTTGCAATGTATTTGGAAAAATTTAAAATACATATAGAATTTTCTTAAATACAAATAAAATATATTTGTGTTTATGTCTCTTGTCATTTTTTAGCCAAAGTTAAGAAAATTACGAAGTTTTGGGGAAAAAAATAAGGAATAAATTCCATATTAAAATTGTAACCGGTTAATCGACCTGTTTTAACCGATTATTCTGATCGAATAATTATTTGAGTTTTGAATTATTTGTTTCGAAATTAACCGAAATAGAGGTGATTAATCGAGGAATCGGTTAATCGATTAACCGAATTGGAAACACAAATTTTATAATAACAAATTAAGTTATTTCGATCAAAAATAAAATTTACTAAATTTCTTGTAAAGGAATTTTTCGTGTACATTGCACGGTTTGGAAGCGAGAAAGATTCTAATTTAAAATTTCGTCAAATTTAAAAAAATATTTTAAACAAACACAATTTTCAAAAATCTTAGAAACATATTTAAGTCAACTCTAAACTGTTAATAACAACCACAAAGTGAGGTTGAAGCTTTAGCTTTTCAAAATAGTCTAATTTTAGTCAAGGATAGACAAGACTCCATTAGGATACCTCTAAAGGACATCATCTTAACTTGGAAACGAATCGACGGATTGTTATGAAATTTGGCAGAAAGAATACATTAAGTATTAGTAGCAAAGCCCTTAAGTTTGAACTAAATTTTGTATTTTCCAGAAAACGAAAATCGCTACATCCACTTAAGTAACAGCACAAAAAATTCTGATCACCTCGGTAACTTAAGTGGTCAAAATATGGGGTTAGAAGATGGAAGAAAATATGAGACAGGTTGATCTTAGATTTCTCTTCTCTATCAAATATCCAAAGTTCATACTCTTCAGAGAGTAGAATTGTTTGCACGAGATTTTCTTCAGGAAAATGGGTGCACTTTTCAGACTTTTTCTATAAAAACATGGAGGTTTTCATAGGATAAGCTACCAGGATTACTGAAATTTGAAAATTACGAAAATTTGATCAAAAATTGTTTTTAAAAGATTTTTTTTTGTTTGAATAAATTATAATCATAATGTCGAAAGTGTTTTTTAAGATTACGAGTCTGAGAATGGGCAAACCAACAGCCGAATAGAAATGGGTCCCTTGCCCACCCCAGAAAAATTGTCTAGGTACGCCAATGTGTTAGATCTAGATTAGAATATGCTTCTTTTATATGGAGTCCCAATGCTGCTTCTCATATAGCCCGTATTGAGAAAATTCAAAGGAAGTTTATTAAATTTGCACTCCCATTTTTAAATAATCATAATTCTTTTGATATTCCATCTTTTTTAATTCCCTCTTACGAGGATAAATGTGAATTTATTTCTTTGCGAACTCTTGAAACTCGTCGGAAAATTGCGGCCTTAACATTTTTGCATGGTATTATTTGTGGTATTATTGATTCCCCTGAATTGTTAGATTTAATTTCAATATATGTTCCTCCGAGATCATTTAGATATATAAGTAAGTTTTTCCACATTGATATACACGCTACTCAATATGCTCTGAATGAACCACTTAATAAATCTATGAGGTTATTTAATATGTGTTGTAATCATTTGGATATAAGTGTTTCTCAATCTGATTTTAAAACCTTATTAAATAATATATTTTAAATTAGTTTTTAAGATGCTAGTCTGTAAGGATAAATTGTATCCATAGACTGAAATTAAATAAATAAACAATAAAAATAATAATATAGTCGGCATGCCCGATTTTCAATTCTTTTACTCATTTCATCTTATGTTCAGCAAACGGATTCTGTTGATTTTTGCAGTTTCTTCTGCATAGCCCTTTTGAACTAATTTTTTAGTATCTTTTGCAAACATTTTTTTATGTATGCCCAGCAAGATATTGGTAATGACACCTCATAACTATCTGCATTACCAAAAATGATACATCATTACCTTTTGCATTATTTTATAATATAAAATAATGACTTCCTAATAACGGCCTATTGTATTCATTGTTTCTAAATATAAAAGAATGACTTACTGGTATTAGTTTAAATAAGTACTTTTTACACAGTTAAATTTTATACATTTTTATTTATTATATGTAAATATGTTTTATGTTTAAATTTTTATGACGAGTCCTAAAATTACACACTAAAGAAAACTTAAATTTTTATTTTTAAGAATCAAGTAAGCAATCGGATAACCACTTTTAATTCAACTTTTTGGAAGCATGTGTGTAACCACTTATTATTCAAAATCTCATAACTACTTATTTCTCATTTTTTCGTAAGCGAGCGGGTAAGCGTGACTACTTATAAAAACGACCACGCCAAACAAAAATAATGAGTTTAGACGCCAAAAAGTAAGTTGTGCGGAGCTTTGAATTTCTATTATATAACCACTTATTTGGTAATGAAAGATTTTGCTGGGATCGACACAAAAAGTTATACTGAGGCGATCGGTATGCTAAAACGTGGGAAACTAGTTGAAAAGTGTGCTTTGGGCAAAAATTTGATTTTGATAAAATAAATCGCGAGGTTTTTATCATCATAATAATGAATAAAAAGCGAATATTATATATTTGAACAGAGAAATTTCTATTTTAGATGAAATGGCCCTGCGAAACACGATAAAAACACAATTTCAAATCCCAACAAAGGGGGTTATTTCATTATGAAACTTCTTTTCAGCCTTTATTTCATTGAGGGTTATTTCGTAGCACATATTTTCCCTTTAAAAAAACTTAATTTTTTAGGTCCAATTTTATTACAAGTTGTTTTCCATTTTTGTGCAATTTTCTGCTACTTTTTATTTCTCTGATTTTGAGGCATTTTCTCATCGAAACATTTAAACTTCTTTCAATCTAGAATTTTATAAAATTTCCCAGAATTTTCTGATAATCGAATTTGCG
Source organism: Leucophora obtusa (assembly GCA_949987735.1). Lineage (NCBI taxonomy): Eukaryota > Metazoa > Arthropoda > Insecta > Diptera > Anthomyiidae > Leucophora > Leucophora obtusa. The sequence goes on from OX465295.1 coordinate 372,038,993, forward strand.
AGTTCTGTATTAACCATATTTCTTTAAACAAAAAATGGTGGCAGTACAGAGTTTTATTCATTTTAAAAGACGATTTACAAGCTCTATGAAAAATTTCACCATTATGGAGTTAAAGCACACATTTTTGTAGCGAAAATTAACATTTAACTGAATTTTTAGCTGGTCTTCTAATAGTTTAAATTTTTTGAAAATATCCAACAAAATGTCGCGTGCCACCTAAAATCCACTCGCGTGTCATAATTTTGCCAGCCCTGGACTAGAACTATGCAAATGCAATTTTGTACTTCAAAATTTTGAAATGTTAGTTTGGTGCTTTTTTACCCCTTTTTTTGGTTATTTTTTTAACCTTTTTTATACGATTTTACAAAGCTAAAATATGTTTTCTTTGACTTAAATTTTTCAAAAATTAATATAGTGCTTTTTTACCCCATTTTTGGTTAATTTTTACCCTTTTTACCCGTTTTCACAATGCTCACGGTGCTTTCCTGTCTTCAAGAGTTGGCAACACTGTGCACGATGCAAAATCAGTATGACCCGAATACGAACATTAAAATACTATGCATGTCAGGGATAATAAATAGAATTTTTAAAATAGTACTAACCAGCTTAAAAGATAGTATTTTTTTGACCTCTATAGTACTAGTAGTAACAGGGGGTATCCATTAAGGTGTTTTAAGATTTCCAAAAATTTCCACACACGAATGAGAAGAAAAACAGAAAGAATTTGAAGAAATTTAACAGCGAACGAGAGAAAATGAAGGACGTCGCGATAACAATAAATTTAATTAAACGGGTTTACAAGCAAAAAACATCATTAAAAACAATAAAAAAAAAATAATTAAAATTGATTATTTATTATTTATTTCACTCTTAAAGTTGTTTTTGTTACCGCTTTAATCAATAATCATAAGAAACAATAAAAACAGTGCTCTGTTAACTTTTCGTTTTTCCTTTTGTTTCTCTTATTCTTCACTGCAATTAACAGAATCCCAATCCATATACATTTTAAGGGAACCAAAGAGTACACTTTTTTCGTATGGGAACTCTTAGCCTTTATCCTCGTTGGTAGTAATGTGTAAATAGTACTAAATGAGTCAGAGGAGTACCATAGTACTTTTTAGGTTCCAATAGTACCACAAAAAGTACTATAGTACTAACTTTATCATCCCTGATGTATGTGTTTACTATATCCCTGCAAAAATTACAATACGAAAATGTTTCGCAATCGTATCGCCTGGAAGAAAAACTTTATTGCGGCAATAATCATATTCTTATTGCGGAAGATCCCCCCTTCGGGAGTAAATGTCCTCTCTATAGCGATACTCCCAAGCAATACGAAAGCGATACTTCTGAATGATAAATCGGCGATATCCCTAATTTATCGCCTGGAAGATAAAAAGGTGATTAACTCCTCGAAATAAACAAAACAATTTTTAATTTTCATTATTAAATTTAACTCTGAAAAAGAATATCTGCATACATAATCCATTGACAAGAACAGTAATTATCTTGTTGCCATCATACCCGGTTTTTTCCGCGCACTAAATCTTTATTTTTCAACGAATTTGTTTCCCCTATTTCTTATAATTGTGTTTTGTACAAATTTTTTTATTATTTTTCCAACATTTTCAAAAATTTTAAACGAATTGTGTTTATCTTCCAGATGATAAAAAGGTGATATTGCCGCAATATTATCATAAAAAAATTATGACAAAAAACACAATTTTTGATTTGGTTTTTCCAAATATCTTCCAAATGATAAAAGGAAGACAATTGCAAAATACTACTTGATTATTATCATTCAAATGAAAAATAGAAGATATCGATTTATTATCTTCTTGGAAGATATCTTCCAAATGTTTGCAGGGATAGATGTGTTTACTATATATGTATGTGTTTACTATACTATACATGTGTTTATACGTGGATGAGTTGAATGAGCTAAATGATTTAAGTCAATAGTGAGTATTATAAGTATTTTTCTAAAATTATTAAATATAATGAATTGATTGGATGGGTCAAATAGATTTGCGGTGGTATGAGTATGATGACGACGTTGGATTCATATTTATTGCAACTTAAAATTATAAATCAACTTCATTGTGAGTATGAATGCGTCAGAGTGGTTGAATGTCAATGATTTCTAATCACTTATACTTTAAATTTCAGTATTGACTATGAATAGCAAAAAATCGATTCATTGCTGATCTCTGCTGTTAATGTGACTCGCAAGTTCATAAGTTTTTGTCCCATATTTGGTAGATCAGATTCGAAAAGTAATTACACAGCATAATAATAGTATTGGCCCATCTTTAGATCTAGTTCCCAACTATATTTCCGATTTTCTCCTAAGTATGCCTAAAATTGTGCCAAATTTCTTACTGATTTTCTAATTTATTTTAAGGTCAAATTTGGAGTTGTGTCGAAAATTCAGACCCGAATATTATTGTAGTTGACTTTCAACCAGTCTGGCGTAGGGTATCATCATATAGTCGGCATGCCCGACTTTAATGTTTTTACTCATTTTGTTTTGATTTAGATTTTGATTACTGACAGCCTGACCGCAGACTTAAGGCTTCATTAGTCTAATCGTAAAGTAAAAAAACGTATCTGTAATCTATTCAATGTGTTAAAATAATATAGAAATATATTTTCATCTTTTTTCTATGCATTGAAACTGTTGTCAAGTAAAATCGTAAAAAAGTTCTGTTGAAAATAGAAATTTTCTATTTTATTACTTGACTTTTAATTCTATGCACAAGAAAAAGATAAAAAATACAATATTTTTATTTTTCGTACTCTTTTTATTCATTATGTGAATGATACGTTACTTTTTTTACGATACTTCCAATCTAATTTGGGCTTTAGATTTATTCGTATGACTTTTGGTGGTATGTAGAATAAAAACGTTGAACAGAAAGAACAAGTTTAAATGAAAAGTTGATTATTTGCATGGGAAAACATATTTCCACATTGCACTTTATGGGCGGATGCATTAGACGACGTCATTATGATTAGACATCAAAGATTTGTTTTTTATTTTGTTTTTGTGTTTTTTTTTTGTGTATATTCAAAGGTTGTTGCACAAAGTACTAAGCCATCACCAAATGCAACAAGACCCTATACGAAACCTACCTCGAGCACCAGCAGTAGTACAGAAACATCAGCATCGTCATCATCGCATTACAATTCAAAACCAACGACGACAACAACAACAACATCATCATTCGCCACAACTCTTGAGCAAAAACCTCTTTTACAGCCGGCGGCTGCAGCAACAACAGGTGCTTTACCAACGAAAACATCGCAAATACCAACGTCCTCTCAGAAGCCATCCACAACAACAACAACAACAATAACATCTACATCTACAACAAGTCATCATTATCATCATACATTACCAACGCATCATAATCTCAGTGCAGTCGAATCGAATGAAATTGGAGATAATTTCGATGAAACTAGCGCCACCATTAAAACCATATCAGCCGCTCGCAGTGGTAAGTTTTTGTCTATTAAACAATTGTTCGTTATCGATATGCATCATCCGAAGTATTTCATCTCATCTCAATCAATCAATAATTTACAGAATGTGGCACCCCAGTTTTAACACGGCCGGAAACACGCATAGTAGGTGGTAAAAGTGCAGCTTTTGGTCGCTGGCCTTGGCAGGTATCAGTTCGTCGTACGTCTTTCTTTGGTTTTTCAAGTACTCATCGTTGTGGTGGAGCTCTTATTAACGAAAATTGGATTGCAACAGCAGGCCACTGTGTTGATGAGTAAGTGTTTTGTTTTTAACTTCTTTCAAATCTTCTTATATGAACAAAAATTAAAAATCATTTGTAATTATGGGTAAACGGCAAAACTAAAAAAAAAGAAAAATAGTTCCGATACTAGAGCTGTTCAAATTGGACAAGTTTATATTTTTCGTCAGCTGCATCTACTTGTGGTCTATGAATTTTTCAATAATACACGCAACGCAACTAGTGGGAATTTGCAATAGATACGAGTATAACCTATTTCATATCAAGCAAGGATTCCGTGGAAATTTTTTGACAAAACTTGGTAGAAGGATAGGCCGGTTTCGTATTAAACATTTTTTGTAATTTTTATGGCTAAGTCGCGCTCTCTAGTGGTGGTATAAGTAATTTGAATTGAAACTTTGACGATCTATACGCACTTACTTAAATTCTTAATATTTTTATTTGGCAACACTAATTGCTCAGTAGTGCGATTTTGGACGACCTTCACGGAATTCGTCGGCGTCCGAACTACGACCACGATCGAATTGACTATACCAGCGATATACTGTCGTTTTTGATGCTGCTTTGCCGCCATACAAAGAACTGAGTTCATCGACACATTCTTGTTGAGATAATCCACGTCGAGAGTTGTGAAAAATAATCCAACGAAAACCTTCTCTTGAAATTTCCATTTTTTGGCCAAATTGAATTTTTTAACTCACTGTAAACAAAACAAATAGCACTTGTACATCAAAACATTGTAAGTACGTTTATGCTAAAAAATGTAAAATTTTATTATGATGTTGCCAGCTTTTAGCTATTGACATTAGTGTTGCCAGTTCCCGAAATATAAATAGCACCCCTCGTACTATATATGACCATATCTTGTTTAAATGGTATCACATATGATAATATATGGTTTAAATGGCACTACATATGACAATATATAGATTAACTGGCATCATATGTACTAATATATAGCTCTATATATAAATATATATGCAATAAGATCAGCCATGCTGTGTAATATACACCATATCTAATATTATAAAGGACGACATGTAATTAGATGAAATTATATATGGCAAAATATAAGAAAAAATTCAAAAATAGAACGTCATATATAATTATATATGTGTATTCATAACGGCATGTATAGTTATATCCCGAGTAAAAAAAATTATATATAATCATATGTGGCATATTTTACAATATATAATTAGAGATGTGGTTATGTATGATATATATGAGGTTTTTTCCGAAAAATTTTCCTTATATTATGCCATATATAATTTCATCTAATTAGATATCGGCCTTCGTAATATTAGATATGGCATATATAATTATATATTACATAACATGGTTGATCTTATTGCATATATAGTTATATATAGAACTATATCTTAATATATATGGTGGCATTTTAGCAATATATAATTATATATGGTATCATTTAAACAATATATAATTATATATGGTGAAAGTTAAACTAGATATTATCATATATGGTGCCATTTAAACAATATATGGTCATATATGGTACCTCATAAACCAAATCTTTAATTCAGTTCCAGATATGATAATATATGGTACTATATATAGTGCGATATATATTTATATATGGTGCTATTTAAGCAATATATTATCATATACGGTGACATTCAAACCATATATTATCATATATGGTGCCATTCAAACCATATATTATCATATATGGTACCATTTAAACCATATATTATCAATATATGCCCATATATGGTACCTCATGAACAATATTTTTAATACAGTTCCACATATGATAATATATGCTACCATATATAGTGCCATATATATTTATATATGGTGTTATTTAAGCAATATATTATCATATTTGGTGCCATTTAAACCATATATTGTCATATATGGTGCCATTTCAACAATATATGCTCATGTATGGTACCTGATGAACGACATTTTTAATACAGATGCAGATATGATAATATATGCTACCATATATAGTACCATATACTTTGATATATCGTATCATTTAAACAACCCGAGGAAAAATAGTTACATATAGTCATATATGTGATTAAGTTATATCTGTATAAATATATAGTTTCATCCGAAGAATGGCCCGATATATTTTTATCAATTGTTTATCAATTTTTATCTAAATGTAACAGTTTAGATCTGACCTGATTAAATTATGAAATTGTATCAGATTTTTGACCTGATACAATTCTATCGGTTTGATCGTAATTGGTTCAATTTTACATAAATGAAATATAATTGTATCCGACATTTACCTTATACAATTGTATCAAAGTTTTAAACTGATATCAGGTCAAAATTGGGATATAACTATATAATTTTGTATACAGATATATCTATTTGGACCTAAACTGATACCATGTAATATAAACCAATAAAATTGTATCAGGTCAAAAATCTGATACAATTTCATCTGATTAACACATAATTTAATCAGGTCAGATCTAAACTGATGCAATTAGATAACAACTGATACAAATAAGAACTGATACAATTTTATCGGGCCATTTTTCGGATCAAATGGTATATGGATGAATCTAAGTTATATATTACCATATAAAGCTCCATATTGGTGCCATTTAAACAATATATTGTCATATATGGTGCCATCATATATGGTAACTCATCAGCAACTACAATATTAACTGTATTTCAGAAGCTATTAAATGTATTTCAGAAATTTTAAATGTATTTTAGAAATTATGGAATGTATTTCAGAAATTTAATAATTGTATTTCAGAAATAATCAAATCTATTTCAGAACTTGTTGATGGTTTATCATAGTTAATAGAGAAAAATTTCTAAATTACATTTCATAATTTCTGAAATACAATTGATAATTTCTGAAATACAGTTTGATAATTTCTGAAATACAGTTGTGAATTTCGGAAATACAATTAATAATTTCTGAAATACAATTGATAAAACTGAAATTCAATTGACTAGTTCTGAAATACAATTCATAAATCTGAAAAATAATTGCTAAGTTCTGAAATACAATTGATAAAACTGAAATTCAATTGATTATTTCTGAAATACAATTGATAAATTTTAAAACAATTAATACAATTGGAAATGGTGTAGAGCGTTAAAAATATGTAAATAAAATTATTTTTTAAAAAAATTCCATTTAATAAAAAAAATATAATTTTATAAAAACATTTGCAGAAAATAAAATTATAATTTTATAAAAAGAAATTCTTTTGAATGGGGGAAATGTTTTTAGTTGATCTGTTATTTTTAAGTAAATGAATGTTATTTTAGTTTGACTCAAGATCATAAATTAATATCACTTTCTGTTTAAATTATTTTCAAATCACAGAAAGATGATACAATTTTTACCAGTAAATTACAAAGAATAAAAATGATTGAAAAAATTTCGATAAGACCAGCAAGGAGAATGCGCATTTTTATAAAAAAAAATGCATAGCCGTGAAAGGTATCGAACTCGAGATCTTCTGATTTTAAACCTTATTTTAACAAAATATTTAAATTTTTATAAAATCAGTGATCTTCCACTGTATTATTTTTTGAACTATTGTCAATATCTGTCTGGGATCTTATTTAATCCCAAATAAATGGAGATCTTACGTAGTACCCAAATATAATGCGGGATCTAATTTTAGCTGTCATTTTTCTGGATAGTTCTAGATGTCAATCTCCAAATATATTGCTGTTTCTAATTCGATCTGCAATTTATGGGATAAATTAAGATCCTACCAAATCCCCAAATATATCACTGGATTTAATTCGATCTGCAATTTATCGGAAAAGTTAAGATCTTACGCAATCCCGAAGTATATTACTGGATCTAATTTTATCTGTAATTTTTTGGATAAATTTAGATCTTACTTAATCCCCAAATATATTGCTGGATCTAATTCGATCTTCCATTTTTCGGATCAAATTAGATCTAAGTTTATCCACAAATATATTGCTAGATCTAATTAGATCTGCCAAAATTGAGATCAAATTAGATCTATATTTATCCCTAAATATATTGCTGGATCTAATTCGATCTGCCACTTTTTCGGATCAAATTAGATCTAAGTTTATCCCCAAATATATAGCTACATCTAATTCGATCTGCCACTTTTTCGGATCAAATTAGATATACGTTTATCCACAAATATATTGCGGGATCTAATTTGATCTGCCAAAATTGAGATCAAATTAGATCTAAGTTTATCCCCAAATATATAGCTGGATCTAATTGGATCCGCCATTTTTCGGATCAAATTAGATCTAAAAATATCCGCAAATATATAGCTGGATCCGCCAATTTTCGGATCAAAATAGATCTAGGTTTATCCCCAAAGATATCACTGGACCTCCCAATTTTGAGATATAACTTGATCTTAGTTTATCCCCATATATACAATGGGATCTAATACGATATGATTGGATACACCCAATTTTGAGATCTAATTGGATCAGCTAGATATTAGAGCAGATCTTAAACAATATCAAATTGGATATGATTAGATATTGCGCGAGATCAATTTTTTTTACTCGGGATATTATAATATTGTATATTATCAGATGAAGCCGCATATGATTATATATAGACCTTTTGCTCGGGTGTTTATGTGTATCATTAACATTCGGCGCTGTTCTAAGTTTCGAATCCACATAAAAAAATTCTAAAGTGAAACATTCCGAATCTTTTTACTGTTCTGTGATCCACATCCGAATTATCTTTTTCGTTTTATTTCGTGTAGAAAAAGCTTGAAGAAAGTAAAACGAATGTATACATTTTTGCAACAATTAATATATAAAAATGTATCTAAAAATTTGTTTAAAAATTTTAAAATTTGTTCGAAACAGCAAATTTTTGAAATTTTTAATTCCGTGTGATTTTACAAATCCACTCTTATTAAAAAGTTTAGGAACTCAGAACAGGGGTGATTAACACAGTTTTTGCTATATGATTTTATGTGGTTATATATAAACTTTCGGGAAATATTTGAAAGATATTATAATATATGAATACAAATGGATGCAAGCCATTTTATGCACTAGTAGAAAAAAGTCCGTAAAAATTTAGTTAAAACTACTAAAAATTTGTTAAAAATTATGCTGGACAAAAAAACTGCTAAATTATCAGATTATATTTGCTAGAGGTATATTAGTAATATAAATATATATAAAACTGTTAAATGTATAGAATTTTAGTTATATTTGAGTTAAATTTTTGTAAATGGAAAATAGCAAATTAACCTGCTAAAATCAGCAAAAACTTTGCTTTTGGCCAAAAAAATCAAAAAAAAAAAATTTAATTTTCCAAGTTAAATACAAATAAAAATGGAGCCTTTTGAAAATTGCAGTTTACAATTTTTTTAGCAAATATTTCTTCTGATTTCAACTAAATTTAGCTTAAAAATAGAAAAAATTTTATAGATATAACAGTTTTTTTTGTCTGCTAATATTTAGCAAAATTTTCTGCAGATTTTACAGTACAATTTGTTATTTTCAATTAACTAAAAGTTAGCTTATATATAACTAAAATTCTGTAAATTTAACAGTTTTAATTTTGCTGTTCTTATTTCACTAGTATTTATCAAAACCCGAGTAAAACGGGTTATACATTATGTTATATTATTTAATACAATTATGTCTCGTTATATATTGCTTTGTATGGCACTATATATAATAAGACGTAATTTTCGTCTTTCGAAAAATTTTTATATGACCCAATATCTTAATATATCTTTTTACATATTTTGTCATATTTAATCAGATCTCGACCATGGAATTTAAATTGTAAGACAAATATAGCCCAGTTTCATGTTCAATTTAAATTTCATTTAAGATTTTATCGAAATCAATTACAATCCATTTTTAATTGGAAAATATTATTTTACAAAAACAAATTTTGATAAAAGTTCAACTGATTTAAAAAGTAATAACATGAAAACGAAAAACCGGTAAAATATTTTTGATTGAATCTGAGTGATATTATCTGACAGATGACCAATACACAGAGCTTTGAAGAATTAATTCCTTAATTCAATTTTTCAATTCTGAATTAAAAATTCGATGAATTAATTCACTAAGCACCATATATTGAATGGAATTAATTCATATTTGCTTTCGTTCGATTTATTTTGCTACGAATTAATTCAATTGCAATAGTTCTTTTTATTAAATCAAATGAATTAATTCACCGGTGAACGCGTTCAATTTTATAAATCGAACGGGAAAAAAAGTGAATTAATTCCTTACTGAATTAATTCACCACTGAATTCATTCAATTTCATTTTCATTCAGTGAATTAAAAAAAAATAAAATTACATTCAGTGAATTAAAAAAAAAAAAATAATAAGTTCACTGAATTGAAAAAAAAATAAAATAAGTTCACTGAATTGAAAAAAAAATAAAATAAGTTCACTGAATTCAAAGCCTGTTTTCTGCCGTTCAGTAGAAGAAAACAATAATGTACAAATGAAATGTTTAAATAAGCAATTTTACAGCGTGTGCTAGTAAAAATAAACAAAATAGAAACCGGATGCTGTTTATCAACCTACATGATTCAAAAATAAAGCCTTTTACTATTAAAAATAAAAACTTTACAGATATAGATAAATTTGAAAAAAATATAACTATTAATTTTTCAAACTAGTTATATAGTTATATTTTTTTCTATTTCTAGTGTGAATTAATTCAGTAAGGAATTAATTCACTTTTTTCCGTTCGATTTATAAAATTGAACGCGTTCACCGGTGAATTAATTCATTTAATTTAATAAAAAGAACTATTGCAATTGAATTAATTCTTTGAATTTGTTGTTTGATGAACGCATTCAGTTGAACGAATTCAGTGAATTACTTAAGAAAAGGAATTCATTCAATTGTAGAGAAAATTGAATTCGATTGGTAGTGAATTCATTCAAAAAGGAATTAATTCTTCAAAGCTCTGCCCATACATTATCGACGTTGAAAATATTATGTTAAAAGAGTTAATACTTAACATACGCAGCCAGACTTTGTATAGGATTTCGTACCAGATATGTATAGCAACAAAATAAGCCTATTGATTTAAAAAAGAAACATTTATTTTCCTTATATAATCTATGGTATATTCTTGTTTTAAATGAACTCTTAATATCTTAGTAAATTCAAATTGAAATTCATTTTCATTTAAAATGTTATAAATTTACATCGAAACAACAGATTATTTTATATTGAAATTGAATATTGGGCCATATTAATAAAAGTTAGCCAATTCTTCGGAGTAATTATTTTGGTTTAGGAATAACGTAGCACCAAATTTATGAATGAGCTTGAAGGATGTCATGAAATACAAATGAAAATTCTAACTAAATATATGAAAAATTTTTAAACGATTATTTCAAGACATTTAGTGGGTTATTTTGTAAAACGCAACGCCTTGCGTTGCGTTGATTTGTATGTAAATTGTTATTGTTACAAAAACAATTTGTATGGAAAACAACGCAACGCAAGGCGTTGCGTATTACAACATAACCCCCTTAATTTTATTAAAAACTCATGACAAATTTGTTATCACAATTTTAATGTATTTTTCTCATTTTAAAATGAGTAGCCCAAAAATTAAAGCTTCATTTGAACTTTTCTCACATTCAAAATAAAAATTTCACCTTCAGTGAAAAATCCAGTAATGTTTTATGCAAAATTATTTGAAATTTCATTTTATTTAGAATATTTTTATTTTATGGATTATTCTTGAACTATACTATAGCTGTGTTTTCGAATTAACTTTATCCGTTAACTCATAAAAAACCTCAAAGTGTATAAAAACGCTTTTAAGACAAAAATTAACACCCCGACTAAAAAAGATGTTATATAATCATATATCACCATATATAAACCAATATATACGTACATATCTAATTTGATCCGAATATTGGAATATATAATTATATCAAGCGAGATAAGCATGTTATCTCACCTGATACAATTTGATCCGAAAAATGGGATACATATAATTTGATGAAGATTTTCAAAGAAAATTTTAGTAAATATTGAGATCACTTATTTCATTCATATTAAATCTAATGCTTAATGTTTATAATAATTTTTGCTAATAAACTTGGAAATAGGTGACAAAATAAAACATTACAAAAATTTGTCGGAACAACTTTTTCTAGGTTAGAGTTTTTATCTTTCTTATAAAATAACTGAATTAACTAATTAGAAATTTATTAATTCAGTACGAAGCCAATTTCCTTATTATGAATTAATATAATAAGTACTTTTTTTTCAAAAACTGCTATTTTTCTTCATCAGGATACTCTCCTGACAAATACTTCACAGAGTTTTTGCTTTCAAAAAACCTCTACACTTTCAGGAATGAACAGACGATCTTTTCGGGGATTACGCCACCACTTTCTAAAGAAAACTGATGAAGGGGACCTGGAAAATCCCCGAAAAGAGCCTCTTTTCATTCCTGAAAGTGTAGAGGTTTTTTGAAAGCAAAAACTCTGTGAAGTATTTGTCAGGAGAGTATCCTGATGAAGAGAAAAAAACAGTTTTTGAAAAAAAGTACTTATTATGTTAATTCCTGAATTAATAATTTTCTAATTAATGAATTAGAAAGGTCGAAAAAAAACAAATTTTATTTTTTAAAATAAAAATTAAAAACCAACATGATAAAAAATTAACTTTCACAATTAATTTTTTTTTACGGAAAAATAAATGAACTTAAACCATATTTATTTCAACATATGTTTGTCTAATTTTTAAATTTAAAAGTAAAAATAATTATTTCTACCTTTAATTCCACAATGAAAAAAAAAAAAATTTCCTTTATTTATTTCTTTAAAATTATTTTGAGTTTAATAAAGAGTATTTTGCTAACTATTTGGAAAATATATGTTAAATTCAATTATAAACATTTATTTATATGTCAAAGTGAAAAATTCAAAACCAGATCCACAATTTCGGAGTTCTTTTTTTAATTTTTATAGTGCAATTAAACTTTATAAAATTTTGTATAATTAGATATCATGTCAGATAAATTTATACATAAAATTAATACAATTTTATATTAACTTTGTTATATATTTTGATATAAGATTGCTTATACGCCATTATATACAATTATGTATAAACTATATTTGCAGATCTCTTAATATATGCCTGGAGACCAAATCGCATATGATTATATATAACGTCATATCAAACATATTTATAAAACCAAAGTGTTAATATAAATGTATATGGTCATATAAAGCCACACATATAAACATTTATAATTATATCAAATCATATAAGATTATATGAAAACTTTTTTAGTCGGGACATTACTTTTCGTATGCACGTTAACTTTCAACACGGATAATTATCAACGTTGAAAACTCAACGTATATACATTTTCACATCTAACGTAACTTATTCGCGTTACTTTCTAGGAACTTTTGATGAAGTAGGTTCGATTATAACGGAAAAATTACAAACATAACCTGTTTAAAAATTTTTTATACTACAATCGGTTTAACGTAGATTTGCTTTAAAGACTTAATATTGATAGGCATGAGACAAAATACAGCTTATAGCTCCTAAAAGTACTCATTAATAAGTAGATACTTTTTATGTATGCAGTTTCATATAGACTCCAAAAGTTACTAGATTTGCTTAGATTAGTTACGAAGGCACTACGCACCGCGACCAATATAGATATTTTGTGCTGCTACTAGATTTGCTTAGTTTACACGATACACGAAACCTTACGTGAATCCCCCATTGTTTTTCAGTGCAATATTTAATAAAAACAAAAATTCCAAAATTTTAATCAAATTGGACCTAATTGCATCAAATTTTAACTATTAAGATATTATTTAATACAATAATGTCTGGTCAAAATTCGGATTAAATTGTATATAATTTAAGTAATTAAATCCAATTTGATCCACGTAGATACAATTGTATTCACCATTTTTCGGATTAAATTGTATCTGATTAGTTATTGTATTTCATCAAATTAGATATGTCACCATATCATCTTTTCTAATCGGGTAGTAACTTCGTTACATTTAAACGAATGTTACATTTTAACTCACTTAATTTGAGTGAAATTATCTGACGGTTACCCATACATTACCCAGCAAAATCTTTCATTACCAAATAAGTGGTTATATAATAAAAATTCATAGCTCCGCACAACTTATTTTTTGGCGTCTAAACTCATTATTTTTGTTTGGCGTGGTCGTTTTTATAAGTAGTCACGCTTACCCGCTCGCTTACGAAAAAATGAAAAATAAGTAGTTATGAGATTTTCAATAATAAGTGGTTACACATATGCTTACAAAAAGTTTAATTATAAGTGGTTATCCGATTGCTTACTTGATTAAGGAAATACATTCAGAAAAATTTAAGTTTTCTCTAGTGTGTAATTTTAGGACTCGTCATAAAAATTTAAACATAAAACATATTTACATATAATAAAAAAATTTAACTGTGTAAAAAGTACTTATTTAAACTAATACGAGTAAGTCATTATTTTATATTTAGAAACAATGAATACAATAGGCCGTTATTAGGAAGTCATTATTTTATATTATAAAATAATGCAAAAGGTAATGATATATCATTTTTGGTAATGCAGATAGTAATGAGGTGTCATTACCAATATTTTGCTGGGTAGTTTAAGGAAATACATTCAGAAAAATTTAAGTTTTTCTAGTGCGTAATTTTAGGACTCATCATAAAAATTTAAACATAAAACATATTTACATATAATAAATAAAAATGTATAAAATTTAACTTTGTAAAAGTACTTATTTAAACTATTACGAGTAAGTCATTATTTTATATATTGAATCAATGAATACAATAGGCCGTTATTAGGAAGTCATTATTTTATATTATAAAATATTGCAAAAGGTAATGATATATCATTTTTGGTATTGCAGATAGTAATGAGGTGTCATTACCAATATTTTGCTGGGTATCGACGTTGAAAATATTATGTTAAAAGAGTTAACACTTTATATGGGATTTCGTACCACATATATGTATATAGCAACAAAACAAGTATATTGATTTAAAAAAGAAACATTTATTTCCCCTATATAATTTATGTTATAGTCTTGCTTCAAATAAACTCTTAATATCTTACGGTGGGTCTCATACTGCAGGTTTAACTTTAATTTAACTATAAACAAAAGAAAATGTCAAAAAAAATGTACACAAAACAACAACAATTTTTTTGGGTTAACTATTAACTAAAGTTTAAACCTGAAGTATGAGACCCACCGTTAGTAAATTCAAATTGAAATTCATTTTCATTTAAAACGTTATAAATTTACATCGAAACAACAAATTCTTTTATTTTTAAATTGAATATTGGGTCATATTAATAAAAGTTAGCCAATTCTTCGAAGTAATTATTTTGGTTTAGGAATGACGTACCACCAAATTTATCCATAGGCTTGAAGGATATCAAAATATCCTATGAAATCAAAACAAAAAAATTGTATACCCGCAAGCAGACTAAAATTGTGTAATAAATAACTTAAACACCTAATAAAAATTCCCCCTATTAGTGAAATGTAGTTTTTTTATTCATACTATTTACAAATTTAAAACATTTTTAAACGATTATTTCATGACATTATTCTCATTTTTTTAAGTGAAAGCCCAAAAATAAAAGTTTCATTTGAACTTTTCTCACTTTCAAAATGAAAATCTCACCTTTAGTGAAAAATCCAGTAATGATTTATGGAAATTATTTGAAATTTCATTTTATTTAGAATTTTTTTATTTTATGGATTATTCTTAAAGTATACTATAGCTCGTATAAGTACTGATTAATGTGTAGATACTTTTTATGTATGCAGTTTCACATCAAGACTCGCAAACTTATTAGATTTGCTTAGTTCACACGATACACGAAACCTTACGTGAATTCCCCATTGTTTTTCAGTACAATATCACTATGCGACAGTCAAAATCGGGATGGGATGAAACCAACGGGAAATGTTATATCGGTCAAAAACAAGTTATACGTTTCGCTGGGTCACCCCTAGGCGTTTCGCTGGGTCACACCTAGGAATCGAGATATATCTTTTTTTTGACATAACTCGAGAACCACTTTTCATATATGAAAAAAAAAATATTTTTTGCCTAAAATATTAAAAAAAAGTAATAAACAAAAGGTTATTGATTTTTATGGTAGCGGTAACAAACATTTATTTTTACCGGCAAAACTGTTGAGTATATAGAAAAACGTTATATGAACAGATTAAAGGAATTGTAATTTTTAATTTTTTTAAAATTGTTTGAGCAAAATCGGACTAGTGGTTCTCGAGTTATGTCAAAAAAAGACCACCAAAGGTCAAATCGATATATCTCGATTCCTAGGGGTGACCCAGCGAAACGCCGGGACACGTATAACTTCTTTTTTACCGATATAACTTTCCCCGGTAGTTTGAACCCTTCCCGATCACTGACCCCTACCATTTGTCTCACAGTGTATTTAATAAAAACAGAAATACGAAAATTTTTATCCAACTGGACCTAATTGCATCAAATTTTAAATATTAAGATATTATTTCATACAATAATGTCTGGTCAAAATTCGGATTAAATTGTATATAATTTAAAGTAATTAAATCCAATTTGATCCACGTAGATACAATTGTATTCACCATTTTTCGGATTAAATTGTATGTGATTAGTTATTGTATTTCATCAAATTAGATATGTCACCATATCATCTTTTTTAATCGGGTAGTAACTTCGTTACATTTAAACTTCAAAATTTTGAAATATTAGTTTGGTGCTTTTTTACCCCTTTTTTGGTTATTTTTTGAACCTTTTTTAATCGATTTTTCAAAGTTAAAATTTGATTTTAAATTCTTGATTTAAATTTTTCAAAAAAATTATATCGTGCTTTTTTACCCAATTTTCGGTAAATTTTTACCCTTTTTACCCGTTTTCATAATGCTCACGGTGCTTTCCTGCCTTCAAGAGTTGGCAATACTGCATGCTATTGAATAAATTTTACGCTCTTAGTTGAGAGTTTTGTTGCCATTCGTGTTGTGTACGTGTGAAAAGCCGATTATGATAGGCCACTGGTGGCTATGGGTGCCGACCACTGCTTTAGAAGCACAGAAAAAAAAATCGAAATTACGCTTTTATTTTTTTGGTAATAGTTGAAAAACAAATAAGGTAATAAATGGCACATGCACATACACACACACACATGTATACATAAATGGAAGAGTGTGCCACTTCTTACCTTATTTGTTTTTCAACTATTACCAAAAAAATAAAGCGTAATTTCGATTTACTGTCCGTTACTGTATATATATATATTAGAGTTTGTCATAAAAATTGGATTTTCGGATATCATCACTTTTTTTTAAAGTTTTTGCATAGAAAAAAAGAATGGCGTTTTTTTTTCTTTTTTATTTCAACTTCTTCCACTGGCTCAATTCGGCCAAAAACGCTTATTTTAAGTCCCTTTTCCTCCAGAGCAAAAACATTTATAGGAAATCTGACTTTACCATTCGATTCTACAACAAAATCGAATATAAAAAACTTTTTTTTCCACTTTCAAAATGCACCAGATAGCCATTAGAGTGGTTCGAAAATCCACTTTTTTCAAAAACTTTTAAAAAGTTACTTTCCCGAGTAAAAACAGTTACATATAGTCGTATAAAATGAGATGAGGTTATATCTGTATAAATATACTCTTTCATCCGAAAAATGGCCCGATGTAATTGTATCAGTTGTTTATCAATTTTTATCTAGTTGTATTAGTTTAGATCTCAACTAATGAAATTATACATTATTCAGATGAAATTATATCCAATTTTTGACCTGATACAATTTTACCGGTTTATATCTAATGGTATCTGTTTAGATCGTAGTTGGTACAATTTTATATAAATAAAATATATTTGTATCCGACATTTGCCTTATATAATTGTATCAAAGTTTTAAAGCAGATATAATTGCATCAGGTCAAAATTCAGATATAACTATATAAGTTTGTATAGTAATGTATCTATTTGGATATAAACTAATACCATGCGACATAAACCCATAAAATTGTATCAGGTCAAAAATCAGATAAAATTTCATCTGCTTAATATATAATCTAATCAGTTAAGATCTAAACTGATACAATTAGATAAAATGTGATAACCAACTGACACAATTGTATCGGGCCATTTTTCGGATGAAATGGTATATGGATCACATTATGTTATATATTATCATATAAAGCTCCATATTAATTTTTTTTAATAGGGTTCTTATTACACATGGGTACAAAAATTTTGGATACACCGCGAACTGTTAAAAAGTTGTTAGATAATTAAATTTGATTTTTTTTTAATTCAATGAAAAAGTATTTGAGCCGCATTATAAATTTATTTTTTAATAAAGACAAAATAATTTGTAAGTTTTGTAATGGTTATTGCAAAGATTTTTTTTTATTAAACATATTTGATTACTTGATAACTTTTTAACGGGTCGCGGTATATCAACAATTTTTGCGCCAATGTTCTCAGCAGGGAATACATTTTAATTGTGTGTAATAAAAAGTAACTTTTTTGAAATTTCAGAAAACGCAAAAAAAAATGTTTTTTATATTAATTTTTGCTGTAGAATCGAATGGTAAAGTCAGATGTCCCAGAAATGCAGCCGTTTTTGCTCTGCAGAAAATGGGGCTCAAAATAATGAAAGGCCTAAGTTGATTAATTGTTTACATCGCTTTTTGCTATGCTTTTCAAAAAGGCATGAAATGAGCAATACATTTTGATTGCTTAAATATTTTTGCGGTTATTTTATCAAAATTTTTTAAAATGCGGAAAATAGTTATTTTAATGGAAATAAGAGGTTTTACTAAAAATAAGAGGTATTTTTTCTTCACGGAAAAATATGCAGGAATATTTTGCTTTTGAGAAGGCATGATTTTAAATAGTTGCAATGATTTATAATTTGCACTTTCGAGAAGGCATGAATCATCGACATTTTGAAAGAAAAACAGGAGCACTAATTAAAAGCGGTGAATTCATGCCTTTTCGGATCTCGAAACAAGTACTTTCACGCGAGCTATCTCGAACAAAAATCAGGCATGATATCATCAATAATGCAATCGCTTCACTGCTCAACTTTCCCTGACAAAACTGCTTCCAAGCAAGCAGTAATGCTGGGTTATTAACTCTCTATTACTTGATACAGAACATTTTAACACACACAAAACTCTAATGATTTCAATCAGTGTTGCCAACTTTTGGAGTGTAAAAAGCGCAAATTTTTAGCAAAAAAGCGTTTTTTTTCGCTTAAAAAAGCGTAAAAAAGCACTATGCCTTTTTAATAAAAAAATTAAATCAATTTATAAGTAAAAAAGTAATGTACATTAGAGTGTCCCTTAAAAATAGATTTGTTATTACACCCACCAGTTTTATTGGAAATGGTCCCAAATGGAAGAAATCGATTTTTTTTGGAAAACGTTAACCCGTGCCGAAAGTTGGACGAAAATGGCCCAATTTGGGAAAAAAATGTATTACTATTAAAAATTCCCAAAATTCGAAACTTCGAAAAAAAATATTTTTTATTCCATTTATTCATTTAATATAGTCAAAATGATTCAGACATGGAATTTTGACTTCATCGGATATCATTAACCCACTTTAGCCTGGAATCCAAAATGACCCACGAATTTGATAAAAATGCAAAAACGTTTTTTTTTTTAATTAATTTTAAAGATTTTTTCAAATGCCCAATTTCGAGATGTCGATTGCTATTTGTACCACATAATAGTTGATATTAGAGAAAAAAAAATAAATTGGAAAAATGATAATTCGAGTTTGTGTTTGGAGCGATTGCTTTCCAGGACATTTTACAAAAATTAAACAAAATTTGAATGTTTTCATCAAATTTTACACAGTTTTGGGAAAAACATCACTTAAATTTGGTTAGACTATAATTATCTTTACTTTTGTTTAAAAAATCAGAAAAGACCCATTAAACTTAATATTAATTACGATTACGAGATTGTAAAGCCTTTAAATTGATAAAAAAAAAAATCTCAACTGGATAAAAATAATTATTTTATGTAACGTGATCCACATGGGGTTATTTTTTATACTTTTGGCCAAAAACGCCCCACTAGGAAATTTACAGAATAACATCTTTCATAATTTTTTAAAAAAGCGTTTAAAAAACCGCAAATTGTTCTTTCCGAATCGCGTTTTTGCGATTCGCAATACTTCTCAAGTCTGTTTGGAAAAATATGTTCATGGTTGAAAACAATTAACCAATTAACAATTGGAACTAGGTTAAATTTTAATTTACACAGCTTTACAATATGAACTTTTTTCAATGATTTTTACGTTGGTACTATATTTTTAGAGATTTATACATGCTGATTCTAAATATATTTTTAAAATGTCTCAATCACGTCACATGTTTTAGAAAATCGCGGTTAAAAATGCCGAAATACTCTGTGTTTGGCTTATTTTTAAAATTATAGAACTAAAGTTTTAAAAATAGAGTTCGGAATCACGAACTTAAAGACTATATAAATTATTTATGAGAACTAGGGTTTGGGATTTCCCGGACTTTTTTATTTCCCGGGAAACGGGAAATATTTTTGAACAAAATTGTTAATGAAAACCACCTATATAAGTAATTTTTGTTAAAAAAAAAAACACTATTTCAGTAGAAATTCAGTCTGTGTAGTGAGAATTCAAAGTAAAAATATCAGAATGTTGAACATTTGATTTCACATAAATTACTCTAAGCACTGCCAAAGGAATTACATGATTCCAGCAAAAAGCACAAACTACTGGACTGTCGGAAACAAACCGTTTCATCACATTTGGCCCATTAGATATGGTAGCCACAATGTTATTTTCCAAAGACAAATATCACTTCTACACCTTTTGCAATTGTAATTCAGAAAATATCAATTGAAATTCAGAATTTCCATTTGAAATTCAGAAAAAATCAATTGAAATTCAGATTTTCCATTTGAAATTCAGAAAATATCAATTCACAAAAGAGGTATTTGAACATATGTATAAACGGAAATAATTCATTTTATAACCTGGGGTTGGTTTATATATCAGGAAGATGTAATGCTGATGAAATAAGAAGAATTGTAGAAATAAGACTACACCTTTTGCAACTGTAATTCAGAAAATATCAATTGAAATTCAGAATTTCCATTTGAAATTCAGAATTTCCATTTGAAATTCAGAAAATATCATTTGAAATTCAGAAAATATCAATTGAAATTCAGAAAATATCATTTGAAATTCAGAAAATATCATTTGAAATTCAGAAAATATCAATTGAAATTCAGAAAATATCAGTTGAAATTCAGAACATATCAATTGAAATTCAGAAATCGTCATTTGAAATTCAGAAATTGTCATTTAAAATTCAGAAAATATCAATTGAAATTCAGAAAATATCATTTGAAATTTAGAAAATATCAATTGAAATTCAGAAAATATCAATTGAAATTCAGAAAATATCATTTGAAATTCAGAAAATATCATTTGAAATTCAGAAAATATCAATTATTATTCAGAAAACATCAATTGAAATTTAGAAAATATCATTTGAAATTCAGAAAATGTCAATTGAAATTCTGATATTTTCTGAATTCCAAAGGACGGTTTCTGAATTTCAAATGATATTTTCTGAATTTCAATTGATATTTTCTAAATTTCAAATGATATTTTCTGAATTTCAATTGATATTTTCTGAATTTTAAATGACAATTTCTGAATTTCAATTGACATTTTCTGAATTTCAAATGACGATTTCTGAATTTCAATTGATATGTTCTGAATTTCAATTGATATTTTCTGAATTTCAATTGATATTTTCTGAATTTCAAATGATATTTTCTGAATTTCAAATGATATTTTCTGAATTTCAATTGATATTTTCTGCATTTCAAATGATATTTTCTGAACTTCAAATGGAAATTCTGAATTTCAATTGATCTTTTCTGAATTTCAAATGGAAATTCTGAATTTCAATTGATATTTTCTGAATTACAGTTGCAAAAGGTGTAGTCTTATTTCTACAATTCTTCTTATTTCATCAGCATTACATCTTCCTGATATATAAACCAACCCCAGGTTATAAAAGGAATTATTTCCGTTTATACATATGTTCAAATATCTCTTTTGTGATATTCTTGTGCATTCATCTAAGATTATAGTAAATATTCTATTGTTAGAAATATTGCTCGATATTTCTTTTATCATGATATCTTTTACATTATTGTAGTAATTTAATATAATGTTCTTTACATCGGTTTCCATTTTTGGCAATGCCAGGTTTTTATTATAAAAACTTTCTGGAATAAACGAAGATCTAGTTATGGTGCGGATTGACATTCCGTCGACTGCGGCTAATTTGGATACCATTTCAGGAAATGTTTGCCCTACCATAAAACGTGCAATGCTTATTCAGCTTACACTTTTTTGTTCGGGTACTTTGCTAATTTTAGCTGGAACGTTATTCTTGTTATTGTTTTCTTCAAGAGAAATTGCATGACCATCAATTTTTTTTTGTGAACCAAATTTAAATGTCGGATAACCAAATTTAGATACCTCCGTTAACCATTAGTCTTTTAGGGCAAATATTGTCCTTTTTTGTGGAGTATTTCCATACTCCTGACATTTTATTCTTTAATATAAAATAATATATTAGTTTGAAAGCAGGTGTATTAAAATAATATCATGAAAATATCACATTTATTAATGAAAAGTCGACTTTATTTTTAATCAAACGGTTTTGTTCATTTTATGTATGAAAACCTTACAAAAATATTTATATTTTCAAACATTTTGATTGGTTGAAAATAAATTAACCAATCAGAATCCTCCAAAAATAAACAAAGTCAAGGTATACTGCCACCCAATATTCTAACTAAAGTCGACTTTACCTAAAATATACATTTTAAAAATTTAGATAGTAAGGGCGATTATTTGTAAGAAACAAAACTTTTTAGGTTTTACTACTTAAATTTTGAATAAGTTATGCGAAAAATCTTTATTAGTTGAAATGCTCCTAATTCTTGGCAAACATTTTTTTTGTGTGTGAAATAAATTGATTCCCTTTTAAAAGATTTTAAGAATGACATTTTTGTTTTGGTATTTAAAATGTTTTTTATGACTAAAATCCTATTCTTATTCCGATTTTAATGATTAAAGGCTCATTTAGCCATACGTGAACGTATCTCCTTATGGAAAATCTAATGAGTTAAAAGAGCATAGCTGACAGTCGATTTCTTTTTTACTCATTATTTTAGATTGAATCAGCTGATTCGTTACGTTACGTTACGTATGGCTAGATGAGCTTTTATTTTTACATTTAGTCTGGCTTAAAACCTAAAAAAAGTTTCCATATAAAATGTTCCACTGAAAAAAATTAGTGACCTTTTGTAGAACAATTTAATTGCAAAAACACAAATATGAAAAGTGGTTAAAAAAGCACTAAAAGCACTAACCAAAAAATAAAAAAGCACTGTTTTAGTTTTTTTTTTTTTGTTTTGGCACCATGAGCAAAATTTTGGCGTTTTGGGTCATCAAAAAGCACCATAAATAGTGCTTAAAGCACCAAGTTGGCATCATTGATTTCAATACAATGATTTACTAGAGCGCTACCAGGCGATTTTCAACTCCATCTTTCGAAGGTTGATATTTTGCATGGAAAAAGGTTAGCCTTTGCAGACATGTGTAATTCATATCCCAGTATAGAAACGGTAACGAAATAACATTATTTTTTGGTTTACCAGTAATGACACTGACTTATTTTCTGCATTATTTAAAAACCTATAATATTGGGTTACTAAGAACTAGTTACTTTTTCCATTATTTCAAAACAAAAAATAATGCTTACCAATATTGACTTGTTTTTATCATTATTTCAAATATAAATTAACTAGCGGGCGCAGCCCGCTACGTTGTTAGCGTGCCTTAAAGGTTAAGGGGGGGGGGCTGCGCCCACCACAATTTTTATTAAATTCGTTTTTTTATTTAAAGCCTTCACCCAGCCACCACAAATAAATAATTCTGCACAACAATGGGTTTAAAATAAATAAATATTTGATCACTTTTTCTCATGAAAGTGGATTGTTAGTAATGAATCCATAATAAATTGCAATATACATGTGTATGTTAAGATAATTTGGTAAAGTGCGAACTTAGGTAGATAGACCCGTAAGTAGTTTTGTTCATTTGTGTTTTGATTGAAAATAAATAACATAAAGCAGGGTTGGAAAGCATTTTATAATATTAAAAATAGCGGGCAAAGCCCGCTACGTTGTTAGCGCGTCTTAAAGTTTTTTTTTTTAATTCCAGTTTATGTAAAGGTAGACCTGGCAATTCAAGTAAATTCACAAATTCAGTTGGAAAATTTACTGCGTCGATTTCTTCCACCGGTGCTTCGTTACATGAAGTTTAAATATCGGAATATATAAGTTCCATTCCTTTTCTAAGGTTTTTTCTCTTTTAGAAAATTTGTTTAACTTTTTGGAGAGTAAGTTTCAATGCTACATAAGTTTCATATTCCGTGGATAGTGTTTGAACAGGTAATTCCCTCTTCCAATCCATTTGCATTCTCTATAATTTCAATTCTACTCGTTCAACGTTTATATCCATTTCATTCCACTTGTGTAGTGTTTCATTCCACTCGTTTCCTATTTAGTTTCTTAATTTTAGTGTTTCATATACACTTGTTCTTTAAGTTTTCGGTTTCTAGCTAAAGACGCAGACGTTAAGGGGGGGGGGCAATTTTCCCCTTTTGAACCACCATTTTTACCACGTTCCTGTCCAAAGTCCTAGAAATGCCTTGTCGATAAGTTAGCCCATACTCCAAGGAAAACATATTATATATTACAGGTTTCTAGCCGAAGGGCTCGGTTAGGCCATCAAGGGGGAGAATTATTCCGTTTTTACCCCTCCCGGTAGGAATTTCCAAAAATTCCGTCTTAGAGGACGTCTGCGTTGGAGGAGGAACCTACTACATACATAATTTTAGGTCTCTATATCCAGCAGTTTGGCCAGGCCGTCAAGGGGGAAGTTTTTTCCCTTTTTACCCCTCCCGGTATGAATTGCCAAAAATACCATCTTAGGGGACGTCAACGTTGGAGAAGGAACCCAAATACCGAATTTAAGCTCCCTTGTTCCAGCAGTTTGGCCAGGCCGTTAAGGGGGAGACTTTTCCTGTTTTTGACCCTACCTGTAGAAATGTCCAAAAATCTCATCTTAGCGGATGTTTACAATAGAGGAGGAACTTTAATACCAAATTTCAACTTCCTACCTCCAGCGGTTTGGGCAGGCCTTTAAGAGGCACTTTTCGCTTCATTAATCCCCATTTTTGCAATGTCCCTGTCCAAAAAGCACCTTCCCGGTCCAAAAAGCCCATACTCCAAGTAACATATGTTTTACATTTCAGGTTTCTAGCCAACTTTTACTATTTGTGCCCCTCTCGGTAGGAATTTCCGAAAATCCATCGACAGGGAATTTCAGCTTCCTAGTTCCAGCAGTTTGAGCAGGCTGTCAAGGGGGACACTTTTTCTTTTTTTGTCCCTCCCGGTTGGAATTAGGCTGGAAGAGGAACCTAAGTACCGAATTTCAGCTTCCTAGTTCCAGCAGTTTGGACAGGTCGTTAAGGGGCAACTTTCCCTTTTTGAGCCCCCATTTTATAACGACCCTGTCCAAAATTCAAAAAAGTATCTTTCTAATAAGTTAGCCCTTACTCCAGGGACCCACATTTTAATCTTCAGGTTTCTAGCCGAAGGGGTTTTTACCGGCCCCCAAGGTGAGGCTTTTCTTCTTTTTGCCCCTCCCTTTAGGAATTTACAAAAATTCCATCTTCGCGGCTATCTGCGATGGATGAGGAACATTCATACCAAATTTCAACTGCATTGCCTAAGCGGTTTGGGCAGGCCGTTATTGGGGACATTTTTCCCTTTCAACCACCATTTTTACTATGTTGCTGTTCCAAAATAGAAAAATTACGTTGCCGGTGAGTTAGTCCTACTCCAAGGAATACATATTTAAAATTTTAGGTTGGCCAAAAGGGATTGGGCAAGCCGTCAGGAGGAGACTTTTACCTTATTTCCCCTCCCGATAGGAATTTCAAAAATTCCGTCTAAGCGGACGCCTACACAGAAGGAGGAACTCACATACCGAGTTTCCTTTTGGGATATCCTGTAGGGAATTCCAAAAATACAAACTTAGTCGATGTCTACTACAGTGGAGGAACCTTTATACCAAATTTCAACTTCTTACCTCCAGTGGTTTGGGCAGGCACTTTTCGAATTTGTGAGACTGTTTATGTGGAGACTTTTCCCCTTTTTGCCCGTTCCGGTAGGAATTTCCAAAAATCCCGTCTTAGCGCACGTCTATGCCGAATATCAAGAAACCTTGTTTTAGTGGAGATATCCGTGGGGGAGGGAAAAAAGTAGTTTTTTTGAAATTATATATTATGTATTTTAAATGGTACTTTTTGGAAAAACGAAATTTTTTTTAAAAAGATACTTTGTTTTTACAAAGTACTTTATTTGTACTTTTTTTGGAAAAGGTATTTTTTTTAATAAGGTGTTTTTTTTGGAAAAATGTATGTTTTTTGGAAAAAGGTACTTTTTTTGGAAAAGGTACTTCTTTTGGAAAAGGAAAATTTTTTTAGAAAAAGCTACTTTTTTTTGGGAAAAGGTACTTTTTTTTGGAAAAGTTACTTTTTTTTGGAAAAATGTACTTTTTTTTGAAAAAATGTACTTTTTTGGAAAAAGGAATATTTTTTGGAAAAAGGTACTTTTTTTGGAAAAGGTACTTTTTTTTTGGAAAAGGTACATTTTTTTAGAAAAAGGAACATTTTTTGGAAAAGGGTACTTTTTTTAAAAAAGGTACTTTTTTTAAAAAAGGTACTTTTTTTGGAAAAAGGTACTTTTTTTGGAAAAGGTACTTTTTTTTTGGAAAAGGTTAATTTTTTTAGAAAAAGGTAAATTTTTTGGAAAAAGGTACTTTTTTTAAAAAAGGTACTTTTTTTGGAAAAATGTACTTTTTTTTTGAAAAAGGTACTTTTTTGGAAAAAGGAATTTTTTTTGGAAAAAGGAATTTTTTTTTGAAAAAGGTACTTTTTTTGGAAAAAGGTACTGTTTTTTGGAAAAAGGTACTTTTTTTGGAAAAGGTATTTTTTTTAATAAGGTGTTTTTTTTGGAAAAATGTATGTTTTTTGGAAAAATGTACTTTTTTGGAAAAGGTAGGTACTTCTTTTGGAAAAGGAAAATTTTTTTAGAAAAAGGTACTTTTTTTTGGGAAAAGGTACATTTTTTTGGAAAAGGTACTTTTTTTGAAAAAGGTATTTTTTTGAAAAAATGTATGTTTTTTGGGAAAAGGAACATTTTTTTAGAAAAAGGGTTTTTTTGGGAAAAGGTACTTTTTTTTTTGGAAAAGGTACTTTTTTTGGAAAAAGGTACTTTTTTTGGAAAAGGTACTTTTTTTTTGGAAAAGGTAAATTTTTTTTTAGAAAAAGGTACATTTTTTGGAAAAAGGTACTTTTTTTAAAAAAGGTACTTTTTTTTGGAAATAGGTACTTTTTTGGAAAAAGGTACTTTTTTTGGAAAAATGAATTTTTTTTTGGAAAAAGGTACTTTTTTTGAAAAAAGGTACTTTTTTTGGAAAAAGGTACTTTTTTTGGAAAAAGGTACTTTTTTTGGAAGAAGGAATTTTTTTTGGAAAAAGGTACTTTTTTTGGAAAAAGGTACTTTTTTTTGGAAAAATGAATTTTTTTTGGAAAAAGGTACTTTTTTTGGAAAAAGGTACTTTTTTTGGAAAAAGGTACTTTTTTTGGAAAAATGAATTTTTTTTGGAAAAAGGTACTTTTTTTGGAAAAAGGTACTTTTTTTTTTGGAAAAGGTACATTTTTTTAGAAAAAGGTACATTTTTTGGAAAAAGGTACTTTTTTTGGAAAAAGGTACTTTTTTTGGAAAAAGGTACTTTTTTTGGAAAAAGGAATTTTTTTTGGAAAAAGGTACTTTTTTTGGAAAAAGGTACTTTTTTTGGAAAAAGGTACTTGTTTGAAAAAAGGTACTTTTTTTGGAAAAAGGTACTTTTTTTGGAAAAAGGTACTTTTTTTGGAAAAAGGTACTTTTTTTGGAAAAAGGTACTTTTTTTGGAAAAAGGTACTTTTTTTGGAAAAAGGTACTTTTTTTGGAAAAAGGTACTTTTTTTGGAAAAAGGTACTTTTTTTGGAAAAAGGTACTTTTTTTTGGAAAAGGGTACTTTTTTTGGAAAAAGGTACTTTTTTTGGAAAAAGGTACTTTTTTTGGAAAAAGGTACTTTTTTTGGAAAAAGGTACTTTTTTTGGAAAAAGGTGCTTTTTTTGGAAAAAGGTACTTTTTTTGGAAAAAGGTACTTTTTTTGGAAAAAGGTACTTTTTTTGGAAAAAGGTGCTTTTTTTGGAAAAAGGTACTTGTTTTGGAAAAAGGTACTTTTTTTGGAAAAAGGTACTTTTTTTGGAAAAAGGTACTTTTTTTGGAAAAAGGTACTTTTTTTGGAAAAAGGTACTTTTTTTGGAAAAAGGTACTTTTTTTGGGAAAAGGTACTTTTTTTGGGAAAAGGTACTTTTTTGGAAGAAGGTACTTTTTTTGTCCCCTTTTTGCCCCTCCCGATAAGAATTTCCAAAAATGCCGTCTCAACGGACGTCTACACCGGTCGAGGAACCTACATACCAAATTTCAACTTCATAGCTCCAGCAGTTTGAGCAGGCCGTCAAGGGGGAGACTTTTTCCCCGTTTTGCCCGTCCCTGTAAAAATTTCCAAAACTCCCGTCTTGGTGGATGTCTACGATAGTGGAGGAACCTTTATACCAAATTTCAACTTCCTACCTCCAGCGGTTTGGGCAGGCCGTCAAGGGGGGCCTTTTTCCCCTTTTTAACCCCCATTTTTACAACGTCCCTGTCCAAGATTCTAGAAAGTACTTTCCAGAAAAGTTAGGCCCTACTCCAAGGAACACATATCTTAAATTTCAGCTTTCTAGCCGAAGGGGTTTTGGCAGGCCGTCAAGGGGGACACTTTCCCCCTTTTTGCCCGTTCCGGTAGGAATTTCCAAAAATCCCGTCTTAGTGGACGTCTACCCCGAAAGAGGAACCTACATACCAAATTTCAACTTCCTAGCTTCAGCGTTTTGGGCTGGGCGATGTTGAGTCAGTCAGTCACGTTATTCTTTTATATATAGAGATGTTCTAGATTTTTTTGTAAATAGTTTTGAAATCTATTTTTAGACTCAATATTTTTTCAACACTGGTAAGGACATGCGTAAACAAATATTTTTTGATTTTTTGTATGTTGGCGCGTACACTCAGGGAATTATGTAGGTAAAATCAACTGCAAATGACAGTTAAAATAACTCCATTAGAAGTTAAAAAGGTGTAGACTACATTTGCATTTAAATCAACGGCAATGTGAAGTTATTTTAAACTGTTAAAAATCAACTCACAAATGTTGTAAAAACAAGTACAAATGCAATTAAAACAACGTACATGCAAATTATTGTAACAATGTATAATTAACTGCAAATGTAGTTAAAATAACATAAATAAAAATTCTTTTAAAAATTATTAATTTATGTAAATACTCTTAATTTTATTACATAATAAACTTAAAATTGAGAAATCAAAATTTACACTTAATATCACTTATATTGTTCTAGATGTCCGTCTGTGAGCGATGAAATATTGTTTGGCTTCCTTTTTTTCTCCAGATAGAAAGGGATGAAAATTTAAAAGAACTGAAAGAAAATAAATACAATATATTTTAATATTCCCGTAAATAAATTTATATTACAAAACTTACCTAATTATTTTAGTAATTCAATAAAATATATAACCCTTTCCGTATTACGCGTCTTCACTCTTTGGCGTTGTTTTATGACTAAGACAAGAGAAAACATGTTCTTCTCATAATCTTTCACTAGATAAGTATTTCTAAACAAATGCTTCGTACACACATTCGTCTTTACTTCGTATATACTTGAAAATTTAAGTATTTGTAACAAAATTCCAAATAACTGCATAAAATAAATGTTAGTACTTTCTGAAGTTTGTTTAAAAAAATAACTGTCAAAAACATTAAATAAAATCGAAAAATTTTTCTCAAAAATTGTTCGAATAATTTAAAATGTCCAAATTACGAATAACGCATAAATAGAATAATTTCGTACGATTAATCGATTAATCAAAATTAGTAGAAAATTACAAAAATGTTTAAAAATGTTTTTATTAAAGTAAATGTGATAAAACCTCAAAATTTTTTGTAAAGAATTGTGACAAATAATCTGCTGTAGGCTTGTACATATCCGAATTTCATTCTGGCCTAAGAAAATAATTAAGGGACGACCTTTTAGAATTTCTAGAAATATTTGTTAGCTTGAACTCAATAAGAATTTCATGTTTTCAAGTAGGAGCGTTAATAAACATCTTAAATCCCAAAGAAAAAACAAAAACAATATAAAATTATCACAGTTTGCTTTGTCATCTTCCAAATTACTACCCTGTTGTTGTGACTGATCTAGTAGTGGTATCTTCTTACGTATAATGAATTTTGAGTTATTTTTTACGAGTTTTTAAACGTTGATATTAAATGAAAGCATTAATAATTATTGTAATTAATAATTATTAAAATTATTAATTATAATTAATGCTCAATGTAATAAAGCTTATTTAGTGAGCAGTCTGAATTAATAAAATAAAACAAAACAAAAGAATGGAGGTACGGACACGTAGAGGGAAAACAATTTCTCAACTAAATTCCTCTCTACATTTATCAAGGTTGGTTACCGAAACGAATAACGGTAAGGATAACGGTAACGGTATCAGATTTCATTTGTTTAGGTAACGGTATTTAAGACTGTTTCGGTAACGGTATACCGTTATCGAAACAGCAATATCGGTACGTACCGGTATTAACAATTATGTTAAAAACATATAAAAACAAGTAAAAACATGGCATATTTTTAATTTTAAATACTGAAAATACAGATTTTAAGCTATAAATTCAATACTGGTAGTTTTAATAAGTAAAATTATTATCTATAAATTTTTTGTAAAAAAAACACTCAAGATTATAAAATAAAAAAATTGTAATTTTTATATAAAATAATAAATATCGGTAAAATACCGGTAACTACCCATAAAAATAACGGTATCGGTAACGATAACGGTATTTGTAAATTTTTTTAGAGGTATCGATAACGGTATTCAATTTGAAACGGTATTTTAGCGATAACGGTATTATAACGATAACGGTAACCAACCTTGACATTTATGTATTCAATGCATACGAAAGAGATACAAATTAATGTACGGGATTTTATATTCTTCTTTGGGTGTGGTTCTCCCCGATTTGGATAAAATTTTAATATGTGAAAGAGCCCAGTCAGAAATCGCCAGTGGTACAAAAAATCAAGCACTGGTATACCACTGGGTAACCACGGTCTTAAAAATAAATGACTGGCAGAACACTCATTTGGGACGCTTTGCCACCAGCGTTTACAAAAAGCGTTTTACCAGTTTTTTTTTTACAAAAATTTCCGTGGTTTATAAAAAAACCACTGGCAAAGAATTGGCTTAGAGTGATATGCCAAGGTTTGCAACCAGTGGTTATCCAGTGCCACCTAGCCAATGCTACCAGGCGTACAAAAATCAATTCACTGGTAGACCAATGATTTTATAAAAATTCTGACGCTTCGTTAAAAAATGTTTGTAGTCAGAAAGTTCCGAGTTCAAATCCGGTTGCAAGCAAAAAATTTTTTTTTGATTTTTTTAATTTAAAATTTTTTTTGTTTTATAAAATCAATTTTTTTGTTTGTGTGAAAGCTCCTTCAAGACCAACTTTTTTATTTGGCCTCCCAACACTGGCATACTAGTTACATAAAATTGTTTGCCAGTACTAGCATTTTGGCTCAGCCAGTAGTTGTCCAGCTATTATCACTCATTTATGTGTTTAGCCATCAAATATTATATGTCTCGTTAGCTCAGTGGGTAGAGCAATCGTCTGCCCATCTGACGGCCTGGGTTCAAATCACGGCAGGACCAAAAAAAAAAAAATACATATGAACTTTTTTTAAATTTTATTTTGGAAAATATATTTCCAGACCACCTATTTTTTGGTTTTGCCAGCGTTTTGCCAACGTTCAAAAATTTTGTTTCTCCAGTGCTTTTCCGGAGCTTTTTGTACAGCCGGTCCTTTTGTCTAATGATGTTATCATTTTGAGAATGGCAAAGCACTTTTTGCCAGTACTTGAACCACCTGTTAAAGTGCTTTGCCATCGCTTTCCCGTTTGTATTTTTCTGACTGGGAGGGGACAGAAAAAATAAAAATATTGACAAAACCTGATCTCAATTATTACACTTTTTTTATGAATTTCAGAAGAGTTACTGAATTTATTTTTGTTCCTATTTTAAAATAAAATTATTAAAAACACAAGTGTATGCAACGACTATATCATTAAAAGACTAACCAACTCTCCCTACCTCTGTTATATCGTTAAGTTATTTTAGGGTTAACGGTATTTTAAGTTATTTCGTTAGGGTATTTTAAGGTTAATGGTATTTTAAATAATTTCGTTATGGTATTTTAGGGTTAACGGGATTTTACGTTATTTCGTAGTATATTTTAAAGTTATCGTTCACTCAAGAAAATAAGTTTGTGGAAAAATTAGTCAAACGTCTTGTATATCAAGTGTACTAGTTTTCAGTAATTTTTTTGCTGAAGTTCCGTTTTCAGCAAAAGTTTTAGTTATATTTTTTTATCACTAAACTAATTTTGAACTAATGTTTTACTAATATATTTTGCTACAAAAATTGTGCTGATAACCGCATTTATAGCATGTACGACAACAGACAAGATGTAGATGTCGCAGCTTGTCTGGATGTAGTATAGATAACGGAAATGATAATTAAAAAAAACAACTCTACACAATTTCTATATTTAAATTTTCAGCAAATAAGTTAACTAAAGTAAAATTTCGCTACAAGTTTTTTGAGTTTTTTTCAGTCTACTAATATTCAGCAAAAAGTTTAGTGATTTTAGCAAGGATTTTTTTTATTTGCAATCGACTAAGTGTTAGCAAAACTTTTGCTGAAGATTACTATTTTTTTTGGTAAAAATCAGCTCGCTGATTTCAGTAAACCTTTTCTGAAATTACCAACTTTTTTGCAAGCACGCTCCTGACTAAAAATTTGCTGACACAGCAACATTTTTTGCTGACTGTACTGACATTTTTTTTTGAGTGTTCCCAACAAAAATTTCTGTCCCAAAGACGGTTGAAGAATAGCTACTTTTCCTTTACGATACAACCCCTTCTACTGTTATTTCTAACACCGATGATTTTTGATTGAAATTGTCCCAAAAGCTACCGCTTCTATAACTCCAAAGTGGAACCGGCTGCCCTAGAATCAGTTCTGTAACTAGTTATAGGACTGATTCCCCGTCAGTCATACCTTCCATATAACATCCTTGGAACTGCTTCCGGAACCAGTCCCATGGAATAGGTTGCAGGGGAACCGGTTGTAGAATCGGTGTGGTTGCCAACCGATTGTAAATTTTTTACCTTTTCTTTACAACACCTTCTGCTGTCAATTCTAACACCGATGATTTTTGTTTGAAATTATCCAAATAAAATCAGTTCTGGAACTAGTTCTAGAACTGATTTTACGTTAGTCTACGTCATCATAGTTCCGGAACCAGTCCCTTGGAATCGGTTGCAGTGGAACCAGTTGCAGAACTAGTGTGGTTTGAAACCGATTGTAAAAAATTTCCAGGGCATTTACAACTCCCGCCGGGGAATTTCCGAAACTCAAACCCTATACAGGGAGCAATTTCGAGTTTAATTTTTCTTCAATTTTGAATATTATTTTTTTCTGGGAAGCTTTTGTTTCGTGAATTTGTGTGATTCACGTGAATCATGCGTGAGTGTGACTGAAAGTTCAATTTACTCAGTAGTAATTTTTTTGTCGTGAGTGATTGTGCGTGATTAGAATTTTTTCTCGTGAGCGGAAAACCGTTTAAACATTTTTCTACTTACATTTTCAATTCTTTTGCCCATTTGAAGCATATAAATAATAAAATATATATTTGTTTTTTTTTTTTTTTGAAAATCCTGCGCTTTTTTCGAAAAATAGGGATTAATTGAAGAAAACAATCTGTGCCAATATTTTTATCGGGCCCTGTGAGCTTTCGTTTTACCAATACTGTATATTCAGCAAACAAGTTCTGCTGATTTTAGCAGACTTATTTCTATTAAGTGATTTTTTTAATCTTAACGATTTCTCTTTCTAAATATAGTTTATTGATCTCGCAAATACGGATACGAGTCGGAGAATATGATTTCTCACACGTTCAGGAACAATTGCCTTACATTGAACGCGGTGTTGCAAAGAAAGTCGTACATCCGCAGTACAATTTCTTTACATATGAATATGATTTGGCCTTGGTTAAACTTGAGCAACCACTGGAGTTTGCACCCCATGTAAGTCCTATATGTCTGCCACAAACTGATAGCTTGCTAATAGGCATGAATGCAACAGTGACGGGATGGGGAAGACTCAGCGAAGGAGGCACACTTCCATCTGTCTTACAAGAGGTAGGTAGTGTTCACAATACACACACCCATACGAACATTGAATTTGATAATGCCCCTGATATTATTGAAAGGTTTCGGTGCCAATTGTTAGCAACGACTATTGCAAAAGTATGTTTTTAAGAGCTGGACGACAAGAATTTATACCAGAGATATTTTTATGTGCGGGTTATGAGACTGGTGGCCAGGATTCTTGCCAAGGCGATTCCGGCGGTCCTTTACAGGTAAGCAAATGCACAAAGTCCAAAGGTATTTGAATTTTATTTTTTACTTGTCGCACAAAGGTGAAATCACAAGATGGCCGTTATTTTCTAGCTGGTATTATATCGTGGGGAATTGGGTGTGCCGAAGCCAACTTGCCAGGCGTCTGCACGCGTATTTCAAAATTTGTACCTTGGATAATGGAAAACGTAACGTGATGAGCTATCCCGCATTCAGCCACATACGAGTATATTTATGAAAGTTTTAAACTATTGAAATCATGATTATTTGTAATCATATGTAAATATTTTTCTCCTTCGATTGTTGAAATGTTATTTTTTAAATATTTATTTCCTTTAATTTTCACTCAACTAACTTTAAATTAATTTATGTGTGATTTTATTTATTATATGTATTTAAAAAGTAGTTAGACACAATTATTGTTCAATTATTAAATTGGTAGTTAATATTATTATTAATTATTAACTTAATATATAAAATTAAATTCAAACGAAAAATTAAATAGTTCATTTCAGTTATTAAAAGAACATTTAAATTACACTGGTGCATATCTAAATCAACCCCGCTATAAAAATAGTTCAATTTGAAAAAGTTTCGCTTCTTGATTTTAAATTTTTTGAATAAATCGCAATTAAAATTTCAAAAACCCACTATTTTGAGAGTTCTTGGAAGTCTCAATTACCCAGTGTAGAAACGGTAATGGTATATCATTATTTTTTGGATTACCAGTAGTGACAGCGACTTACTTTCTGCATTATTTTAAAACATATAGTAATGAGTTGCTAATAACTAGTAAACTTTTCTATTATTTCACAACCAAAAATAATGCGTTGGCACCAATGACTTATTTTTATCATTATTTCAAATATAAAGTAATGTTATTTTTTCTTTAAATTTTTTTGATGGATATACCTTCGAATCACAGTGAAAATGACCCACATTTTACAATAATACATTTCCCGATTAAAAAAAATTGATATGGGGCTTTATTTAGTCATATGTAATCCCAGCAAAAAATAACCTCGATGTGGTAAGCAGTATTACATTTGTATGCTTCCAAAAAAGCGCTTTAACTTCATGCGTACAAGAAATCAGTTAAAGAAAGCAGAAAATCTAATATATTTTAATTTGTTCTGCCTTCTTAACTGCATTCTTTTGAAGCAGTGCAGAATGCAGAGATATCTTTAGTTGATAATTCGATTTAATACGAACAGTACAATGCTTCTGACTTAGGATCCTAAAAAAAAGTACGTTACCCCTTTAGAAGGAGATACAAAAACAATCTTTTTAATTCCAGAGGGGGTCATATTTTTTTTGAAGAACGCCAAACAAAATGCATTTGTACTGTCAGATTTGTTTTCACCTTTTTCGGCAATCGAAATAATAAAAATTTTATTTAAAAGTCGCTAAAACTATTGTTGTTTAAATTATAACCAGGGACGTAACAGTTATAACTTTAATTCAAAAAACTGATTGTTTTACAATTATTTCTTGTTTGAATATTTTTAATTTTCTGTTTATTTGCTCTGTTTGATTTTTATTTTTAATTCAAACAAAAACAATCCAAAAACGATTTTTATTTTTTCAAAAATAATAAAAGTTATTTTGTGATTTTTTTTCTTTATCAAAAAATAACAAATAAGAATATAAATCAAAAGCCATAGAACCAATGACTTTAACAATTATAATATCCTGATAATGTCAACTAGAGTTAATAACAGACTGAACAGTGATTTAAAGTGAGTAAATATGTACACTCACAAAAATAAGTTAGTAGAAAAATTAGTAAAACGTCTTGTATATCAAGTGTACTAGTTTTCAGCAATTTTTTTGATGAAATTCCGTTTTCAGCAAAAAATTTAGTTCATATTTTTAGCACTAAACTAATTTTGAACTAATGTTTTATTAATTTATTTTGCTACAAAAATTGTGCTGATAACAGCATTCATAGCGTGTACGACAACCAGATAGACTAGATGTAGATGTCGCAGCTTGTCTGGAAACGGAAATGCCAAATAAAGGAAAACAACTCTACACATTTTCTATATTTAAATTTTCAGCAAATAAATTAACTAAAGTAAAATTTCGCTACAAGTTTTTTGAGTTTTTTTCAGTCTACTAATATTCAGCAAAAAGTTTAGTGATTTTAGCAAGGATTTTTTTCATTTGCAGTCGACTAAGTGTTAGCAAAACTTTTGCTGAAGATTACCATTTTTTTTGGTAAAAATCAGCTCGCTGATTTTCAGCAAACCTTTTGCTGAAATTACCAACTTTTTTGCAAGCACGCTCCTGACTAAAAATTTGCTGACACAGCAACATTTTTTGCTGACTTTACTGACTTTTTTTTTGAGTGTATGTATATTCCAGCAACTTCCGGCATTCAATTAAGGTCAATTTTTAATTTTTATTTTATTATCAAATAAAAAAGTTGGTGTTTAATTTTTTCAAAAAAATAATTCTGTTACTTTTATAAAAAGTTTTAAAATAAAAATCAAAAAACAACAGAAATTTATAGACTAAAATGTAAAAATTTAAAAAATTAAAATCTTTGCCAAAATTTGTAATTTTTTTGTGCAATATGATTTATAAAATATAGTGCATTATTGAAATGTTATAATTAAATAAATTTGGGTGTTGACTTTTTAAGAAATTTAACAGTTATTTTGGGTCTCTGATTATATAACCCTTTAGCAACGCGTTTTGATGAGATGAGAACAAATAATTTCAAAAATGTTAAAGGCTATCCAGCAAAATATTGGTAATGACACCTATTATTACTATCTGCATTACCCAAAATGATATATCATTACCTTTTGCATTATTTTATTATATAAAATAATTACTTCCTAATAAGGGCCTATTGTATTCATTGTTTCTAAATATAAAATAATGACTTACTCGTAATAGTTTAACTAAGTACTTTTAACACACCCAGCAAAATCTCAGTAATGGGTGGTCATTACAAATATCTAAATAATAAGCAGTAGAATTAGGGTATACGCTTATAATTCGGTGTCAAAACTCATTATTTTTGTTCGAAAAGGTCGTTTTTGTAAATAGTTGACCATATTCGCTGCATGAAAAAACGCACAAAATTTGTGCACCCGCTTACCCGCTGGATTACAAAAGTATATAAAATAAGTAGTTACCAAAATAAGTAGTTATTCGTGTGCTTACACGCAGTTAAAAAATAAGTGGTTACAATTTGTTAAATAATACGACTTACTTATAAACTTACTAATGGTTAAAAAATAAGTAGTTACCAAATTCACATTATCTTTATAAATAAATAAGTAGTCGCGCGTAAGCTAGACTGTTTATAAAAACGGCTTCGCCTACAAAAATAACTAGTACTGACGCCGAATTATAAGTAGTAAAAAATTTTAGTTACATTATATAACCACTTATTTGATAATGAAAGATTTTGCTGGACAGTTACATTTTATAAAATTTTTATTTATTATATGTAAATATGTTTTATGTTTAAATTTTTATGACGAGTCCTAAAATTACACACTAGAGAAAACTTAAATTTTTCTGAATGTATTTCCTTAAGCTAATAGTATTTGCCTAACTCCTTATTTTTAAGAATCAAGTAAGCAATCTGATAACCACTTATAATTCAACTTTTTGTAAGCATGTGTGTAACCACTTATTATTCAAAATCTCATAGCTACTTATTTCTCGTTTTTTCGTAAGCGAGCGGGTAAGCGTGACTACTTGTAAAAACGACTACGCCAAACAAAAATAATGAGTTTAGAAGCCAAAAAATAAGTTGTGCCGAGCTATGAATTTCTATTATATTTATAACCACTTATTTGCTAATGAAATATTTTGCTTATATGAGCACTAGGTCTAAACATGGACCGATTTTAATCAAAATCAATAGGCTTCGTCCTTGGGCCGACATAGGCCTGTGTACCAAATTTAATTGAAATATCTTCGTATTTGCGACCTGCAGCGTGTAAAAAATACAATTTTGGGGGGTACCCTTATATGGGCACTAGGTCTAAACATGGACTGATTGCAACCAAAATTAATAGGCTTCGTCCTTGGGCCAACATAGGTCTGTGTACCAAATTTAATTGAAATATCTGCGTATTTGCGACCTGCAGCGTGTAAAAAAGACAATTTTGGGGGGTACCCTTATATGGGCACTATGTCTAAACATGGACTGATTGCAACCAAAATTAATAAGCTCCGTTCTTGGGCCGATATAGGCCTGTGTACCAAATTTCGTTGAAATATCTTCGTATTTGCGCACTGCAGCGCGTAAAAAAGAAAATGTTGGGGGTACCATTATATGGGCACTAGGTCTAAACAAGGACCGATTTCTACCAAAATCAATAGGTGTAGTCGGTGTACCAAATTTCGTCAAAATATCTTAATATTTGCGACCTGTAGAGTGCGCACAAGAATGCATGGACAGACAGACAGACAGACGGACGGACGGACAAACAGACATCGTTAAATCGAAATAAAAAAAATTCTGAGCTGATCGCTATACTATAAGGTGGGTCTAGGGCCAATATTGTGTGGCCCTAGATCCACGTAGTGGTGTAGGGTATAAAAAATATAAATGCACTATAGGTAAAATGACCCCATTTTCTGGCCAAAACTGGAAAGAATCACTGAATAAGGATGAAATTCTATATACGGGGGTTTTCCAGGTTGCTGATTTTGAATCTGAGGTAAAATTTTTCAATTTCAAAATGGCGAATCCAATATGGCGGCATAAATTTTAAAATTTCTTCTGATTTACATTAAAATTGGTATACGGGGGTTTTCAAGGTTGCTGATTTCGAATCTGAGGTAAAATTTTTCAAATTCAAAATGGCGAATCCAATATGGCTGCGTAAATTTTAAATTTCTTCTGATTTGCATGAAAATTGGTATACGGGGGTTTTCAAGATTGCTGATTTCGAATCTGAGGTAAAACTTTTCAAATTCAAAATGGCGAATCCAATAGGGCGGCGTAAATTTAAAATTTTTTTTCTGATTTACATGAAAATTGATATACCGGGGTCTTCAAGGATGCTGATTTCGAATCTGAGGTAAAATTTTTCAAATTCGAAATGGCGAATCCAATATGGCGGCATAAATTTTAAAATTTCTTCTGATTTACATTAAAATTGGTATACGGGGGTTTTCAAGGTTGCTGATTTCGAATCTGAGGTAAAATTTTTCAAATTCAAAATGGCGAATCCAATATGGCGGCGTAAATTTTAAATTTCTTCTGATTTGCATGAAAATTGGTATACGGAGGTTTTCAAGGTTGCTGATTTCAAATCTGAGGTACAATTTTTCAAATTCAAAATGGCGGATCCAATATGGCGGCGTAAATTTTAAAATTTCTTCTGATTTGCATGAAA
Organism: Leucophora obtusa; assembly: GCA_949987735.1. Taxonomy (NCBI): domain Eukaryota; kingdom Metazoa; phylum Arthropoda; class Insecta; order Diptera; family Anthomyiidae; genus Leucophora; species Leucophora obtusa. The sequence continues at coordinate 372,078,968 of OX465295.1, forward strand.
ATTGGTATACGGGGGTTTTCATGGTTGCTGATTTCAAATCTGAGGTAAAATTTTTCAAATTCAAAATGGCGAATCCAATATGGCGGCGTAAATTTTAAAATTTCTCCTGATTTGCATGAAAATTGGTAAACGGGGGTTTTCAAGGTTGCTGATTTCGAATCTGAGGTAAAATTTTTCAAATTCAAAATGGCGAATCCAATATGGCGGCGTAAATTTTAAATTTCTTCTGATATGCATGAAAATTGGTATACGGGGGTTTTCAAGATTGCTGATTTCGAATCTGAGGTAAAACTTTTCAAATTCAAAATGGCGAATCCAATAGGGCGGCGTAAATTTAAAATTTTTTTCTGATTTACATGAAAATTGATATACGGGGGTCTTCAAGGATGCTGATTTCGAATCTGAGGTAAAATTTTTCAAATTCGAAATGGCGAATCCAATATGGCGGCTTAAATTTTAAAATTTCTTCTGATTTACATTAAAATTGGTATACGGGGGTTTTCAAGGTTGCTGAAAACCCCCGTATACCAATCGCTGAGATCGAATGTGAGGTAAAAATTTTCAAATTCAAAATGGCGAATCCAATATGGCGGCGTAAATTTTAAAATTTCTCCTGATCTACATGAAAATTGATATACGGGGGTTTTCAAGGTTGATGATTTCGAATCTGAAGTAAAATTTTTCAAATTCAAAATGGCGAATCCAATATGGCGGCGTAAATTTAAAAATTTCTTCTAATTTGCATGAAAATTGGTATACGGGGGTTTTCAAGGTTGCTGATTTCAAATCTGAGGTTTCAAATTCAAAATGGCTGATCCAATATGGCGGCTTAATTTTAAAATTTCTTCTGATTTGCTTGGCTAAAAATGTTAACTGTGTAAAATGCAAACTTCTTTTGTCCAAAATCTCAAAAAAGAAAATAAAAAAATATTTTTTTTTTAATCTGGGGCATATTATAGCAGAAAATTGAACAAGTGGAAACTTTTGTAGTAACTATTTTTTTTTAATAAGGCTGTTTAAAATTTTGCTTTACATTTCATTATCTTAAGTAATTTCATTTCGTTTTTAATTTCATTTTTATTTTTTAATAAAGCTATTTAAAATTTCCTCTTTGTTCGTTCAGATTTCTCATGATTCTCTTTCTTTTGAAGCTCTATTTAAGCTGCAGTTGGCTTAGTTTTAATTGCCAAAATAAACTCAGCGTTTAGCCAGAGTTCGTTTTGCATCTGAAATAAGTTTATCTTCCTATGAGAACTCTCCCATCTAACTGAAATATTCTTACAAAAAATTCGCACTTTCTCCTTCCCATAAGCCGATTCCTCATTCAAAACATTGCCGCATTCAGCTTTACCAACAATAAAATTGTAAACAGTAGTATTCTTCTCCTCTTTCTTTTGCTCATCCAACCAAATTTCCGCAAGTTCTCTATTTTGCAAGCGGAAGCTGCCTATCAAAAATGATATTTCTCAAAAAACGCAAAAAATCTCAACATGAAATTGGCAAATTAAACTCAAAATTCTTCATTTAACACGTTTCTGATTGTTTGAACACAGCCAAATTCGGCCAACTTTTTAAAAGCTTATCCAAAGTTCATTTTTCGGCAAAAATTTTTTTTTAATAAAATCTTTCTCTGGAACCATTAAGCACTTAATATCACTTTTGTTTTCAATATTTAGTTTAAATTTATGTTTTTTTTTAACTATTTAAAGAAATTTAAAAATTCGACCAAATTGCACTGTGTATACTGCGTTCAACACTTTGCTCACAAACAATGACTTTGACCACTTGCTAAGCAGTCGTTGTTAATTTTTTACAAAAACAAAACTTGCCGTTGTTTGCCTTGATGTGTTCTTAATTGAATAACAACAAAAAAAATTCATTCTTGAATGTGCGAAAAATGACATTTTGCCACAAAAATGGGTCAAATTACGGGACTGAATTGCCTTCTTAAATTTTTTCAGATTAGTAGATGAACAATGATCATCCATGTTATGAAAAAAAAAAACAGCTGAGGATGAAAATCAGATGAGGATATTGAATATGTGGCTTAAAATTATAAGAACTTCGATCAACTGCATTTTCTGAAGATATGTTTTATGTATTTTTATGCATTAATTTTATGTTAAAAATTATGTTTAAAATCATTGATAATAGAAATAAATGAATGAAAAATATTTGATTGTATTTAATTAGGAATTCATAAATTAATTCGGTTGTATCTACCGAAAATGTCAATTCGGTCGGATTTACCAATATAATCCCAGTCAGAAAAATACAAACGGGAAAGCGGTGGCAAAGCACTTTAACAGGTGGTATAAGTACTGGCAAAAAGTGCTTTCCCATTCCCAAAATGATAACATCATTAGACAAAAGGACCGGCTGTTCAAAAAACGCCGGAAAAGCACTGGAGAAACAAAATTTTTAAATTGGCAAAACGCTGGCAAAACCAAAAAATAGGTGGTCTGGAAATATATTTTCCAAAATAAAATTAAAAAAAAGTTCAAATGTATTTTTTTGGTCCTGCCGTGATTTGAACCCAGGCCGTCAGATTGGCAGACGATTGCTCTACCCACTGAGCTAACGAGACATATAATATTTAATGGCTAAACACATAAATGAGTGATAATAGCTGGACAACTACTGGCTGTGCCAAAATGCTAGTACTGGCAAACAATTTTTAGTAACTAGTATGCCAGTGTTGGGAGGGCAAAAAAAAAAGTTGGTCTTGAAGGAGTTTTCCCACAAACAAAAAAATTGATTTTATAAAACAAAAAAAATTTTAAATTAAAAAAATCAAAAAAAATTTTTTTGCTTGCAACCGGATTTGAACTCGGAACCTTCCGACTACAAACATTTTTTAACGGAGCGTCAGCATTTTTATAAAATCATTGGTTTTCCAGTGAATTGATTTTTGTACGCCTGGTAGCATTGGCTAGGTGGCACTGGATAACCACTGGTTGCAAACCTTGGCATATCACTCTAAGCCAATTCTTTGCCAGTGGTTTTTTTATAAACCACGGAAATTTTTGTAAAAAAAAAACTGGTAAAACGCTTTTTGTAAACGCTGGCAAAGCGTCCCAAATGAGTGTTCTGCCAGTCATTTATTTTTAATACCGTGGTTACCCAGTGGTATGCCAGTGCTTGATTTTTTGTACCACTGGCGATTTCTGACTGGGATGTTTTCTAATTCAGTAGGTATAACTGAAAATTTGGTATTAGTAAAAAAATAAAATTAGAACTGCAACTGAATAATGTGATAGTACGTGCAACTACCAAAATTCGATTGGCAACAAATTCGGTTACCACAACGAATCTGTTCTCTGTGTGTAGAGCACATTAACAGTATAAATATTAAAATTTAAGATGTCCGCCAGATTAAATTCGTTGCCTCGAAAATGCTGATACCATTAAAAGTATTATATATTGTTATGAAAATGGTTTAAATCCCGAGTTACATGAAATCGCCCGACTCCGTAGATTTGCCCATATGTATTAGAGTTCGTCAGAAATATATAAAATTTCTTTGATTTTGGGATACCATAATTTTTTTTTCATTTTTGCATCAAAAAAAAGAATAGCGTTTTTTTTTTTATTTCAACTCCTTCCACTGGCGCAAGTCGGCCAAAAACGCTGATTTGGAGACCCATTCTTTTTTTCTATGCAAAAACTTAAAAAAAAGTGATGATATCCGAAAATCTAATTTTTATGACGAACTCCAATATGTATACAATATGATAAAATTAGATACGATTAGATACAACTGTATCCAAATTCTGTCCTCACCCTTTTTGTATAAAATTGTGTAAAATGTTATAAAAGTCGACATAGTTTGATACAATTATATCTAAATATGACCTTACTAACTAATTTTTCAAATAAAGAGTATCGTATACGATGTAAATAGATACACTCAAAAAAGTTTGACAGTTACTACATGACAGTTGTTTGTGTAGTAATCAGTAGTTTTTATTTTTAACAGTAATTACTGTCGTTTTTCTATGGAAAAATGTAAAACAACTGCTATGACGGTTATTTAAGAAAACAACTAATGAAAAGTACTGTAATCTCGTAACAGTTGTTTAAAGCAGCTATTTTTAATATCATAATAAACAACTGGCAAAACAGTATTTTTACAGTAAACTGTTGTTTTTATTACTTATTAAAAATATCGTTGAATTTCGTTGAATTTTAAAAATTCTTGTTTAGTTTATATTTGTTATTATTGATATATTCCTAGATTGCAAATAAAAATCAGAAACTTGTAACTTTCATTGGATTAATGTTAGTATTTTAAATGCTCAATAGAGGACTTTGAATGGTGAAAAACTGCATACCAATAGTTTATCGAAATGTGAGTGTTTTAAAAAGTCTTTATAAAAAAAGGTAGTTTTTAATAATAAAATAATAACAATATGTTAATTTTATCATCTTTTTCAACATACAACAGTCTGGAGTACTGCACAAGGTTGGCAAGCGATACCTTTATAACACCGATATCCGTTTCAAAGCCCTTTCAAATTGATAACCGATACCGATACCAATACCGAAACTCTTAATTTAAAATAAATGGTTTATAACAATTACCGGTATTCAAAAATCGTTTCCCTTAATACCGGTATCGTACCGGTATTGAATCGGTTTCTAATAAAATATTTTTTTTTACATTTTTCAAAAAAAAAATATAAATTGTTTTATACAAAATATGCAAAATTTAAAACTAATTGAATTCTTTCTCTGCTTTTAATAAAAAATCGTATTGCTAGCAGGCGTATTGCTATTATTTTTTTTAATTTGGTTTATTAACATTGTGCTTTTTTACAACAACACATAATTTATTGTGTAAACACAATTCTTCGATAATACCGGTACGTATCGGTATCGGTAATACCAATACCGATACAAATGAAATACCTTTACCGATACCAATACCAATACCGAAACAAACAAAAAATCGATACCAATACCGTTATTCGTTTCGGTTTCCAACCTTGGTACTGCATCACTGTGAATCGGGCTTAAACCGAAACCATGTTTTTTTAATATTCTAAAAATAGATTTGAAATCGAGAGCCCCAAAATTTTCTGAGTTTAAAATATTTGATGTCGGCCAGTTCTCATTTTTCCAGATATATGTATGCACCAGTGTTCTTTAAAAAAAACGAAATTAATCGAAAAAAGTGAAAACGAAACTCCATTGTAAATACACATACATGTTACACTTTAAAGTCATTTGTAGTTTAAATATCAATTGTTTTTTAGGATAAATACATAAATGAATTTATTTCTTATACATAATTAAATAATTAAATTAAATTAAATCATGTCTTGCCCAAAGAAGTAAAAAAACAAGGATTGTCATTCAATCAATAAAAATGTTGTTTCATTTTGCCCTCGATAAAATAATACCTACAAAAAAAAATAAAATAAATTGACTTTTGCCTTCAATCAAACCATCGTTAACACGGTAGGGGTTCTTAACATATTTATCCATATTTTTGATTGTACATACTCGTAGGTAGAAAGCAACAGGTGATTACGATCAACTACTTAATTAAGGTTTTTTAATAGAAAACATTTTCAAAATAATAATTTCTACACTCAAAGTAATTTGTCGGTACTACATGACAGTTGCTTTGTGTAGTATTCAGTAGTTGTTGACCACTTTTATTGGCCAAAATTAATGAAATCGTTAACTCTTTATTTTTATTGAAATTTAATTATTTTTATACACGTAGTAGTTGTATTTGTATTTGTATTTTTATTAAATATTTGCCTTTCCTGGGTTAAGTTTTAATTAGTGTTTCCAATTATTCGACATATGCGGTTAACCGGTTAATGCATTATTCGAAAGATCACTAAAATTAATTAACCGGTTATTCGGGTCGGTTAATCGAGAAAATTGGCTATTAATCGATTAATCGTTTAATAAAAATTAATAGATTTTCTTAACATTTTATCAATAAAAACACAAAGGGCTGACTTTTTTTTAACATTAAAAACTACACTCAAAAAAAATAAGTTAGTAGAAAAATTAGTAAAACGTATTGTATATCAAGTGTACTAGTTTTCCGCAATTTTTTTGCTGAAATTCCGTTTTCAGCAAAAATTTTAGTTATATTTTTTTTGCACTAAACTAATTTTGAACTAATGTTTTACTAATTTATTTTGCTACAAAAATTGTGCTGATAACCGCATTCAAGGAGTGAACGATAACCAGATAGACAAGATGTAGATGTCGCAGCTTGTCTGGAAACGGAAATGACAAAAAAAGAAAAACAACTCTACACATCGAGACCCTATATTCAAAACTCTATATCTGCAATTTTGGCCAAAATTAGTTTTTGATGGCAAAATCATTGTTGATATTATATCCATCTATGATATCAATTTGAAAGCGAAATATCCATTCTTTGCCACTTTTTTGAACATATTACATTTTCCCATATCTAAAAACAAATTTATTTTCAAATACAGAAGTCTATATCTGCATATAAATTTAAATTATTTGAATTCTATAAGGTATACATAAAAGTTTTTTGAAAATATCTTTTTTCGGAAATTTTTGTTTTTGCAACTAACCACCAAACTTTATTTCAGGAGATGTGCATTATAGTCCCTAGATTATAAATTAAAAAAAACCGCATTTAAAAAATTGCAAAATAATATCGGAACGCTTAAAAAGCTTTTATGGTAGAAAAAAATAATTTAAAATCTCAATCGGCGATTAATATTCAGCAAACGAATATAATGGTGCAATTTTCCTTTTTGCAAAATATTTTCGCGATTTCTTTTTTGCAAACTAAGAACCAAACTTTGGTATGGAAATTGGAAATTGGTATTATATTCCAAATTGCAAACTAACCGCGGAAAAGGGCGAAAAAGGCTTTATGTTACAAAAAATTAAGTAAAAAAATTAATCAGCGATTTACATTCTGCAAACAAATATGTATATTGATGCAAAAACTTTGCTTTTTCGAAATTTTATTTTTCTCGATTTTTTTTTTTACAACTAACCACCAAACTTTGTTTTGTGAAATGTGAATTATAGTCCCTAGATTATAAATTTAAAAAAACCACACTCGAACATTTGCAAAATAATAGCGGAACGCTAAAAAAAAGTCTTTATGTACAAAAATTGTATTAGAAATCTTAGTCAGCGATTTACATTCTGTAAAGAAATATATTAATGCAAAAAATTTTCTTTTTGTAATTTTTTTCGTGATTTTGTTTTTGCAATCCCTAGATTATAAATTTTAAGAAATCGCACTTAAAAAATTTCTAAATAAGGGCGGAATGCGAAAAAGCGTAGAAAATGACTTAGAAGAGCTAGTCAACTATTGGCATTCTCCAAACGAATATATGGTGTAAAATTATCCCTTTCGCAAAATTTTTTTCGCATTTTTTTTTGCAAACTAACCACCAAACTTTGGGCAAGATATGAGTGTAATAGTCTTGGATTATGGATTAAAATACACCGCATTGAAAAAATTCAAAATAATGGCGGATTGTGAATAAAAGGATAATTGCCGCAAAAAATGAATTAAGAAACTTAATCAGCGATTAACATGCAAACGAATATAATAATGCATACTTTTTCGTTCTCGGAAATTTTTTTATTTTTTTATCCAAACTAACCATTAATTTTTGGAATAAGATATGGATATAATAGTTCTTGGATTATTAATTTCAATAAAACGAGACTTTTATATCCCTGATAATTCTGTGTTCGTTGATGTTTGGAGGCACATACTATTGTTTTCCACAAAAAGTATAGAGATTTACATGGTCATTTGTTCCTAATAATGCATATTTTTTATATTTATAAAAACTACATATCTGCTAGTATTATCATAAAATTATATAAAAATTTTATTTCAGAACTCCATATCTGCATTAGCGACGTAAATAACGCAACTGATTGCAAAATAAATATATGTAGGAAAATATATGTAGAAAATATTCTAGAAGACAGATTGCTTCAAAAAAATCTTATAACCAAGTGAATCAGTTTTATTGCTCTGCTGAACAATTGTATTTTTGCAAATACATATAGAGTATTGAATCTATGGTATCGACATATTCTATATTTAAATTTTCAGCAAATAAATTAACTAAAGAAAAATTTCGCTACAAGTTTTTTGAGTTTTTTTCAGTCTACTAATATTCAGCAAAAAGTTTAGTGATTTTAGCGAGGATTTTTTCATTTGCAGTCGACTAAGTGTTAGCAAAACTTTTGCTGAAGATTACTATTTTTTTGGTAAAAATCAGCTCGCTGATTTTCAGCAAACCTTTTGCTGAAATTACCAACTTTTTTGCAAGCACGCTCCTGACTAAAAATTTGCTGACACAGCAACATATTTTGCTGACTTTACTGACTTTTTTTTTAGTGTAGAAGAGCCTTTCGCATTGAGCCATCAATATAAAAAATGTTAAGAATTATTTGAAAATACCAATTTGCTCTGTAAAAATCAGCAAAAATTTTGTTTTTAAATTGTATTTAATATAGGGTTTTTCGGTTAACCATCATACCATCCTAAAAAACCTTACCCATTTCTTCCTATACAGACCCCAAAACAAAACAATTTTTTTTGCATGAAAAAATCCAGTTTTTTAAGTACAGAAAACGGACCCATTATTTAGAAATTTCAATGATATGTTACCATTCCTTTTCTAGTTTTTTTTTTGTAACAGATCGATGAAATATAGCTATGCTACGAATGGATTCAAATATGACACCAGGATAGTATGAACTTTAATTCTTCCGAATTTTTATTCAGGCCAACGAATTTCTGTCGTCACGATCAAATTGCATTGTCTAAACTAATTTTCTGTAGATACAAATTAACCAATTGATTGGCTATAAATTTTGTTGTCAGAACAAATCTTTTTTCTCTCTGCTAATTTCTGCATGATTTCTGAAATAGAAAACCTTCACGTTTTGCCTACGTTTTTCTACAAAAACACTAAAATTTTTAGAAATGATTCGAAAATTTTTCCATAGAAATACCCACATACGATCCCAGTGTAGAAAATCATTACCAGATATGTGGTTATGTAACTACATACTTGGTAATGGTAACTAGTTACTTTTGTTATTACATTTCTTATTACCTTGATATGGCGATGTCGCGAAAAATAATGAGTTGTCTTTACACACCAGCATACGAAAAATCAAAAAATATATCGTTACCTATGTGCTTACCAGTACTGACAAAAATATTGAGTCTAAAAATAGATTTTCAAAAAAATAAATTATATAAAAAAAATATTTTTTATTGTATTTTTTTTTGCATTTATTTTAAAATTTGCTGGTGCGGGAATCGAACCTGGGTCTACAGATTGCCAGTCAACTGCTCTACCATCTGAGCTATATCGACATGTAATATTTAATAGATAAAAACATAATTGACCTGCTGCACACAAGTAAGCTTACTCGCCAACATACAAAAAATCAAAAAATATGTGGTTACATATATCCCTACCAGTGTTTAAAAAATATTGAGTCTAAAAATAGATTTCAAAAAATTTTCAAAAAAATCTAAAAAATTATTTTCTATTTGAAATAATGATAAAAATAAGTTATTATCAGTAACTCATTATTATATGTTTTAAAATAATGCAGAAGGTAATTGGGTGTCATTACTTGTAGTCCAAAAAATAATGACATGTCATTACCATTTCTACACTGGGGATATATATCTTCAGATTTTAAGGATTTTTGTACGAAAAAATCTTCAGCTTTTGAGGTCGTTTCCCACACTCAGAAAACAGAATCATTCTGACAGTAGCTGACAGCCGGATAATTAAAATATTTTTATCACAGTCAAATAATTGTTGTATCAACTGATTTTCTATTATCGCAATGTAACCAATTGATGGATTCGGTTGTCACCACGAATCTTCTCTATGTATGAAACTACATATTAGATTAAGAAATTTACATATAGGCAAATCATTTTGAATGCTTTCTGGTAGAGAAAACCGCTCACAATCATAAAAATTTATCCTATAAAAAAAACTACATTGTACTTGTATTTTGGCTTTTTTTTACTAAAAAAATTTAATATTTTTTTAAATGCCAAAAATCAGTCAATCAGTACAAATTTTAAAAAATCAGTACAAATCAGTACACGACTTTTTCATCAGTACACGTGACCAAAAAGCAGTACATGTACTGATCAAATCAGTACGAATGGTCACCCTAAATTAATATGCAATTTTATCAATTTTAATTAATAAATTTGAGGTTAAGAAAAAGAATAAACCTTTTTCTCTAAAATAAACCTTTTTCTCACATTATAATTTTCAGATCAGACTAGATCTAGTTTCTGTATTTTTTTTTTTTTTTTTTTTGAATGGACAGGCGTCGTCAGTGGTTTTCCATTCAATTTTATTAATTACACGGTGCTACAGTGAAAATATACTTGTAAAATGACCTAGTCTAAGTTGTAGGCCTGGTTGAGTAAATGACTTTTCAATTTTCAGAATTTTGAATATACCCTCAAAATCTGAAGTTATCGGCAAAAAACGTTTTTTCAAAACTTTACGGACCAAAATATTTTTAACTAAATCACTTTTGAACCGATTTTCAATTTTCGATCTGTTACAGAAAGATGAATAGTTAGCCTTTCTAAATATATATACATGTTTATACTTTTAACAAACCCATGTGGAAGTATTATCCAAAACATTTCAAATTAAAATTTTTTTTTTAATTTTTTCAACTTTGGCGACTTTATTTCTTAATTTCACCCAAGTAAGGCCTTCAGCTTTCGGTTATTGTTTTTACTCAGAAGTGATCAATACAAACATTCTGTTTTTAAATTTTTGTTTATCTTCCAATCTCCTCCGTTTTTCAATGGACGAATTTGAGCGAAATTTCATTGAATCAATATAAAAATTTATAAAAAGCATGTAGACAATTCCCTCAGTGTGCAGATGTCAAATCCGACATTAACCGAAATAGAGGCGATTAATCGAGGAATTGGTTAATCGATTAACCGAATTGGAAACACTAGTTTTAATCTCTTGGGAACCAGTTTACTTAATGACAAAATAACGAATACGAATCAGCTTTCTAACACTAGTAGAAGTTTTAACAATGAGTTAAACAAAACATTTTCCTTTTCGAAATACCTCATAGTTTTCAAAACATTGAACCTCAGTCTTCGAAATTCTGAAATTTTGGTTTTTTGAGTTTAAATATACTATTTTTTAATCGATTCCAACAATATAGGTATTATGAAAGCTTATTAAACTAACTTTATATGTCTGTTTGTTTGTCTTTTTGAGTGAATTTGGCTAACTTTTTAATTCACTGGTTTCTGTTTACTACTTTTAATACCATTTTCTTCCATTTCACTTGAAAAGAAAATTAGTTTTGGTAATTATTCCGCAACTTCAAAGTTTACTATTTTTTACTACACTGAGAGAATTATCCTTCATGATATTGATGATATAATTTCATAGAATTTCTTTCGTAGAACCAATGAAGAATTTCATTATATATATAATATTTAATTAATATTATGAAATTTTTCATAACTTTTCTTTCATAATTTCATTAAAAAAATTCATTGCATTTCATAAATTAGATCTCCATAAATTTAATGAAAATGTTCTTTTATATATATGAAATTGTTCAATAGTATTTACTTTTTTTTTAATTTTTTTTATAAAATATCGTCATTTCCTGAGAATTTTTTTATAATTTTTTTTTTTTAATTAATTTTTTATTATTAGTTTTGGACTATGAAATTTTTTTTATAAATCATGTTAATTTTTTCGAAACTTTTTTTTTATGAAACTTTTTAATTTAATGAATTCTTTCTTTAGATATATTTTGTACATCCGTAAAATATGCATTTGCTAAGTACTTTTTATTTTTCCACTCCAGCTTAGCAACGACAACAACCAACTACAATAAATAATAGTAAATTAAATTGCTTCATAGATTTTATGAAGCTCCTCATTGGCTGAATGATTTATTCATTGGACGAGTGGCCTATTAGTTTTATGAAGAGTTTCATTAATTTTATGAACTTTTCATTAACGTTGACTTTAATGAAACCCGTTTCATAGATTCTATGAAAAGTTTCAATGGACGAGTTCCAGTGACAATTTTCATTGAAACTATGAAGAAATTCATTACTGAAGTGATGATAATTCTCTCAGTGTAGAAATGTAAACAAACAGACCTTAGGTATATATGTAAAAAATTAACATTACAACTTTTTGTTAACTTTTATAAGTTAACTACACTCATATAAAAAAAGTTTGTGAAAAATTTGTAAACAGTTTTCATTCGCACTTTACTATTTTTATATTGATTTTTAATACGATTTTTTAGTAATAATTTTTGCTATTCTGTTATTAGAAATTATTGATTTTTTCTAATTTTCGTTGCTGATTTCAGCAAAACATTTTACTAATTTTTCGAAACCGAGTGCTAAACTTATCAAAAAAAATATACTAATTTAACAAAAAGTGAATACTTAAGGTGCGTTTACAATGATAGAGTACTCCAATCTGTAGCAAATTTAGTTCTTTTCTCTTTCTTACTAATACATTTTTGTATTTTGCTATCTTTTTTTATTCCACTCCAGAGTCAAAGTTGTTTGACTCTGGAGTACGGATTTGTTGCACTCTAGAGTTAACATTGATCTGGTAACTATTTAACATGACAAATATACCTTAAAATACACATCACTAATTTGTTCACATCTTTAATTGTCAACAAATTAAAAAAAAATATATTAAAAATCATAAAACTAACACAAAATAATTGTGTTGGACATTTTAAAATTAAATAAAAAAATATTTTAAAATAAAGGCAATGGATACAAAGCCTAGACATTCGCGAAAGGAAATGTAAGTATTGAGGTGTCAAATATTTTTTGAAGTAACTCTACTCTGCATTTTGAATAGTTAACATTTCAATCTGTGCTGCAGAGTAGAGTAACTCTACCATTGTGAAAGCACCTTTAAGGAAATTTTGTTTACTAGAATTGGTTGATTTTTTAGAATTCTTATTTAGTTTATATTTGTTAATAGTAGTGTTTCCAATTATTTATTCGACATAGGCGGTTAACCGGTTAATGCATTATTCGAAAAATCACTAAAATTAATTAACCGGTTATTCGGGTCGGTTAACCGAGTAAACTGGCGATTAATCGTTTAGCGCAAAATTAATGTATTTTCTTAACTTTTTATCAATAAAAACACAAAGAGCTGACTTTTTTAACAGTAAAAACTAGAAGAGCCTTTTACATTGAGCCATCAATATAAAAAATGTTAAACTCTATTTGAAAATACCAATGCTAAAATCAGCAAAAAAGTTTGCTGAATATTAGTAGTCTGAGAATATCATAAATAATTGTTAAATTCTCAGGCTTGTATTCAAAAAAATGGTTTGAATTTTATTACAGTTTAATAAAACAAATTAACATGCAAAACAACTACAAAAATCGTGCAATTAGATTCTAATAAGACAAAAAAAATTATGTAAATAACCATGTCAGTCTTTTCGGTTTTTAAGGGCCATGAACAATAAACAAATTTTAAGCTAATTTACGCAGAGAGAATATAACTAGACGAGTTTTAATGAAAGTTTTCACTAAACTAATGAAGTTTTCGTCACAAAGTTAATGCAAAACAAATTTTTACGAAAAATCTTTTTCATTGGGTGTATGAATTTTCAGAAAACTGCATCAATTCAATGAAAATTTTAGTACAGGGTTGTTTTAACGTCCTATAGACAGCTGCAATTAATATTGTAATTAATATGCAATTTTATCAATTTTAATTAATAGATTTGAGGTTGAGAAGAAGAATAAAGCTCAAATCAGTTTGGAAGTAAAGTGCGGCGAAATGAGGTATCGTAAAGTATAAAAGCTCCATTAGTCTAGTAGTATCGTAAAGTATCGTGTCAGCTGTTTACTTCTAGTTAATGACAGTATACACAACTACTTAGTTTGGAAGTACATTTGAGGTAAGAAAATCTATTGAAAATAGATTTATACTTTACGATACCTCATTTCGCCGCACTTTACTTCCAAACTAATTTGAACTTAAAGGTTACATTAGTCAGTCCAGTAGTATCGTAAAGTATATACACAAAAAAATAATTTTCATATTTGAATACGAAAATCGCAGATTCAATAAAAAAAATTATTGAATTTCCTGTGATGACGATTTTTGAAGAAATGATAATGAAAATTGTAAGCACGTTCTTGAAATTATTTTGTTTTTCTGTCAATAAAGAAAGTTGTTGATTTGATGCATTCTTTGCAATTTTTTAATAAAATTAACTGCCTGTTTTTATAAAAAGAATCAGAAGAATTCGTTGAAACATTGTAAAAATCACAAACTTAAAAAGATTTATCTTTAATTTTTTAGCCATATTTGTTCTGCATATAAGCCCTAACAAATTTGTGCAAAAATTTCAGAAAAAAAATCTTAACGAATTCGTCTGATATTTTTATAAAAACACCCAGTAAGTGTTGATTTATTAAAAAGTTTTAATATTTTTTGTAATAAAAAATATATAAAATTTTATTTAAATTTATTTATTGGAAAATAAAAAGAAATATATACATAAATTCAAAAATTCGAAGGTGCCAAAAGAATCTAAACGTATTTTTTTCTGCAATGCAAACAACTACATATTACTTTTTAATTAAAAACATGCAATTTTATAAGTTTTACCTTCATTATGGCGGTTTATAGATCACCAAGTGGTAGCGAAGCGGAATTCTGTACAATATTTGAGGAAATAATCGAAGATATATGTGAATCAAATTATGATATAATAATAGCAGGTGATTTTAATATAGATAGGAGCAAAGAAGATACATACAAAATCAGACTAGAAAGTCTTTTAAGTGATAATGGATTGAAACTAATAGTTACCGAATATACTAGATTCGCACAAAACTCGAGCACAATAATAGACTATGTAACAACAAATAGTGGGAATATTTCAACGAAAATCAACAGTGGAAATAAAATAGCAGATGATGAAGCTATAGATATAAAAATCGAACATATAAATCAAAATCAAAACCAAATAAATAAGAAAGAAATAGAAATATTTAAATATAATAAAGATCTTTTTAATAGAGAACTTAGTGCAATTTTAAAATGTAGCGAAAGCGATAATGTAAATGAATACGTTAATATAATTGATACATGTCTAGAAAATACTGTTAAAAAATTTACAAATAAAAAAACAGTTAATACAACAAACGATACAAAAAAATGGTTCAACGAAGAATTAAAAGCACTCAAAGAAGAAAAAATTATTAAATACCAAATTGCAAAAACGGAAAATACAGAAAATGCGTGGAAATATTATAAAGCAATAAGAAATATATATAAAAGTAAAATTGAAATTGAAAAAAACAAATATGTAAATAATAAAATAAATAATGCCAAAGACCAAAAAGAAATGTGGAAGGAGGTAAAAGACTTAGTACTTAAAAAAAACGAGACTGTAATAAAAACGGTGATATTTTTTTATTTTTTTTTTATTAATTCTTCTATTACATAACCGAGCCCTTATGGTTAATTACAGCTACTAACTAATATAGAGCATAAAGATAACTATCAAATAGCTACCCAATTCAATAACTACTTTGTAAATAGTATAAAAATAATAAGGGAGAGGTACAATAGAAAACATGCAATATACGAACAAAATACCTGTGATAAACTCAAGATTTAAATTCCATGCAATATCCTTAACAGAACTAAAAAAAATTATGCAAAAGCCTAAAAGATAAACCAGATTTCAACAAAGTTTCAATTAAGATAATTTTAGATAACTGGAACAGTGTCGGTAAAAATATGATTAATGTTATTAATAAATCCCTCGAAAATGGGGTTTTTCCTGAAAATTGGAAATATTCAAGGTAACTCCGGTAGAAAAAGTAGCTAAAACAAGCAAATGTGATGAATTCCGCCCAATAAACACTTTAAAGACTTGTGAAAAAAATTTAGAAAAAATTGCAAAAGAATAGTTGGAACAATATATGGAAGTAAATAACTTATTCTCAAAATATCAGTCGGGATTCAGAAAAAAAATATTCTTGTGAAACAACAGTTAACTATGTGATAAATAGATGGAAATACAGAGACACAAAAAATAAATTAATGGCACTTTTCTTGGACTTTAAAAGAGTATTCGAGACTATTGATAGAGAGATATTAATTCAAAAATTATATATGTACGGGAAAATGAATTGCAGTGGTTTAAATCGTATCTTACAAATCGAAAACAAATAACTAAAGTTAACGGTATTAAATCAGATAAAATTGATAATGAATTCGGTGTACCACTGGGATCAATATTAGAAACATTATTTATAATATACATATATAAATGATATGCCCAACATTTTAGAAAAATGCGAAATTGTTTTATATGCTGATGACACAATGATTTATGCTAATGGAATTAGGAGAGGGAGAATGTGTAGATAATTTAAATCAAGACATGAAAAACATAAACAGTTGGCTCAAAATTAAAAAAATTAAAACTAAATGAAAGTAAAACTAAAATAATGGAAATTAACATGAACAGTAGCGTAATTTTTAAAATAAATAATCAAGTAATTGAAAAAGTTAGCGAAATGAAATATCTCGGTTTCATAATCGACAAGGACTTAAAATTTAAACAGCACGTTGAATATATATGTAAAAAAATTGGCAAAAAAATCGGGTTCTTTAAACGGGTGCGAAATAAAGTATCGATAATAACTGCAATTAATATGTACAATACTATAATAAAACCGCATTTTGAATTTGGCTCCACAATAATATAGACATGCTGCACAATAACACAATTAGATAGAATGCAAAAAATCCCGAATAAATTTGCATTTTTCTAATTCTGCAATTAAACTTATTTCATCATATCTTTTAAACCGCAAACAAGTTGTCTCCTTGAACGGCTTAACTTCCAATGCTGTTGAAGTTGTTAGAGGGGTCCCACAGGGCTCTATTCTTGGTCCACTCCTTTTCTGTATATACATTAATGATCTTCCTAATGCTCTGAATCA